>JAHTLZ010003542.1:30460647-30493986 GCA_023846285.1 Phrynocephalus versicolor
TTACTATGCATGCCTACACATGCTTAGTAGTTTTTGAGTCTTTCCTCGCTTTACAGTAATAAGGACTGCTAGGAGGAAAGACTCAAAAACTACTAAGCATGTGTAGGCATGCATAGTAACTCAGACTATACAGGTGTATATCCAGTTGTTGTTGTGAGAAAGGGATACTAACATGTTGAATATCTCCTTCCAGCTTTTGAAACCAATGGTCTCTTTCTTAAATGAGTAAACAATTGCCTGTTATGGATTAAAAACACTTATGGTCATCAGGGTCCAAATGAATTTGGACTCAAAAGCTTACCAAGTGACCATCATAAATCTAGACATCATAATCTAATTCATCTCAAAGGATATGTAACTTATTATGTATGCATTTCTCAACTGGGACATCTGCTAAATCCATGCGTTCCAGAAATAAAGACTTAGGCTAAACTATGTTTTCTCTTAATTGTGCAGTAAATTTGGACCTAAATATGTTTCATTCTTAGGACTGTGGCCTATACTGGTGTCTCAGGCTGGAATATCACCAGAACACTGGAGATATGCTGCCATCTATTGGTTTAAAAAGTGTATTTTCATTTCAGTTAAGCGCACACGGAGCAGGTCCACATACAGTGGGGACAAAAATTAGAGGATATGTTGCAAAGTACGTAAGTTATGTAGTCTTTTATTCAAATAGCCAACTGTTTGATTTTAGGAAAGTCACTATTCCACACTGTCTCATATGCAACAGATATTAGCTAATCTTGTTTTGTTGTAAGTTGTCTGAAGCATAATACTCATAGCACTTTGGAATTCCAAAAGTACTACAAAAGTGACTGTTATTTATATAGTATAAAAAATCAAGAGAGGTGATACTTTTATTAGGCCACTAAAATCAAACATTCAGTGTGAGCTTTCATGATTTAAAAAAATCACTTCTTTAGAAATGCCTCAAATTTTTTTGCCAAGTGCAGAAAAATTATGAAAGAATGTCCTAAAATTTCATTGCAGGCATATTTCTTAAGATGAGGTCAAAGCTTGAAGAGGTCTGTGATTAAATGTTACCATGTTTTTGGAATTTTCCCCACTCAGCTATTAGGAGAGGAGGCAGTCCTGGAAAATACCTTCCCTGCACCCATATCATGTTTTGGAAATCAACTTTCCTTTTTGGCTGGACAAGGGAGTGTCTATACAGAAACTACACCATCCTCATCACAAATCTAAGATGCTGTTCAGCTGTTACATATGGGAGTAAAAGTGCCCAAAACAAAAGTCAGAGCAACCCTCTCTGTCTCCATGCCATTCATGAGCAGCTGCTTCTTCAAACAATACAAAAAGCATCGTGGATATCCCGGGGATTTCTGCAGCTCATGAAATGTCCATTCAGCAGTACAGAGACAGCCTCCAATGGACCTTTGTGAGTTGTACTCAAAAGAGTGCAGCAGGATGCTTTTCTTACAGTTCCAAGAACAAACAGCTTTAGCTCCCTCTGATTTGGGAGCTTTCCCTCTCATAATTCAGCTGGGAGAAGGGGCTCTGGACAAATTATGAAACGGGAAGTCCTCGGATTCCCCAAGTCCCATCCCTAGTGGCCAACTGATGAAGTAGTGGCCGCATGAAGGTTGCAATTAGCCATGGCAAATTCTGTGACTGCTTTTAATAAATATTCAGTAGGAGGCTGGCAACTGCTCTGTCTACCACTCTTCTGGTTGTCATATACTCTCATAGGGAAAAATGTATAAAACGTGAAAGAGAACACAAAATACCTTTTATATAATTGAATACATTTTATTATCGTTGGCAAATGTGTTTTGTATTCATTCTTTAATCAAATAAAAAAGAATTCTCACTGCAGCATAACAGCAACATGCATGTAGAAACAATATGTTCCTAAAGTATGGCAACATGCTCAGGTAGCTTTGACAGTTACTTACAGTAGCTGCCTTGGCCATCAAGCTATATTCTAAAGCAACTGTGATTAGATTTAATTCCTTAAACATCTTATTTTTCCAATTCAAAGTATACCAATGGTATTGTACTGCGCATAAACAAGACAAGGAAATATCACCTTTATTGTAATGTGTTTTATCAAAAGTTATTTTGCAAAAGGAATTCCTCCGTATTATTCGCTCAGTCTAATGTGAACCAAGATGGACGTTTCCGGTTTATTTCTACAATCCGCTTCCCTTCATCTTCAGGTCTGGGTTTCTCCCCTTTATACAGCACAACAGACTCTACAGTGGGACTCCTATGGGGTCCTCTTTCCATTATCCACATTTGCTTCCTAATGATAGCAGTCTCCTGTTTAACTTTTTCATAACAATAGCCGCAAAGAACATGCTTCTGTTTCAAGTTGCCACACTGAGGACAGACATCTATGTTTCCCTAAAGACAAATAAGAACAGTTAAATGCATGATAAAAACAAAAATAGGCTTCCCAAACAATGAGCTATAGATCAACAAGCATCTTATCAACATTTTAGTACAATATAGATTTTTGGCAAGCTGAGACATTTCTCAGCTAGAACACAGTTATACATTTCCAAAGAAGTGCAATATCACCTTATTTTAAAGTGAAATGAAACATAGTAGCCACGGGTATATTTTACATTGTGAACTTTAATACTGTTCAGTGCTACATAAAAGAAATTACACATGGGCCAAAATCCTACTGAGAAATTACACACACACACATACTTCAGTGTTCTACCTGCTGTGGTTATCTCAATACTAAGGTAGAAATACTATTTCTGAAGCATTTCTGCTGGTGCATTGCATAACTGGTCATGCTGGACATGTGCAATCAAACACAATTCCTTGTTCCAAAGTTTAAAACAGGATACTGGCCATTTTATCTAATTATTTTGTTTAAATCTAGCAAATGTGCCCAGTTTTGCTTCAGATCAAGTCCCATGAATTCCACCCTCGTCCTACTCTTTCATCTGTATTTTTTTAAACTGGTTTCTTCCCCTCTTTACCCTGATATGAGTTCAGCTTAGATCAGAGTTAGAAGCCTGTGAAAATCATTCCCTACCCCAGCATTCTGGCATACTCTAGCCCAGGCCTGCTCAACAGGTAGACCGGGGGCTACCAGTGGCCTGTGAAGGGTTCAGAAGTAGCCTGCCAGCCATCAATAAAAAATGTGAGGGGATAAGTTCTCCACCTCTACCTCCCCCAACCCAAGGACCACCAAAGTTCTGGGTCTGCCAGTCCATTGTCTCAGCCGAGCGGGGCAGTTCAAGGACCATGACACAGTCCCCTGCTCTCCCTACCGACCAGATGATTGGCATGCCACTGTCTCGTGACCAATTGAGTTGTTGGTGCTGAGCGGAGGAAGGGGAGTGGAGGGAACAGCGAGGGGCAGGGTCATGGGTGTGCCCACCTCCTTTGGGTGGTGACATCCCCCTCTTCTTCCCTCCTGGAGAATTCCTTCCTCCCACCCTTCCATCCTCATCCTCATCCTCCCCCCACCCCACAGCTGTCTCACAGAGACTGCAACCTGCTGCTCGTCCTGCTCCCCTTCTGAGCCATTCCCTCCTCCTCGCGCCACCGTGTCGATGTGATTGCCCCGCTGCTGGCTTGGCCCATCCCAGCTGCACAGTGAACATGGCAGAGGTGAGTGAGAGCTAGGCAGCAGTGGCAGCGAGGGGGCTGGAAGGAAGAAGGGGGAAAACAGGAGGAGAGGTCGAGTCAAGTCAGGCCCCGGGCAGGCTGGGAGGGAAAGTGTACCTTTTTTAAAAAAGTCTTCCAGCAGCCTGGGCAAGCGGAAGGGGCAATCTGTGCAAGCATGTACGTGTCTCCCTTGCACCCATCCACACCGGCTCAAGCGGATGTAAATGAAGCATGTGCATGGTCAGCCTTACCATAGGAATTCATTGAAATATGTTCCCTCCAGAAAGGATTAATTGATTTTTAATGTGTTCCTATGGAAAACCGCTGCTCTACTTACACATTTTTTTACTTATGAGCATATGCTCAGAACAGATAAAATTCATAAACAGACGTTTTAGTGTAGTAGCCCTCAGGCACTTTAGTCCAAAAAAGTAGACCTCGGCCTGAGATCTAACTCATCTTTTCAAAAAGCTACCTCACAATATTACTGTTAACATCCAGCCATCTTGGGATCAAAGCAAAGAAACAGCCAAGAAGTCAAGAAAGCCAATACAAACGTGATGAGTTACCTTTAGCTTTTCAAGTTTGCTAGGATTTCTTCGTCTACATCGATTCACCTCAATGGTCCGCCTTGACTTTGGGACAGCCATCCAAAATATGCTATCTAAAAAGCTTGGAGTCTCATTGCTTTCAGGCTTCTCCATCATAGGCTCTAGCAAAGAAGCTGGACCCTCTATAGCCAAAGCAGGGGCTTAAACGAGGCACAAAACAATAGTATTTTAGCTAATGTAACACCTGCCATTTACTTTTATTAAACATATAGAATACTAGGTAACATAATCCTTTTCAGTATGAACCTTCTGTTCATGGGGCCGGGGAGAGCCTGCTTTATGAAAACTAATACCTAGGATCAAGTATACACAGCTAAACTTTCTACATGCTTATTGAGAAACATTATATTATTTATTAGATTTTTATCCTGCCTATCTAGCAATGAAGGCCACTCTGGGTTATTTACAACAACATATGTATAAAATATCGAACACAACGTCTAAGAATTAAAAAGGAAATAAAAGGAAAGGAGAACCACATGTTAAGTAACTATACATAAACATTTAAAATCAGCATAAGATTTAATTAAAAAAGTTTGGATTTAAGTTTTTAAAGGGGGCCTTTCATTTGAAGGAAATGCCTGCTTAAACAGCCAGGTTTTCAAAGATAGTTTAAAAATACCTAACGAGGGGGCCAGGCAATTCTCAAGCAGAGGGTTATTCCAAAGGTGATAGAAGGCCCTATTTCGGATTCCCCCTCTATGGGCCTCTTGTGACCTTACACACCTCAAATGACTGGTGTGGGAGGATCAGGTAGTGCTCATTGGGTATAGGTGCTCTATAGTGTGGAGTACCAATGGCACCTGGGACTCCATGGATACCGTTGGGTCCAAAAGAACACCCAAGCTGTGAATGGGAAGACTCTTCCCCCCTCCAGGAATGTTTCCCAACCCACTGACATCAGAAGGCACCACCTGCAGGATTTCCATCTTATCTGGGTTCGACCTGTCTCTTTAGCCCCATCCAGCACAGCATGTTCCCCAGGCAGCGCTCAAGGGACAGGAGAGCATCCAATGCAGAAGGTGTAAAGGAGAGACAGAGCTGGGTGTCACCATCATACTGGTGAAATTAAGCTCCAAATCTCATGATGGCCTGTGAAGCCTCCTATAGATGTTAAACATTGTTGAGATGATCAAACCCTGTGGGACTACACATTTCAAGGTCCAAGTCATCTCACCAATTTCAATCCTCTGGGGCTGGGTTCTCCAAGAAGCCAAGGCAAGGCCACTGATTCCCAACTTAGACAGCCTCCCCAAGAGGATACTGTGATCCATGTTATTGAAAGGCCCTGAGAAATCAAGGAGGACCAACAGGGATGTTTTGCCCCTACTGGTCTCTCTCAGAAGGTCATCTTAGCAGGGGTGCCCAAACTTTTTGTAAGGATTTGGTGGCTGAGAATGTGTCAGGGGCCGGTTGCTCCCCAACCCTGCCACCCCACTGCAAGCCCCACCCAGTTTCTTTTAAAAAAACATGGGGTGAAGGAGGGGGAGGGAAGGGTGGTCCAGCCAGCCGCGGGCCACTCAGAATGACCTGGCGGGCCGGATTTGCCCCCCCCCCCCCGGGCCGGACTTTGGGCAGGCCTGTCTTACAAGGTGAACAATGCTGTTGCCATGGTGTTGGCTGAACCCAAACTGGAATGGGTTGAGGGTTTCCTCCAGGAGAGCCTGAAGTCAGTCCACCACCATCCTTACCATGTCTTGCTCATAAAAGAAATACTGGTAATGGGCCAATAGTAGTTAACATTGTCTGTCAACAAATCCATCTTTTTACAGATAGGCCTAATGACCATCTCCTTGAGGGTTGGGGGGTGTCCATCAAAGAGAGATACATCAATTATTGTTGTGGACCATTCTGTGGTGATTGGCTTGGTTGCTTTTATAAGCCAGGCCAGGCAGGGATCAAGAGAGGTGGTGGCTCCATCACACACCCTGTTCACCTCTGAGGATGTCACAGGCTGAAATTGTGCCACAGGCTGAAATTGTGCCAACAATGACGGGCAAGACAATGCAGAGAATGTTCCAAATGGAACCACCACTGGAAAATGGTGGTCTCCACTTTAGATTTAAAGAAAGCTGCAAACTGATCACAGGATAGGCTAGTCTGCGGCCTGTTGTTGTGACTGTCACTGGATGGACCGTAGGCAATGTGGAAAAGCTCAACCTGAGGATTACAGCTTCGCTGATTCACACAGCTAAGTGTATTTTTGGGCAGCCTTAATCTTAACTAGATAAATGTTCACTGCAATTTTTGTGACCTTTATTTTCCATTGGAAACTGACTCCATATGCTCTCCAGCCCCCTCCTTTCCTGCTTCATTACCCAAACTTGATTATACCAGGAAGCTGGGCAGGCTTGGAGAAGGAAATAAATTCACTTCTTCCAAGACCATTTCCTTCAGGCAGGCTTTATTTCAGTAACTGGCTGTCGGGTGCCACTTTTAAAATGGGATCATTCATGCCGTCCTGCTTTTAAATGTGTTTTAGTACTCTTTTTTATTTACGGTTTTAATATATATATGCGTAATTGCTTTAATATATATGTTTTGCTTCTTTTAAAAGATGTCTGCTGCTTTGAGCATTTTAGGAGAAAGGTGGTACAGAATTATTTTAAATGGCTTAAAAGGGGGTTGCTTCCATTCCACTGCTTCAACAATTAGCAGCCCACAAAATATGCCTCACGTTCGGAGGAGGCGGGGGCTAGGAATCCGCCAATAGACATACAGTGGACCCTTGTATAACAAACGGCTTGTATAACATAAAATCTGTACAACATAAAAAATTCCAGAGAGAGGGGAAATTTGCTTAACAGAATCGCCTATGGGACGAATGTGTACAACATAAAAACAGTCTCGATTAGGGGTTACTCCGTTTTCAATGCACTCCTATGGGAAATTTGTATAAAGGAAAATGTGCTTAACAGAATTTCATTTGGAACGAATTAATTCCTTTATATAAGGTACCCTTGTACACTCTTTTAGCCCACGCGGAACTTCTCTTCCACCACCCACCACCACCACCACCACCGCGGCCCCAGGCAGCCGTTTTTGGCCTTGCCCTTCTCGTTCTCCGACCTGCTCTCTCGTCTAGGGAAAGCGGGTGGCTTCGGTGGCACCAGCAGAAACCGCGTGGCGAGTTAATCGCGTGGCAGATTGTGGGTTTTTTTGGGAGGGGGTGGCGTCTTAGCCAAGAGGAACCTCCAAGCCTCTGGAGCCCCAACCTCGCTCGCTTCGAGATCCTGCTCCCCCCTTGAGGCGCACCTACCCAACCGAGGGCTCTGGCTGCGGAGCCGTCCACCCCACAAGCTCCGGAGGACCTCCCGAAGCTTCGGCAAAGGGGACGGGAAGAGCACCAGCACCGCCATCATGCCCGGCCGGCCCCTTCCTTTCGGTTCCTCCGCTCAAAGACAGCCCAGGCCGGGTCAGCCCTTGCCCAAAGCATGCTGGGAAACCGGGATCTCCCCCCCCCCACACCCACACACCGCGCGGCCTTTCTTCCTCTCTAACACTCTCTGGAAAAGCGGAACTACACTTCCCATCAACCCCCCCGGCTATCAACCAGCGCCTTTCCTTAAGGGCATATACGCCAAGCGGACGGGGAAACTACCAATCCCGGCATGCATCGCGACACAATATGAGTGAATTCCCCCTGTTCAGAAACTTAATGGGCATTTCGTCCTGCAAATCCGCTCGGCGCCACCGATAGCGCGTGGCAAGCGCTTGCCGCCCTCAGGCGTACCCTAAACTAGGCAAAGGCAAGAACTCGGCACCTCGGAGGACTAATGGTCAACGGGGTGGGGTGGGGTGGGGGGAAACTTTCCAAGTGTACCGGAAGTTCCGCCTCCCCTTCCCTCGCGGCAGGGAGTAAGGTTTGCGCCTGCGCCTTCCCGGAACCAATCACCGGCTGCGCAGAGGCCGTGAGCGGAACAGGCCAAAATGGCGGAACGGGGCTACAGTTTCTCCCTCACCACATTCAGGTAGGAGATGCTCTTCGGGAGAAAGAGGCGAGGGAGGCGGGCGGCGACACGCCTGGAAGAGGCTGAGGGGACCCCGAGTCAGCCGCCGGGTTTTGTAGGAGGACCGGGCTGATTCTGCTCCGCGGGCGAAGGCGAGCCGAGATTTTGTGGAGTCACCCCGGCTGCTTTTCCTTCATGCGCCTGTGTGGAAATGGCCAGGGATTCACTGCATTATTAGGCTCTTTGCAGCCCTGTACGCCTCTCCCGTGAAATAGGCTCTGCCAGATTCGTTGGGAAGGTACTCAATAAACTGTTTAGACATGCATCATTACTCACTGTGGTCCACAGGAAAGCTGCTTTGATCATCTTTATACAAGTCGTACTTGGAATTATTAAAATACCCGTATTGCGTTAGTATAGTACAATAAAGAACTTTTTCCTCATTTTAATAAAACGAGTGTAATGGTTTCTCAGTGGTTTTGGATTTATTTTTATGGATCATTGTTATCTGAAATATAGTTACACTTGTATCTATTTTTCTTTAAAAATCTCATTGATTTAGTGAAATATGTCACATTTTTAATGTCTGAGGCTGTGAATGTTTCTGCTTATCAGAAGCAAATTGGATAGCTATATTGTTAAATAAAATTAAGGCGACATTCACCAGTAATTTAGCTTCCTGAGATATACTGACAATTGCTTGTGTCAGTATATAAATAACTTACTGTGCAATTGTTCCAACAGTTTTTTTGTTAGACCCATGTTACTGGCGACTGCTTAGGCTCTAACTTTTAGATACCCCTTTTTTCCCTGTTCTTGAATACTGTATGGCTTAATTGTACTGGACTGTATACAGTATTATCCCTCATTACTGTAAGCCGCCTTGGGTCCCTTTCCAAGGAGAAAGGCCAGGTAAAAATACTCATAAATAAATAAATAAATAAATAGTAACAAATAGCAGTAAACAAATGTGTAAAAAGTACTTGTGTAGAGCATCTGTTCTCAAACTGGGTGCCACGAGCATATGCCAGGGATGCCGCGGCAATAATATTTAATTTTCACTAAGATTTAGTAATTTAACTAAACTTCCCATAAACATAAAGGAAATAATGAAAAATTCATCCAATTAGTTTCAATCATCACATTACAGACAACTGAGCATTAAATTGACACAACTGTGCTGTGAAATTTTTATAGTCCACTGTTTGAGAACCATTGGTGTAGAGCTTTTAAACTGTACTTTGGCTTTATAATTGACAGCCATGTAGATTTTTCACTCACTTGTATGTGGAAAATATTTTGTTCAAATCAGGCTGAAGTTCTCTTGAAAGAAAATCTAGCTGTTGGGTTTAAAGTTGATTGTTAATTAGTTTCCATAAGATTGCAGTTTCAGAGTGCTATCTTCTATATAGGTAACTGGAAACAAATTATACTGTGTTCATTAAGTACGTTTTGGATTACCAATTTAAATTCTAAAGTGTAAAACTCTTGAACACAAAAGTGAAAGTAAAAATATTTAAGCATGCTTGTAGTTTCACTTTTATATTACCAGTTTCTTGTTCCATGGTTTGGCCATGAGTTCATAGCATTAAGAAATGTGCAATCCTTAAACTGCTGTACTGCAGCCAAAACTTGCTCATGACCAGGTAGCCAGCTCATGGCTGACTCAGTGTTCCATCCTTCCAAGGTTGGTAAAATGAGTACCAAACTGGATGGGGGTGAGGGTAGGGGATGAGGCAAAGTATAGTCTGTGTAATTATACTGTAAACTGCCCAGAGAGTGCTTTAAGCATTATGGGCCAGTATTTAAGCAGCATGTTTTTTTTATTTTATACCTGTTTAATCTAAAGAGAATCCATCTGGATTCTTGGGAAGGTGCATTAAAACTTCTTTTTTAACAGTTCTTTTGATGAAGATAAGTTTCACTTCAATATTTTTGTGTGCATTGCAATATTCTCAAACAAGTGAATAACTTGATAAGCTTTATTCAGAGTTGAAAATGTTTTCACACAGTTCTTTCATGAGTGACCTAATTGTTTTCTTTCAGCCCTTCTGGAAAGCTTGTTCAGATTGAATATGCCTTGGCAGCTGTTGCAGCAGGAGCACCTTCAGTTGGAATTAAAGGTATAGTGCTTAAATTGGGGGCAAGAATCATATTGGTGTTTACCTGGGATGCATCTCAAATCTGCAGCCACATGATTCCCCTTAACCGGTGTGTGCTCTGGCACCTCCTCTGTTAACTGAAGTTAACTGCAGCCAATTATGCAAATCTGACAAAAGTCTCAACAGGATTTTGGCTGCTACTTTCTAACCTAAAAGAGCAGAGCATGCCAATTTTTCTGCCAAATTGCCTAGAGGTCATTTTTATGAGGCACCAGAGGCAGAGATTTTGACTGCTAAATCTGCTGGAACATGGTGATGAAAAATTGTAGCAGCTGAAGTTGCATCTGCAGCCCATTGCAGCTCATGGCATAGTTAACCCAGCATTTGTATGTCAAACTTCATGTGTATGTATGGTGGTGGTGACAGCAGCCTAACATCTTTTTATCAGTCTTGTCAATGAGTTTTATCTATATTGTACTGTTTTAAACTTTTCATCCCATTGCTTATTCTTATTTTATTTTCAACTTCCCTTTACCTCCTCCACCATCCCTGAACTATCTACAAGAAGATCAAATAAGCTGATCCTGTTGGCTCTGCACTTAAGAATGTCTCAACCTGGCCATGTTGTGGATGGATGATTGCCTTGAAGCTTTATACATACTACTCACAAAACATTAAAAAAGATAAAAAGTTTTAACATGTAAAACAGATTTCTGTTTATAAGAGAGGGTAGTACATAATTACTTTGGGAAGGGATGTTATCTTACCTAAGGTCAAGATTCTCAACTGAGGGCAGGGTTCCCTCAAAGCTATGTGAGTGCGACTCCACCCTCCGTGCAGCATTCCTTCTGTGTGCACCCACAGCAAATGTTTCCCTCCACTTTGGTTCTGGTTGCTGCAGAGTTATGCATGTGAGCAGTAGAGCCAGCTCCAGCAGGAGGGGATGTTGCCTAAGGGAAAACCTGAAATAGTCTCACCCATACAAACAGCAAATATTACATGGGATGGATGCGGTAAAATCACAAACATCAAGCAAGTAAATGAAATCTTGTAGCTATCTCATTTAAGAGCAGTGAAAGTTTGAAAGAATAGGAGGGAAAGAAAAGGGAAAGTTTCACTAATTCAAATGTTTTCTTTTTTTATCCAGCTGCAAATGGTGTGGTATTGGCAACAGAGAAAAAGCAAAAGTCCATTCTGTATGATGAACGAAGCGTGCACAAAGTGGAACCGATTACCAAACACATAGGCTTGGTATATAGCGGCATGGGTCCTGATTACAGGTATCTGAAAACAAATATGGATTGTCATTACAGTGGTACCTGTACTTACGAATTTAATCCGTTTCGAGTGCATGCTCATAAGTGGAAAAATTTGTAAGTAGAGCACCGTTTTCCCATAGGAATGCATTGAAATCTGTTCCCTCCGGAATGGATTAATTGATTTTGAAAACCGAGCCATGACAGCTCAGTTGTAGCCCTTTGAAACCCGTGCGCTCGCCACTGTGACCCCTTAAGTGCTTGCTGGCATGGCTCTGCATGCACGCGCATCCCTTCCACCTGCCTGAGCCGCATCACATGCACCTGATTGGGTGCATGTTGGTGCGGCTTGGGCGGGTGTAAGGGAGGTGCATGCATGCTCATGTGGCTTGCCCCTTCCACCTGCTGGATCCTTTTGAACTTGCCGTGGCACCAGCGAGGGTGCTTGTGGAGTGCCAAATTCAAAAGGATCCAGCCTTCCCCCTCCTCCCCTTCACTCGGGGAGGAGGGGGAAGGTTGGATCTTTTTGAATTTGGCGCCGCATGAGCCCAGTGGGGAAGGCAAGGCTGTGGGAGGCAAGCCAGTTCCACCTACCCCCCCCCCCGCTGGAAGGCAAGGCTGCTGGGGAATTGCTGGGGGAGGCTGTGCCACGATCCCTGCCCCCCCACTACCCAGCTGGCTGGTGCTCGCCTTCAAAGCAGGGAAGGGGCAGGGAAGGCAAGGCTGGGGGAGGTGAGCCAGTTCTGCCTACCCCCACCCACTGCCCAGTGCTTGCCGCATCAAAGCCCCCGACAGAGGGCAAGGTTGGAATTGTAAGTACAGCAAACTGCATCTAAAATTTGTAAGGCGGCAGTTAAAAAGGGGGAAAGTTTTGGGCTTGTAGGCCAAATTACTCATAAGTAGAGGTACCACTGTATTTGTGTCTACTCTTCCATAGAGATTATTAGAGATTATTAGATTTATGGTGTATGTCAGCATCCTCTGAGCTGTTGGAACTCAAAAAGAGTTAAGCCTCTTAAATCCCTGAGGAGGCTTGAACGTCTGGAAGCAGTCCTGATTTCCCAGGTTTTTGAACTTCACAGAGGTTTTTCTTTAACTTTTTTATTACAGTACACAGAATCTTCTAACCAATTTGGCAATGTCCATAGGCTTTTCAGAGTTCTCAAAAATAAACTTTTTCAAGTTCTGAACAGAAGAGTCTCTAGCAGGAATTTGGTGTCTTCTCTTTACCATGGATGGTGAAGTTTCTTTCTTTCTTTCTTTCTTTCTTTCTTTCTTTCTTTCTTTCTTTCTTTCTTTCTTTCTTTCTTTCTTTCTTTCTTTCTTTCTTTTTCTTTCTTTCTTTTTCTTTCTTTCTTTTTCTTTCTTTCTTTCTTTTTTTCTTTCTTTCTTTCTTTCTTTTTGCCCATTTAATGGACAAGCCGCTACTCTGGCAGCTTCCAGAAAAGAACAAAAATATACACCATTTATAAAAAAAAAAGGCATATAATTCAGAAACCTTTTGGTGAACCATGGGCTGGCATAGACCATAATATTACAAAGGGGTGAGGTAGGGCCTGAGTGAAGAGCTAGATTTTGACATTTTTGGAAGCTCAGGAGTTAGAATGTGTGGGGGAGGATCATTTACACCCCTACTACCATGAGGGACTGCCTTCTAGTTGATGGCTTCCACACTTATCTTGGAATAGCCATCGACAGCATCAGGGACTGGGAGGTCCAATCATGCCAACAATGGTAAATCGTTGCAAATTCCCCAAAAATCCAAATACTTCATGAGAACATTAATGTTAATAAGAATGTTTAATATTAATAAGAACATTTAATACTAAAAGCAAATTAAAGTCTAATACCTAGAATTTCTGAAACTCAAGTATGGGATGGGGGGGCTGTGTGAGACATAAAGTACTTCAATACTGTATTTATAAGGGTTTGTATTCTGTGTGTAGGTTGTAAGGGTCCTAGAGACATTGCGTGAAAATGGGATGCTGGAGTTGATTGCCTCTTCCTGATACAATGAAATGGATCTATTGCTTGCATTTCATGCAAAATACAGATTTGTCAATAGATATTGTCAAATATTTTATACTATTTGGGATAAAATATATTTGAAATAACGTTCTGGCGATGTCTATCGTATGTCCTAGCACAATGTCTTAAGCAGTAGGTTTTTATTAATTGATAGTGAATGCTCCAATTTGAATATTTCAGGTTGCTTTAGGTATAAGAGAATGTTCTAACTTAAGGTTTATTCCCCCTCCCTTTTCTTGGTCAGAGTCCTTGTCCACAGAGCACGAAAACTGGCCCAGCAGTACTACTTGGTTTATCATGAGCCCATTCCAACCGCTCAGCTGGTGCAGAGGATTGCTTCGGTGATGCAAGAATATACACAGTCTGGGTATGCAACTCTTTCTAAACTCAGCCATTTTCACTTTCATATCTGTCTACCTCCTTACATTCTTTTCCATCTCAGAATGCCTCTACATATCAATTTAAATGATTATTCCAAATGTCTATTCCTATTTTTAAAAATAGTGTCTCTCCATGATGATGATCTAGTTAAAAGTGACTTAAGCTACTGTATATAAATATAGGAGTAACCCTGCATCTGTAGAATCAGTATCCACAGTCTGATAATATTAAAAACATTGAATAAAAAAAACCCAGAAGTAGGTAACTATAAGAAAAATATTATTTTGGAGACCATGCAGGCCTTTGAGGTAGATGAGTCACCTGTATCCTAAAACAGGCTTAAGTATCTCCCCCCCCCCGCGGGGGGTGAATGTCAATAATCATTTGTAAATATTTTTCCTGACAGGGGTGTACGTCCATTTGGAGTGTCATTACTAATATGTGGGTGGAATGAGGGGCGACCATATTTATTTCAGTCTGATCCATCCGTAAGTATTAATAATAGGATGTATTGATAGCATTAACTAGCAATACTGTATACATTCCTAATATTTTTTCTTAGACATTCCTTGATGTGAATTAATTGTTTGTAATAAGTGTAGATGAGAGTGTGAAGAATGGTAAGGTTCTCCTGAGACAAATTAAGGTTCTGTGATATTAGGACATTGTGGTTGGTCAGCTTTAGAATCATACATGGGTAAGAGGAGACTCACTATATTAAGCATGGCTTATGTTTGGCTTAATAGCCTGTTTCAACATGGAAGTAAAGAAGGGTTGTTAGGTAATAATCACTCAATTACAATAAAGTAATAATCTTCTAAAATTGTTCACTTCATTTTACTAGAAGAATTGTGGGTATAATTGCTTCTGAATGTGAAAGTTTGGTTTGGCTGTTTGTGCTATAAGCTGCTGTTTGGCCAGTCTTTCATGGCTTTTAAATTCCCCTTTTAAAGCCATTTCAAGCAGTAGTGTTGATCTCATTATTTTGCAGTGATCTCTGTAAATATGTAGTCCCCAAATGAAATTTATTTTGTCTTACACATATTGCCAATCAAGCTTAGTAAATTTGTAGAACACCATTTTACTTGTGTAACCTGTAGATGTGTACCCTGCTGTTCTTTCCCAGTAGAAAGTAAAACTTAATAGAGTATGTTGGCTTAGGTCTTCCAACTTTTGTCATTCTTGTTATTGTTAGATATTATGAGCTCATCAAAAGTTTTAGAATCTGATAAGTTACTGATTCATCATCCATGTACTAGGCAAAATCATGGTGTAGTAAACCAAATCTAAGTGTCAGAACTAATTTAAGCACAGTGGTCCCCCACAATTTTGTGGTTCATATACTGTGGTCCTGGTCTGGTATATCACAGGACCGCAGTATATGAAAGGCAAGGCCCCCTGGGGTAAGCTGTGTGGGTCTGTTTGAGGCCTCCTGAATTTACCCTAGGCCTAGTGCTGCCCTGAACGGGCCTCTGATGGGCTTCTTGGGCCTGTCGGAGGCCCCAGAAGGAGTTTCCAGTGATCCGGAAGGCCCTTCTGGTTTTCAGAAGGCACTTCTGGTTCGCTGGAAACCACTTCTGGGGCCTCGACAGGCCCGAGAAGCCTGTCGGAGGCCTGTTTGGGGCAGTGCCAGGAGAAGGTAAGTCTAGGAGGCCCTGAACAGGCCCCCCAGTCCCGACCCAACCCAGTATCTGCATATTGTGGATTTTCCATTATTGCGGGTTGGATCGAGACCCTAATACCCACGATAAGCAGGGGGTTCCTGTACATTGAATGCTTCTTACCTTCCTTCAGTTTCTGAGGCTCCCTAGGGCTTCCTTTTGCCATGGGAAAACCTTTGGGGGCCTCAGGGAAGAAGCCTTTAATAGTAAAACAATCATCAAGCCTGGCAGTGGTGATTCAGCAGCAATTTTTTGCAGTTAAAGGCATCTTCCTCTGTCCCAAGGGCAAAGGTGTGTGTGTGTGTGGGGGGGTGCTGTTTGAAGACTCCAAAGCTGAAATGGGCAAAGGAAAATTTCAGGCTGCTGAAGTAATGGTTTCCAAAGAAAAGATCCAAAAAGTGAAGAAATTTACAGAGGAAGTACAATAGTAACAGGTTCCTTTGGAGAATTTATTTATTTATTTATTTCCTGCACTTATATACCGCGCCATTTCCCGGAGGACTCTGGGCGGTTTACAAAAAAAACCCCAGTAAAATACAATTATTAAAACGAGTAGTAAAAGAATCCTGTGAAGAACAGCCTGCAATTTTATAAAATGTAGTGAAGTTACTGTCAAAGCATTTGGGAAATATGAACTACTGTGACTAGATGGGAAACTAGCAGAGCTGTTTCAAGCTTTACAGACCAGATTCTTTCAAAACCCTAACAAGAACATACCAGTAAATATAGAAATGAAAACGGTGGCTCATAGATTATATATGTTCAACATACATTTCTGTCCCCAAGAACATTCCAGTGCAGGCAGCTGGATGATACCAGGGAACTTCCTAAAACAGTTTATGCTTTATGGGTTTGCTTTATAGAGGATAACAAAGCCTTTGACTGTGGAGCATAAAAACTACAAATTGTCATAATAGAACATTTCTTTGACATCATCATTAACCAGTATTCTGGATAAAGAGGCTACTAGTAGGAAAGAAGATAGAGAAGTAAAATGGTTTCCAGTTGGCAAAATTGTCAGATAAAGGAACATACTGTATCAGAAGATAGATATAGGGAGAACTGTTTTATTGTATTGGTTGATGTCTAGGAAACAGGTTTTGATTATTTTCCTTTCCTCCAGGGGGCTTACTTTGCATGGAAAGCAACTGCAATGGGGAAAAACTATGTGAATGGAAAGACATTTCTGGAAAAAAGGTAATGCTAATTAATTTAAACTGCCTGTGCTTTGCATTGTGTGGAATCCAACCTCCCCCCCCCCCCCCACTGCTTAACATAGAGAGAAAATGTGAAGCCTACCTTCTTCATATCTGTTGAATGTTTAATGATTGTGGCTTTATAACTCAGCTTGGAGCACTCTTGCAAGGTGCCAGTGATTAATGTCCTTTAGTTATTTGTAGAACCAGTTGTGGTCACATATTAGATTTGATATTGTTGGCAGATCTACTCATGTCAGCTGATTTTCCTCATATAAAAAGACATTAGTGAAGACCACATGACTATCCATCATTGCTCTTGCTACAGTATACACTTCATAAAATGTTTCTTTCTGTTTGGTAGAAATCAGTCTTTTCAAGACATTGATACTTATATCGGACACGAGTGCATTTTCTACACTTGAACAACTGGTTTTGGGTAGGGATGGGAATTTTGTTTTGGAACCAGTAGGTTATGAAATGATTCACACAAGCCCGGGTGGTGTTTGGATCCCTCTGATGCATGCAGAGCCAATTGCTTTACCTTTCTTTGGGCTTGTGTGGGGTTTTACTCCAACCAGAAATCAAGCTGCAATGTCATATTTGCTTCTCTATGGTGCTGGCCAATCAGGAGCTGTGCAGGGACAGGCGTCATCCCACCTCCCTGTCTGATCAGCCAGAACTACAGGGGAGCAAATATGACATCACAGTGTGCTTCCTTATTGCAGTTCAGCTCTGTGCTGGCACAGAGAAAGGTAAAGCAATTGGTTCCAAGCACCACCTGGGTTCTCGTGGGTCGTTTTGTAACCAACTGGTTCTGAAACGCAATGCCCATCTCTAGCTTTGGTTAATTACATTACGTAGTTATCTGGAGGCATCACTTCTGGAGTTTTAAGTTTGTCCAGAATTTCTGTTTCCTTAGTGAACTGGCATACGTGAACTGCCAAGTCTCAAATTGCTTTTGTGTTTTGAAGAAATTTGTTGTGTAGTTTTGAGAGAGCTTTACAAAACCAAACATGCAGGGATTTTAAGACTAGTTTTGCAATTCTGTGAATTTTGGGTATTGCTTTCAAAGCTTTTTGCAACATCCTAAATGTACTTTGAAAACTTTTAAATCTTTCTGCAGATACAATGAAGACTTAGAACTTGAAGATGCAATCCACACTGCTATCTTGACATTAAAGGTGAGAAATGCTCTGAGTGGGCCTGCTTTAGCAATGATGTAAGCATAACAAGTCACAACTAGAGTACCGTGGTACCCTGACTTACAGTGCGCCTGACTAATGAATTATTCGAGGTGTGAGTGAAAGTTCGTTCTTTTTTAAATGCTACCTTACGAATTCCTCGACTTATGATGGAGAGGATGGGGTGGGAAGGGCAGGGGAAGGAGGAGCAAGAGTAGGAGGACCAATTTCGCCTCTCCCCCATTTCCTTTCTCTCTAGGAATCTTGCCGAGCTCGGCTGCTTTTAACCCTATCTCTGCGTGCACATGGGGCTTGGGTGGGTTGAAAGCGAGGCGTGCCTCCCAACCCACCTGGACCGTGCAAGCTTGCACCCGTCCCAGGGATCCGTCCATGCATGCAGGTGGGTTGAAAGGGAGGTGTGCCTCCCTCCCAACCCACCTGAGCTGTGCATGCATGCACCTGTCCCAGGGATCCGTGCATGCATGTGCATCTCAGGTGGGTTGGGGGGGAAGGCACGGATTTTAAAAAAGTTTTGCATCCATCCCAGGGATCCGTGCATGCAAGCGGCGGTGGGTTGCTGGAAGACTTTAAAAAGCCCTGCACCTTCCCCCCGCCAACCCACCTGAGCCACGGTGTGCGTGCATGCACAGCTTGGGTGGGTTGGGGGGGGGGAAGTGCGTTTTTTTTTAAAAATGTTTTCCCTTAGGAATGCATTGAATTGATTTTCAGTACATTCCTATGGGAAACCGCTGACTGACGTACGAGCTTACCAACTTATGAGCATGCACTCAGAACGTATTAATCTCATAAGTCGGGGTACCACTGTACCACCCATGTTCATTGTTTGTCTGTCATGAATTGCCTTTCCTCTTGCCGGGTATTTGTTGTTGTTGTCGTCACTTGTGTTCATATACTGGAGTTTCCCCCCTTTCTTGTCTTGTTCTCCTTTTTTCTTTGCTCGCTTATTTATTTATTTATTTATTTATTTATTTATTTATTTATTTATTTAGGGTGTTGTTTTATAAGTTGTTATTGTAAACCACCCAGAATTTCCGTTTGAGGAAAATCGGACTGCGGTGTAGAAATATAAAAATAAATACATGAATAAATATTGTAGTCTCATCTGAATCAATGGAACTTATGGATAAGCTGATTCACCAAATCCCCACTGATTCCCAATGTCTACCTAGTGCTTATGAAATTAAGCAATAGGATTTCAGCTAGTGGATCTGTTTTATTAGAGGCTAACAAGTTAGGCCACAGTGTGTAAAACATATGTTACTTGAGCAAACAATCTTCTTTTACTTCTAGGAAAGCTTTGAAGGACAGATGACAGAAGACAACATAGAAGTTGGCATCTGTAATGAAGCAGGATTTAGAAGACTTACTCCAACTGAGGTTAAGGATTACCTGGCTGCCATTGCATAATGTATGTTAAGGAAATCCAGATGATTATGTCTGATCTCTCTTTTTTTTTATGTCAGCCATTGAAATCTATGGCTTCTGCATTCTGTTTATCTGCCAGACTTTCTTTTTAAAAAATATGATGGGTTCATTTCCCGCTGTCCTGATGCTAAAAAATCAATTATTGTTCTTAAAACAATAAACACTGTACAATAAGACTTCATGAAATCTAAATAAAATAAACAATGGGTGGTACAATTTCCAGGTCTCCAAAGACTAAGTTATTTGCATTTTCTCAGATTCCATTAAAAAACAGGGGTTCTATAAGATGATTTTAAATTTCTAGAGCTTAACTAAAGGAGCCTAGTTTCTGTTAAACACTTTCTAAATGTGTGGTTGGCAACTTCTGGTGTTATGCATGGAAGGTGGAAAACCTATGGGCTATGTGTTGCCCTTCCTTGCTCCAATTATCTGAATCAGCTGAATGCATCCCATGTGCCTCTAGTGGCACCTTTCTGTAATAGGGATAGAACGTCCATACAGTCTTCCCCCACCTTTTCGCGGTTCATATACTGCAGTCCTGGTATATCATGGGACCGCAGTATATGAAACAGCGCTCCTGGGGCAAGTTGCAAGGGCCTGTTTGAGGCGTCCTGCACTTACCCCAGGCCCGGTGCTGCCCTGAACAGGCCTCCAATGGGCTTCCCAGGGCTGTTGGAGGCCCCAGAAGTGGTTTCCGGTGATCCGGAAGTCCCTTCCAATTTTCCAGAAGGGACTTCCGGCTTGCCGGAAACCACTTCTGGGGCCTCCGACAGGCCCCGGAAGCCCGTCAGAGGCCCGTTCAGGGCAGCAGCAGGCCTCAGGTAAAGTGCAGGAGGCCCCAGATAGCCCCCCCTCCCAATCCCGACCTGACTCAGCATCTGCATATCGTGGATTTTCCATTATTGCAGGTCAGGTCAGGTCCCTAACCCTCACAATAGGCAGGGGATTGCTGTACTTGAAATACCTCCACTTTAATATTTAACTGATAAGTCTCATAGGCTGCATTACGGGAGTGAAAGCCCTCAAATTGACAGAAGGCAGAACAGTCCCCTGTCGTTCCCACTTCACTACTCTGTTGCATAGGAAGAAAAGTGGGCCACTGCAGTGGGAATTGTAAGCCTTTCCTGCAATTTGTGGAAGTGTATAGGAGGTGCCCCCATCCCTATATGCTAGCCTGTTATGCACGGAAATGGGGCATATAGGGCAGGCCTGCCCAAGGTCCGGCCCGGGGGTCAAATCCAGCCCGCCAGGCCATTCTGAGTGGCCCGTGGCTGGCTGGCCCGCCCCTCCCCCCCTGTTTTTTATATAAAAAAAATCTGCCAACACTGACACCGCTGGGAAGCTTGGGCGGATGGGCGGTCTGCCGCCACCAGCACTGCAGGGGAAAGTGTGGGGTGGGCAGGCCAGCGGGCCTCTGCCACCGTCAAGGACCTTTGGGGTGGGCGAACCGTCACCACTGCTGGGGAGCTTGGGGGAGGTGCAAGGTTGCACAGATCACCTCTTCCAAGGGGCGACCTGTGGCCACAGCTCCCTGTGCTTCCTTTGGTCCCCACCTTCCTCCCTCCCTCCCTTGTTCCCCACCTTCCTTCCTCTCTTGGTTTCCACTTTCCTTCCTCCCTCCCTTGGTCCCCGCCTTCCTTTCTGTGGGTGGGGTTGCAAGGGGTCAGTGGGTGGAGCTTATGGGTCAGTGGGGTGGGCTTGCAGTGGGGTGGCAGGGTCGGGGAGCAACCGGCCCCTGACACATTCTCAGCCACCAAATCTGGCCCTCCTTTCAAAAAATTTGGGCACCCCTGATATAAGGAGAACACTGTGTAGCAGCTTGTGATGAGCAAAGATGGGGTCCAATTAACTATAGGGTTAGATTGCTTCATCCCTGAATGCCTTGTTTCCAGATGGACTGAAACTGTTAGGAAAGACTTTCACCCTAGGAAATGTCAGCATCTTAAGGCTTTTTCAAAATCAAGCCAGGCTAATACCTTTAACAGATCAGTAAAGTAAAAACAGGCAGATATACAAGCCCATCAAAACTCTTCTGTAGCTTGGACACTGCAGAGCCTGCAAGAGCAAGATCAACTGAATGCAACTGAAATCAAACTTCATCAGCGACACAAACGTCTCTAGACTAGGGATGGACAATTCGACCTGCGCGAGCCCAGGTGGTGTTCGGAAGCCTCCGACACACATGCAGTCAATTGGAGTGGTACCCCAACTTAATTGCAGCTTGACTTAAGAGCAATTTGACTTAAGAGCGGAAAACTGTTGATGTTTTAACTGGCACCTTACAAATTTTAGATATGGTCTGTTCGACATACAATTTGTTTTTATTTTTTTAACTTATTTTTTCAATTTTTTTAGATAGGTACCATGACTTAAGTGTAGTTTGACTTAAGCGCATGCATTTGGAACAGATTAAATTCGTAAGTTTACGTACCACTATATTTACCTTATTCTGTGCCTGCAGGGAGGTGAGCTCCAACAAGGAAGCTTGCTCCGACATCATCTTTGCTCCTCCGTGGTGCTGGCCAGTCAGACAGGCAGTCGGGATAATTCCTGTCCCTGCATAACTCCTGATTGGCCAGCACCATGGAGGAGCAAAGATGTCGTTGGAGCCTGTTTCCTTGTTGGAGCTCAGCTCCGTGGGCACAGAACAAGGTAAGTGGCTGCTTATGTGTTGGAGGCTTCCTAACCTCACCTGGGCTCACATGGGTCGTTTTGGAACCTACCCTACTCTAGACTAGAGGAGAATGTGAGTGCCCCTTTCAAGTAGGAAGTATACAAAATCTAGGAGAGGACAAGAATCTTGCATCCTTGTAGTAATATGGAAGTAAATTCATGGCAACTGGACTTATTTTGTTGAGAGATTGAAACGTTTTGCTACTCATCCAAGCAGCTTTGTGCATGGATGAGTAGTGAAACAAAAGAAGTCCAGTTGCCATGAATTAATTTCCAGATAACCCCACCCGGATGACTGAGAATCTTCACAGACATCCTTGTAGTAAGAATCGCCATAGAAGAACTTTGAGAAACACAGTAGTGTGTATTTTAATAGGATGGAAAATCTCTGTGCTTCCAAGTGATTTGGCTTCAGATTCCATTATCTCTTCCATACTGTGGATAGAGCGGTAGCTTCTTCTCTACAAAAGCACAGTATTGCAAAACATTCTACAGAATGATTGTGGTGTGTTTACCTGTGTGATGAATAATGCATGTGAAGTGTCTAAACTGATTGATGAATTTGTAGACCAATGAGAGTGTCTGGGGAGCAGCCTGAGAGGATTTAAGGCACTGCTTAGCACTGTTTGAGGCAGATAGGGCTAGATAGGGACCTACACTTATTGAAGAAAAGTCCAGATAGGGACCTACAAAAAGACCTACACTTGCAGGTAGGAAGTCTGACAGAGTCTGAGAGAATCAGATTGGGTCTGGCACCATCTAAGAGAAAGAGATAAGGTTAAAGAAGAGAGAGAATTTTAGATTGTGATGAAAAGTAAGTGTTTAGAGTTTGTAAACTTAGGAACTGGGTGTGCCTATATTCAGGTTTATTAGTAATCAAACAAGTGGATTAGAGCAATATTCCTTTTTTTTGGTTTATACTTCAACACATTACCATTCATGATTTTGATTCAACTTTGTAATCAATAAACTTTAATTTAAAAACAGTCTGAAGGCTTTGATTTACTAGCAAAGCTACTTGATGGCAGTGATAGAGGAAAATCCAAAGTGGTGTTTGTCAATAGCTTGTGAAAGGACCTGGGAAAAGCACATTAACACTACAATGATGTCCATAGAAAAGTGTGCCCTCTGATCCTCTCAATGGATAACTTAAAACAAATCTTAAAAGCTTTCTGTGAGATGTACTTTTAGGTAGGTATTGTACAGACTAACATTAATATATTTGGATCTGGATTCGCTGCAAACATGCACTGCACAAGGCATGGCAGTCAATCTCTTTCTGGATCAGCTCCTTTCAGCACTGTTCTAGTTCTGACTTTCAGTAAATTGCACCAAGGGAACTTCTCTGGTACATTCAAAACCTTGGCCCAGAATAAATTCGGCTAGTAAAGACTGCCATTAGGAATGACTTTCCAGATGTCGCTCATTGCCATGACTCAACCTCGGGATACAGTAATCTCACCTGGATGACTGAGAATCTTCACAGACCTATTGAATCAGAAAAAACGATGGGAAAGCCAATTCATACCTTATTTTTCTAACTATAAAACACCGCCATGTATAAGACAACCCTCACTTTTCCAACCCAAAATTACAGTTTTGCAACCATGATCTCCCCTTGGCATACTTCCATGTTTAAGATGACCCTTAATTTTTTTTCCTAACAACTTTAGACCAAAAAAAACCTTGGTTTAAAAGCATTTTGCAAGACAAGCAAATATTTATTCTAAATTTTGCCTTGATCAACAAGCAATGTCTTACAATACAAGCACGGAAGCAGGTCACATGACCACAAGTGAGCCAATGGTAGCTCCCTGCTGGATTGTGGGAGATTGTCTGGAAGGTTCTGTCTCAGGCAGCCCTCCAAAGCAGAGGGAGGAGAGAGGAACGGAGGTCTCCCTTGCACCTGCAAGGAACATTTTCAAATAGTTTTCTTTATATTTTTGTTTAATTTGTTTCAACATTATTTTTCAACCCATTTCTAGCCATGGGGCAACTAGTCAAGTGTGTATAGGGTTGCAAATTGCAGTTTATTATTGTCACATTAAAAACACAGTTGTTAGTCTAAAGCAGAGCAGATTCCACAGCCAGGTACCTAAACCATGTGGACTTCTAAACAACTCTTTTGTGAGTTTTTGCATTTTGTGTGTACAGTATGTGGTCTATGGGACCCCAGAAGGAATCATCTGTTTTCTATTATTTCTTATGTGCAAATTTCCTTTGATATATGAGTGCTTTGGTTTGCAAGCATATTTCCCGAACTGATTATGTTTAGTAAACCAAGGTGTTACTGTAGTCTTATTTAGGGCATCTTGTCCTTGGTTTGGAAACTTTGGCCACATGGTGGTGCTGTAGCTTGCTCAGGAGTAAGATAACATTCTGCTGTATGAAAATCCGGAAGGTTTGCCTGGCCGACTGAGGAACTTGGTTTGAATTCCAAACAATTTTCTAGGTAAAATACGAGATCCAGATTGCAGTCTGGAGATACCCCACAACCCCGTTGCTGTGAAAAGACGTTATCAAGCCCAATAGGCCTAAATGCCGTTTTTCTTTCCGGAAATGAATGGCAGGCTTTGCCTACATCCCTGTTCCTTTCCGTACCGACAACCCCATCGCCACCATTTTGTATTATTATTGCTTTTAAAAAAAAGAACTGGAGTTCTATCCCGACAGATATCAAAATGGCTATTCCACCTAGAGGACTTGGTGGTGTGTCTGTGAAGATGCTCACAGTCACCCAGGTGAGTTTATCTGGAAGTTGAGTCATGGCAACTGGACTTCTTGAGAGAAGACTGAAACGTTTCGCTTTCATCCAGTGAAACACCTGGGACAAAAAAAGGCGAGACGTGGCCAAGTTCCGCGCCCTCCTTGGGGCAACCCTTTCCCGCCCCCCGCAGGTGGAAGTTTCGACGAAGCCCCCGGAAGCCGGGATGGGCGGCAGCGCCGGGGCTTAACGAAACCCCGCGGGCATATGCACACCCGCGCGCCCAGCCTCTTTGCCCGGGCGGAAGGTGCCGCGGCCGCGCACAGGGGAAGGACCGCGCGGAGAAAAGGGACGGGCGGCTGCGCGGTAAAAGGCGCCCCGGAGAGCGAGCGTGCGTGCGAGACAGGGGGTGCTGCCAAGCCTGCGGCAGGGCTTTTAGGCGGCCTGGTGGAGGGGGGGCGGTGGCGGTGACCCCAGCAGGAGCGGCGAGGTGTGTGTGTGTGCGCGCCCGCTTGTTGCGTGCCGTGGCTGCTTCGGCAAAGGAAGGCCCAAACGTTCCCCACCCCCGCTTGCGGCGAGGGCGGGGAGAAAGGCAAGCCTCCCAAGGAGCGTGTGTGTGTGGAGGGGGGGGGCTCCTGCCGACGCCTCCGTTCCCCAGGGACCGTCCAGGGGTCCGGAGCGCCCTCCGTCCGGTGCGCATCGAGGAGAGCTTGGCGCAAAGAGTCGAGGGTTCTCGGCGAGGAGCTGGAAGGCAGGCCCGGAAGTCTTCGTGGGGAGTTTGGGGGGGGCGTGTGTTGGGGAGGGGTGGGGGCGCAGCCGCACTCGATACGACGAAGCCCCTTTTGGTTTAGTCACCCCCCGAGGCCCAAGTCTTGCGTTCGTGCTTTGGCCGGTTTTGTGGCCCTGCCGGAGTCCGCCAAGGGCGCCCGGGGGACAGCCATGCCTCTGCCTTTCTCTTTCTGAACCTCGGGAAAAGGGGGATCGGAGGACTCCGTTCAAAACCGCCTGGGATCTTGGGGTGGGGGGGGGCACATGTGAGGAGGACGCGACTCTCCTTCCTCTCGACGGCGCGGGGGTGGTGGTGGGAGTGGTGGCGTGGCGGGCGGTGTGTGTGTGTGTGTGGGGGGGGGGAGCCGGATAGCGCGGCTGCGTTGCGCGTCGGAGGCGTCGGCGGAGGTAGTTGACGCGGAGCGCCAGCCGCTTCCGCGTTCACGGACGGAGGAAGCCGGAGGGGAAAGGCTTCTCTGGCTGGATTATTGGGAAAAAGTCAGGGCGAAGATGCTCCCCGTCGCCGCCTCAAATGCCGGAACGAATTATTTGCACAAATCTTTCTTGCCAGCCCACTGGTGCTAGTCAGTAGTCACTCTTCCCTTGGGGGAGGGGAGGGGGTTTAACATATTGCTGACACTAATAATAATAATAATAATAATAATAATAATAATAATAATAATAATAATAATAATAATAATAATAATAATAATAATAAATGTGCAATTCCGACCTACAGAGACACTTTCCCCAGGGTTTCCTAGGTATAGATTCCGCAGAAGTGGTTTACCATTCCCTTCTGGGGACACCAGATGTTTTATTCATACATGCCAGTAGGCTTCACTGAAAACGACTAGATATATTTCTAAATAGGATTACATTGCAAATACTGGACTACTTTAAGAGAATGGCTGCTTAGTTATTCATACTGACTTCCATTTAATCAAAGCTTGGACATAGTTCCTCGATCCCCCACAAGCCTTGTCCATGAAGAGAGGTGCTTCAGGCCCAGAGATGTGGAGAGCACCACCCAACCTGCTTCAGATTAGAAGAATTTAGACATGGTCAGTGTGAACAGCAAGTGATGCCTGAGAAGAGCATTGCCTTGGTCATCCTCCTTTTCACTTATAGTTATTCCTGACTGAATTTGCAAATGGAAGAGTTGCAAAAGTGGAGGTGTTTACTGATCCTGCAGTAGTGGGAATGAGAGTCTTATTTGGGACAGCATGACTGAAATACATGATGGAGGAGGGGGGCACAACCCTATAGCGTCACCAGCCCGGTGCAATGTCTGTTTCACATCTAAATTTTCAAAGTAGTAGCCACATCATTCTATGCAAACATATCAACAAGTAACAGAAAACATATAGGTGGTGGGACTGAGAGATGGGCCTCTCTGATGGTCTCAACACCTGCACAGACTCATGAAGCAGAATGTGGTCCTTGATATAGCTTAGACCGAAGTTGTTTAGGGCTTTCTAGATTAAAACCAGCACTTACAATTGGGCCAGAAATGGAGCTGCAGCCAGTACAGATGCTATAACAGATTTTATTTTGTTAATTTAAAAACATGTTTTATTTATTTTGGAATATTGAGTTTTCCCTCTCACGGATTTTAGAGTTTACTATTTATTGAAAACACTTTCTTGTCTTCATTTTACAATGTGTTTTCTCTTTTTCCAGCAATAATGATACCAACATGTCCACACATTCTTTGCTGTATGAAAGAATTGCTGTTGCAGAGGATCTGATCAAGAGGGCAGAAGGTCTTTGCCGATCTCGAAAAGGTGGCATTGAAGGGGGATCAAAACTCTGCAGTAAACTGAAGGCAGAGGCAAAATTCCTGCACAAGGTGAAGTCTGGGAAGGTAGCCATCAAAGAATCTCATCTGCAGAGTACGAACCTTGCTCACCTGCAAGCAATCATTGAGTCAGCAGAGAACTTGGAGGAAGTTGTTGGTGTCCTCCATGTCTTTACTTATGAAGACAAATGTGGTGAAAAACAAAGTTTGGTAGTGGACGTAGTTGCTAATGGGGGTCACACCTGGGTGAAAGCAATTGGCCGAAAGGCTGAAGCTCTGCATAACATTTGGTTAGGCAGGGGTCAGTATGGTGACAAAAGCATCATCAAGCAGGCAGAGGATTTCCTGCAAGCAAGTCACCAACAACCAGTACAGTATAGTAACCCACACATTATTTTTGCATTCTTCAATGGTGTGTCATACCCCATGGCAGAAAGGCTGAAAGAGATGGGTATATCTGTCCGGGGGGATATAGTTGCAGTGAATGGATTGATGAAGCCTTCTGATGAATCTGAGGATGAAGGTGAAAGCCTCCAGGTGACTAAAGTAGATCGGGACAACTTAATAGCCAGTGTAGCTTTCCCAACAGAAGTCAGAGTAGACCTATGCAACAGGGTTAACTTGGACATTACTACTCTAATTACATACGTCTCTGCCCTTAGTTATGGGGGTTGTTACTTCATCTTCAAAGAGAAAGTCTTAACTGAGCAGGCAATGGATGAGAGAAAAGAGAGTGTGCTTCCGTTGTTGGAAGAGTTCATGAAGGGCAAGGAACTATTTGCCTGTGAGTCTGCAGTCAAAGACTTTCAAGTTATTTTAGAAACTTTAGGGGGGGCTGGGGAGAAAAGTCGAGCTGCATTACTCATGGAGAGAATCAGGGTGGTACCAGATCAGCCCTCTGAGCGTGCCTTAAGATTAGTGCCTAGCTCCAAAATTAATAGCCGTTCTCTTACCATCTTTGGAACAGGAGATACTTTAAAGGCCATCACCATGACTGCAAACAGTGGCTTTGTTAGAGCAGCAGCAAACCAGGGAGTTCGGTTCAGTGTGTTCATTCACCAACCGAGAGCACTAACAGAAAGCAAAGAAGCATCTGCAACACCTTTGACAAAGCAGTGCCTTGGATTATAATGGCACAAACCATTAAATTGTGGTAATTAAAGCAATGGAACCAACGGTTGGCTGTTCCCATAAACAATTTAATCTATTTTGTAGGATAAGCCCATCTTGGAAACAGAACTTCTTTTGACGAAGTGAATACATTTCAGCCGGTAGGTCAAAATAAGCCTGTCAAGAACCACTGGTTGCCACTAAGTCACTAAATACTTTTCACAGATGCCATATCTAGTAAGGCATACCTTATGTGATGGCATCATTCCATCCCTCGATAACTTGCTCCAGCTCCACGTTTTTAACTGCTGTCGATGCATAACATAATGATGTTAGCACATGAAATAAGACGTACTAGACTTTATGAATGAATGATGTGCATGATTATCATACCAACAGTCATGGCAGCCATGTGGTTTTTTTTTTAAGTTTACTTCTGCCAAGAATTAAGCACCGAAATTCTCAAATTTTTCTCCTGAGGCTAGTAATGTATACTTTATTTTCGTGTACGAATAAAAGTTCTTAAATGTGGCACAATCATTGTTTGTGATATGAGAGTCTATCTTTTTCTAGGATATATTTTCATATGAAAAAAAAGTCTGCCCATGAACTGGAATAATTTGCTGAATATATGTTGCTCATTATCCAAGAAGTAAACCCTTTTAAAGTCCCATTTATTTAAATAAGAAAGGTTTTGGTACATTTGAACATTTTCCATCCAAAACCAATGCACTTTTAATTTGTGGGGAGGGGGAGAGCATCCTTTGCTTGTACTGCTAATTTTGTGTTTTTGTGTTCAAAATGATTATACCATTGTATTTATTTGATTGGAGATAACCATGATATTGACAGAAAGCAGCATACAATTAAAATGTTACCACTGAAACAGTATGTGCACTTATCTCCTGATACTCTGTATGGGAGAATATGGGGGAGGGGCTTGAATATAGTACTGTATAATGAAATGAGAATGTCTGATTCATTTGGCCGATGGAGAGGAGAATGGATACAGAATACCATGGAGATGGGGTACGAAGTTGAAGTGCAGAAAATGCTAGGGCTGGGGGAGGTGTGTCTTTCACAAGCTTGGTGTCTGTACATTTTGATTGCTGGTAGTCCATTTTTTTGTGAACAAAGCTGTAGTCTTCTGCAAACATACTGTATGTTGGAATAAGTTACATGGATCTCATTGAGATTCATCTTCCAAGAAAATATACATTGAACTGCAATTTCTCTAGATCTTGTATTAGAAACCACTCTGTACTTTGGAGATCTAGAAGCCTAATTATTTATTAGTTATATGGCCAACCTTTTTGTCCATAAGCTCAAGGCAGCATACATGGCCATCTGCCTCCCCTTGTTATCCTTGCAGCAGTCCTGTGAGAAAGCTCAGGGTGGGAGAGAATGAGCTGGGCTGAGGTCATCCAGTGGGTTTCATGCCTCAGTGAGAAGTAGATATGGGATCCTCCCAAGTTCCAGTGCAGCACTCTCTGACCTCTAGAGATCTTGAGCACATTTTACAGTAGAATACAGTGGTACCTTGTATAAAGGAATTAATTCGTTCCAAATGAAATTATGTTAAGCAAATTTTCCTTTATACAAATTCCCATAGGAATGCATTGAAAATGGAGTGATCCCATTTTATGTTGTATGGATTCTCCCCATAGGCGATTATGTTAAGCAAATTTTACCCTATCTCCAGAATTTTTTATGCTGTACAAATTTTATGTTATACAAGCTGTTTGTTATACAAGGGTCCACTGTATATGCAAACTAGTGAATGTGAGTTGGTGCTGTACATGACTTCCATTCTTCCATTCAGCAGTTCTCGGTGACGACAATAATTTAATTCAGTTGATAAAAACCCTCTAGTTTATGAATATGGGATATTGTGCTTCTGTGCCCATGATTCCAACAGCCAGGGAACGAACAATATTGCAATGTCGTGCCCACATTGCCATCAGGAAAAAGGGTGCCAAACTTGACACAGCAAAGGGCAGCCTGCATGTTGACAACACCCGGAACAGCAGTCGATATGGTCTTCTACAGGATGCCCTCTTGTGCTCACTACCATTCACACTTGTTGAAAAACAGCCCTGACAATTGCTTTGTTTTTGGGTCAAAAGTGATGAAAAAAGGAGTAAGCTTTTGGGATTTTCCCTTGCATGGTGCCACTTTGTGAATGGTAGTGGGACCAGGGGACAACGGTTCATTACTTCGAACATTAGCCTTGGGAGTGTCAGGGTTTCATCACTGCACATATTATTTCACACATGCATGCACACGTGTGAAAAAAACCCAAAAGCCTGCCCAGAATTTTGTTCTCTGGAACCACCGGTGTGGTAAGGTCCTCCAGCACCACACCGGTCTGGGTAGATGTTCAGACACCCATTTGCTGAGAGAGTCCCCATCTTGCCTCCTTGTCAGAGTGGTCAGCTGCCTATAGAGAACCAGAGGAACTGCCTGAGCTCCAGTTCTGTCTGCCCTGCCACCAGAGGAGGAGGGGAACGCTGGAGGTGTACCAAACAAAGTGAGAGGCCCTGCTGGCTGTAGGGTCAGACAACACAAGGTACCTGTGGCTGTGGATGATTTGGCACAGCACTTCGTGCCATCTCTGCTGTGAACCTCTGGCGCTGCAGCCAGTTACCTAAACCACTGAGCTTTTCAGAAGGGTTTGTTTTGGCTGAATGCTAATCTGGAGAATTGTAGTACATGTCATTTTCCCCTCTCCTGTCAGTGAAAAAATTTGAAAAGTGCACTTAAGAGACAGCCAAGCTGTACATAGTTGTGCTGCTAATTTCCCTAGAAATTGTGCAGTACAGTATGTAGGCCCAGATCAGTCAGTAAAGCTGAGGAACTTGTATAATTAATTTGTAAACTGCTCAGAGAGTGCTTTAAATGCTGTGGGATGGTATATAAGCAGCACTTTTTGTTTTGCCCGCTTTTCAGTTACCTGAAAAGCGAGGTGTTGTTGCACAGGGACATTGTGCACACTGATGAAGACATTGACATGGAAAAATACGAATTTTTAGAGATGAGGATTCTTGTGGCACTTAAAAGTTACCTCAAAGTGTCAATAAGAATGAATACCACAGCAAGTGTGCCTTTTGTTGCTTGGGGCGATGCTAGGTTTCCTAATACTGCCTGGAGTTCTCTGCATTAAGCTTGGTGGTATACAAATCCAAAAATCAATACGTGTTTTCAGTACATCTTGCAATCTACTCGGGAAACCAAATTCCCGTCTTCCTTCACTGTTCACTCGGAAATGTGATGTCTGATTTATTCCAAGCACTCTTCCCTGCACAAAGAACACACAAGTACATCCGGATTTTTGACCTTTCTTTTGTGTGGCTCTCATCCACTCAAGTGAACAACTCTTGACTTTCTATTCACTTCATAGCTTGCTCTCAGCTGCTGAAATACACACACATAAGTGGCATGTTAGTAAAAGAGAGAGAGCTGGGAGCCTTTTTTAAAGCTCCTGGCTTATGGCTGTATCTTGATCTACACTGATCCTATCCAGTTCAAAAGCATTCCACAACGCCTTTCGAACAATTATATGGGCAATTTGGGTCAGAAGATTATCTGAGTATTTTTGGTCCCCTTCCTTACCATATCTTGATTTTATTAGGCAAAACAAGTAGGCATTTTGTGCCCCTGAAATTTTCACCCTCATCAGTTACTATTTGCTGTAAGACTTAAAGGAGAGTTTTGGCTTCTTCAAACAAAAATGGATGGTCTTTAATAATTTACACAAATGTTTACGTTTCACAACACAGAAGATTGTAGTATTGTTTGATGTTTGCTGGACTGAATTGAAGACTTGGAAACCCTCTGAAGTTTTTTTTTTTTTTTGGTAGTTACAAAGGCTGCATTGGGGAATGGAAGGAAACAAAGTTAAGTACTTGTTCCTCGCTAATCCAGATTTTTTTAAAATTGGACTTTAAGGCCACAGATTGAAGTGTATTATTTACTTGCAGATACTACCCACTAATATCAGTGGGGACATTTTTCAAGTTCTAATAGTTAAGGTCTAGATGTAAAGAGCAGAATGTAGTATAAACAAAAAGTGATTTACAAAAATGAATACTCATGTCATTCCTTTTTTATTTTAAATTGGCTAAAGCCCTTGCATACAATACAGAGAGCCCATTGCTGCAAAATCCTGGGAGATAGAAGTTAGGATAGCATTATCACAATATAAATGGTACAGGTCAACTGTGACCTTTCTGGTTGGCCTCCATTTAATAAATAACAAAGAGCAGTGAGAGAAATTGAGTTTCACTGAAACCCAACCAATTAGCTTTAAGACTTGCTAGCTTCAAAGCTACAGGTATTTCTGGTATTCCCATATACAGGAGATCTGTTTTCATCAAGTCAAAGTCATCTGGAAGACATCAGTGCAAGTTTTCTTTCCGGATCCATTTTCTTTTTATTCTAAGGAGAGAGAGAGAAATACAAAAAATCACTATAGAAGATAAGAGACTCAGGTATGAAATTATGCACATGTTCAAAGTGTGGCTAATTTTTCAAATTTGAAGATCTTTCAGAATGTGGTATATTACTGTTTACAAAGCTGCATTCCCTATCATGAAATAATTTACATTTTTAATCCTTAAAATAGCATTTTATTGTACATGCAATTGTTGGCAGTAATCTGGAGTCAGGAAGGGTGGATTTGATTTAAATCGCAAATTGTCGTTTACACCACAATTTAAATTTTAAAAAAATCAGTTTTTTAAAAAATAAATAAATAAACAATTTTAAAAATTTAAACTGCTTTAAATCAATTTGTGTGTAGATAGATAGATAGATAGACAGACAGACAGATAGATAGATAGATAGATAGATAGATAGATAGATAGATAGATAGA
>JAHTLZ010003542.1:30503991-30541537 GCA_023846285.1 Phrynocephalus versicolor
ATTATTATTATTATTATTATTATTATTATTATTATTATTATTATTATGCCTTGCCCATCTGACCACCTAGCCACTCTATTACAAGTCATTGTTAAGATCTGGCAATTTACAGCTATAATCTTATGCACAACATGCCTATGAGTAAGCTTCATTAAATTTAAAAAACATACTTCTTAGTTAAGACTAGAGGCATAGAATTGTAAAGTAAATGGATACTTAATCATAATCAGTACGTCACACAAAATTCACCCAATCATTAATAGTTGTCGCAGCCTTACTCTTTCATTCATAAGCCAGTTCTATTAATGATAGTGATAAAATTAACTACTAGTCCAGGATATTTTAAATACTTTTAAAAATGAAGCTAGTCAGTTTTTATAAATATAACACTATATTTGTTAAATATTTATTAATTCTGTAGTGAAAATGATCAATTACTATGTTTTGTTCTCCCCAATATTTCAACCCTGACTACTGAGAGATAAGATACCTTCTGTAGAGTACTTTAACATAAATGTCTTTAAACTCTACAGACACGCAAACCAGTATTCAGTTCAACTGTGTGCTAATTCAAAATTAAAGCAGACTTATGCTGGATGAAGTTCTAAAACAAACAGAACTCCACTCACCAAGACTTAGCTCCAAAAATTTGGAGCGAAGTCTTCAAAATGAGATGGTGCTGTGGTGGTGAACAATGGCATCAACTGTGTTTGCTTACTGCTATCTCTTCCTGTGCTCACACTTTCCTTAGTCATTCTGTTCCAGGCCAAGATGAAAAAAGTGGAGTGTCAGAAAATAGCAATGATCCCTAACCTTGACCAGGTCTGTATGGCTTTATGATGCATCTGAGCCTTATAGTATTATTACAGTAAAGCTCTTGTGAACTGACCGATGCCTGTTTGTATTATTAGCTGGCAGGATGAGGCCATTTTGCTATATCCTAACTGCAGTTTCCACTGCAATCCCAAGCATACAGAGCATCTACTTCCTAATAACTGTTTAGAATTGCAGGTTTTCTTAGAAATAGTAGAGTACATTCCACTGAAACAAGTCAAATATACTGTAAATATATTTAATGTGTTGCAGGACATACTTTGGATCATACTTTGACTGGAAATATAAATAATTATCTGAGAATAGGGAGCCAGCAGTGACCCCACTACTATGGACAGACATAATCAGTTTGGTCATTTTGGCTGTCAATTGCAATTGTCAACCAGTCATGACCCTAATTTTCTGATGTTTCAAAGGAATCTTCCTGTTAGATCTCATGCCTCTAGTAGCTGCTTGAAATGAAGAATCACTTGCATCAGTTATATATTGGCTTCTAAACATTGTTGGCAAAATCACAGAATAAGAGCAGCTCCTTCATATTTTGAAGAGGTGACGGTGAACCGTTTGGTTTCCAGACATGGTGGAGTTTAATAATACAGGTCTCAGAAAAAGTTAATGTGTCTTCAAGAATGCTTCTGGATTTGGAGCATGTGTCTTCTATTGTCTTTACATCTGCGTCAAACTGCAGAAAGATATCCAGAGTGAGGGACTGTGTAACAATACCTTAAGTTTTCTACCAGTCCTATGGGAACACTGGTAACCAACAAGTGTCTGGAAGGGGGTGTTGGAATGGATGAGGGCAAACAAGTGGAACTGATTTAGATAAGAATGGATGAGAAAATCTGTGTCTCTGAGTAGAGGCACCTAATTAGTTGTGGATGGAATTTGTAATTCTTTTGAATAACAAAGATTTAGCTTGAGGCATTACTAAAGTTGATGTTACCAATAGACACACAGGGAACTGTGAAGTAGCTTTTATCAGCATGGCCTGCTGTGATTTGGCTCCTGTGATCCTATCTAGAGAAAAGGAGCCTTGCCCCAGGCATAGAGTAAATGTCCTCCCTTTGGCCAAACTGCAGTGAGACTTTTGGCTGCCCTTGCAAAAGGTTTTGCCACTTCAAATTAGTAGAGAATGCAGGGTTGGAGACCAAGTGATTGAAGCAGACAAGCCCCCCCCCCCCCCCCAAAAAAATCAGGATCATATAATATATTTTCTGTATCAGCAACATTAGGTCTATTTTTAAATGCCAGTTCCCTTTGAAATGTTCCCTACCAGGAAAGAGGAATGTGTGGCTCTCTAGATGTTCTTATACTACATCCTGGGTAGTTTGGGTTAAGTTATCTGAAGGACAACCTGCAGCTTCATCCAAACTGTACAGTCTGAGACCCTGTTTGCAGGATTGCTATCAAGAACCATTAACTTAGATGGATGCAAGAATAGTTGATGGTCCTGTGCTTTTGGAACATTCTCCAAGGAGCTGTGTTGGCCTTAATGCAATTCCCCAATCCACGTTGTGCAGAAATGCACCCTGAAGGCCTGTGTTCCAAGCTGTTTCTGATTGATATTTTAATGCTCTGCCTTTTACTCCTGCTGTTTTAATACTTTATGCCCTGTTACTTGGTTTTATATTTAGACTTTTTTCCTTGCTGATATTACTTAATTGCTTCTACTATTATAAATTTTCAAGATATCTAATTTTTGTGATTTCATGGTTTGTAATATAACATAATCAATTTCATCTTTGGGTTAACACTTGGGGAGTGTTAATCCTAAAGCCGCTTATAAATGGCAAAATAAATAATGTTACAGTGTAATCCTGTTCATGATTATTTGGTCCTACTGCAGTCAACCAAGCTTTCTATCTGATAAGTGAATTTAAGAATGTGTCACCACAGGCTACAGAGCAGCCTGTGCCTCCTTTTCAGGATTGTGGGTGAACTGAGGTTGTGAACAGAAAAGACATCTATGTGTCAGATACTGTAACTTAAATCAACATCACACTGAAAGGGAGTGGTTTGCCCTTTTTAAGAACATACATAAGAACAGCCTTGCTGGAACAGGCCACAGCCCATCCAGTCCAGCATTCTGTCTCACACAGTGGCTCAGTATTTGCTTCAGGGTATTCCCAAGCAGATGTCTTCACCTGCTTATGATTCCCTGCAAATGGCATTGAGAGATATCCTGCCTCTCTCTTCAACCCAGAGATTGTCCTTAGGAATCCATAATGATAGCCATTGATACCCTTGTTCTCTATGAACTTGTCTAATCCTTTCTTAAAGCTGTCAAAGCTGATAACTGTCACTACTTCTTCTGGCAGAAAGTTCCATAGACCAGTGATCCTCTGGGTGAAAAAGTACTTTCTCTGATTTGTTTGAGCTCTAGGACCCAAAAGTTTCATGGAGTGCCTCCTAGTTCTAGTGTTGTGCGATACGGAAAACAGTTTTTCCTTATCTACTTTGTCTACCCTGTGTATGATTTTATAAACTTCAATCAGGTTACCTCTTAGGCGCCATCTTTCAAGAGTGAAGAGGCCCAGTGGTTGCAGCCTCAGATGGTAAGGAAGGTGTTCCAGTCCCCTAATCATTCTGGTTGCCCTCCTCTGCACTTTTTCCATTTCCATAATATCCTTCTGGAGGGATGGTGACCAGAACTGTACACAAACCTCCAGATGGGGCCTCACCATAGATTTATAAAGAGGCAAAATGCCTTCTACAATGGTGAACACATCACCCATATTTCAAAAAACACTCGGATTGAGGGAGTTCAGATTTCTAGCAGAGAGACTGGAAATCACCTGCTCAGAGAAAGTTTCACTGATCGAAAGACTTCTTTTGGTTGCACAACAAAGGTATGGGGAGTATCTGTGAAACACTTAGACCTGCTTTTCTGGAAAGGTGAGAGGGCTAATGACACTAATCCCATTCCATTCTTATCAGATGAGGATAGTATGCTGTCTGAGTGTCCGCTGCAGGGGGAGAACCACTCAGGCAGAAGGAGCTTGGTCATTCTCAAACCAGTCATATATTGTCAGATTTCAGTCTGTTTACTAGTGACTTTTAAAAATAAAAGGTCATGGCATATAGTAAAATCTGCATTCTTTGAACTCCTTCTGTTGGGATCTCCAGCTGCATAGATAACATCATGGTTAAATGCTGAGTTGCATTATTGATTTTATTGGAACATACTCTGATATAGAGTGATGATGATGATGATGATGATGATGATGATGATGATGATGATAATAATAATAATAATAATAATAATAATAATAATAATAATAATAATAATAATAATAATAATGGGTATCTATCTGGCATGTGTGATTGCTCTTATCAGTCCAAAAGGGCAGTTGTGACCTAGAGTGACATTCTGTGTGAGGTTTGCTATGGCAGTACTATAGTAACATCCCCCTTAATTTTTTTCATTATTCTTGTCAGATGAGCATTGGTGTGGTAATTCAGATTTGCCTACTAAATTCCTATGTTTGGTGTGCTTTACATTGTTGCACTGAATGAACAAAGAAAAGTAAAACTTTTTTAAAAAATTAGAAGGGAAATCACTTTTTGGATTTTTTGGTGAGGGATAGATTTCCACAAATCAGCTCTGTCTTACTAGTCTGACAAGTTGCTATATTAGTTTATCGCTGTATCACTTCCCTGTTTTTAAACAGAGAAGTAATAGACACCAAGGACATGAATGTTGTACTTATGCAGTATGTGTGTATGAGGAAACATAAAAAGTAGCAATAATTTATGAAAAATTTGAAGTCTTCCCTACATAGGATGGCTGACAGGAATGAAAGGAGAAGATGGGGAAGAGAGCACTGGCAGTGACACAGGGAAGTGGGTGACCTGTGATCCCCGTAAGAATTGCAGAGATTTGAGGTGTAGTTATACACTCTTGCCATTAAACCTCCTGGGTTAATAAAATATTCCATGTGAACTACAACAATGGTTTAACATCCAACTTGAATCAGCCTCCCTGTCCGGTTGCATGCTAAGCAGATATAAATAATGGCTGCTTTAGTACCATACTTTTATAATAAACATATTATACCTTACCAAATAATTCTGCTTGTAGCAAGCAGTCATCTGACTAAATGCCTCTCCACTCCACCCCACCCACTATTCCAATATGTTTACTGGAAAAAAGGCCAAAACCAAGTTCCACTTGCTGGTCTGGTTCCTTCAGAACTGTTGGGTCACTGTTGGGCAATTTCCTGTGTCATGATTCTCCCCCAAGGTGGTTGGGCTGAAGGTGAGGGAGGAAGTAAGGGCTTCTGGTCTACTTTCAGTTGGCATTCCTGGGCCCAGTTGTCTTCCAACACAAAATTGTAGAACCTTGATCTGGTTGCTGAATGGGCTTATCGATATCACACAACAGTGAGAATCAGTTACAGCAAAGGCAGGCTATGTACTTCTAATTTTCTCTGCTGCTGTTGTGTTAGTATTGTAGCAAGAGCACTGTGGAACAGTTCAGCTCCCCTCCCCACTTTCTAGGTTCTCTGAATAGCTAGCTTTTAAATAAAACTAAGGATAGGCACAAATCAAAAAATGAAGTGCTGTTTCATCGTGTTGTTACGTAATGGAATGAAACGAAATGAGGAAGCAGCATTTCGTTACAGATGAAACAAAATTTATTTATTTATTTTATTTATTTTTACAACTTATATGCCGCCCACTACCCAAAAGTCTCTGGGAGGCTTACAATCAAAGAATTAAAACAATTAAAACATCAAATATCAATAAATAATTAAAACAATAACAAAAACCTTACACTAAAATCATTACACTAAAATTGCCATCAACATGATGTTTTTTTGTTGAAACGAACCATTTCGTTCTGTCTGTAAGCCACACGTGGGCTTGAGGGAAGGATTTTTTTAAAAAAAAGCTCTGGGCTTTTTACAAAATCTTTTTTTCCATCCCCCAAACCCCGCATGCCAGCTGATCAGCACTAGGGTATGGGGAAAAGGTTCCCTCCCCACCCCAACACCTAGCAGCTGACAGGCGGGGCTTGGGGGACAGAAAAAAGTTTTTTTAAAAGCCCAGGTCTGGGAAGAGGCCAGCCAGGCAGCCAGGTGAGCAGGTGGTGATGGTGGCAGCCCAGGGTCCAGGATCTCCCGCCCCAGTGAGGAGCAGGCCTTCCAGGCCCCAGGCCCCCTTTCCCCCAACCCAGCGCTGATCAGCTGGCAGGTGGGGCTTGGGGGAGGGAATTATTTTTAAAGAGCCCTGGATTTTTTTCCATCCCCCCACACCCTACCTGCTACTTGATCAGTTCTAGGGTGGGGAATCAGCTGGGCAAGCAGGGCTTGGGGGGAGGGAAAAAACTTTCCCCTCCCCCCCAAGCCCCACTTGCCAGCTGATCGGTGCTAGGTTTTATTTTTTTTAAAAAAAAAGCCCTGGGCTTTTCCCCTCCCCCCAAGCCCTGCCTGCCATCTGATTGGTGCTAGGGTGGGGGAAAAGGGGCCTGGTGCCTGGAAGGACTGCTCCTCACTGGGGCGGGAGATCTTGGACCCTGTGCTGCCGCCACCACCACCATTTGCTTGCCTGCCTGGCTGGCTGGCCTCTTCCCAAGTCCTGTGGAGGCTGCAGCTGGTTGGCAAGGCCGTTCGGGCACTGTCGCGTAGCAACCTTGCCAGGGTTCCACCTGTGCTGACGAGGCTGCTGAGGTGGCCACCCAGAAGAGGAGAAGGAAGAGGCCACGTGCATGTGCCCCTCAAAGCCTGCTGGAACTTCTCCTCTTTCCTTCCTTAATGGAGCAAAGGGGTTAAAGGAAGACCAGTGGGAAGGTGGAACATGGCAGCACATGGTGATCTCTGCCCTGCAGTGAATTCAATGGCTGGCAGGCTGGATTCAGGACAATAGTTTGAGGACCCCTGAAGTAATTGCCTGTTGTGGGTTTTTCAGGTTGTTTGACCATGTTCTGGAAGTTTTTGTTTCGCCAGACTCTGTGGCTGGCATCCTCAGACAGCAAGGAGCTCAGGGAACTAGGATTTCTCTCTGTGCTCTTGGGTATAGAATGAGTGAGATTGTGGTTTTTTTAAAGTTGTGGGAAAGGGGAGAACTTGTCCTATTCAGGGGAATAGGTGTTAATCATTGTATTTTTATGTGGAAGGATTAAGAAGTTTCACTGCAATAAGGGAGGGCTGATCCATCTCTGTGGTGGATGAGTGTTGTTGTTAGCTGTTCTATTTAGTGAAGTGATCACTGGGGCTTTTGGCTGGGTGGGAACCAGGAACCACTGATCTTTAGCAGGCTGTATTTTTCAGGACTGGAATCCAGGCCTTGTTGATTTTTAGACTTTATTCTTTTCTGTTGAAGCTATGCTGGTGTTTGTGGATTTCAATAGTGATTGCTAGTGTTGTCCAGTATCTCTGTGTCCTAGAAGACGATTTCATGTCCAGTTTACTTCAGGGCATGTTCAGCGAGGTAACCAAGAGTAACAGAAGGAACCATGCGGTTGAGTACTGATGGATCACCACAACTCCAAATTAGGGATGGGCACAAAAACAACAATATGCTGTTTTGTCATTTTGTTAGCTAATGTAATAAAACAAAATGAAACAAAACGAGGAAGCAGCATTTTATTACAGATGAAATGAAACAGCAGTATATGTCTGTGAAGATTCTCAGTCATCCAGGTGAGTTTATCTGGAAGTTGAATCATGGCTACTGGACTTCTTTTTTTTGAGAGAGATAGAAACGTTTCACTGCTCATCAAAACAGCTTCATCAGTCTGAATACAGCTAGTGTGAGTCCTCCATCTTATAGTCATATTTGACCTCTTGTCACCCTGGTCTGAATTAGGCTCATAAGATGAACAATGGCCTGAATAGGCTCGTTAGGTGGGTACCCATGCCGCTCCGGTGCTTCCTGCCTCCTCCTCTCAGCCCTGGCTTTTGGGCCTCCTCTAAGCTGGGAGATGGGTGGAGGGTGACTCCCTTGTGTCCTAGAGGCACCAGATTTGGTGCTGGGGAGCCATTTTCAGAGGGATCCAGCTGATGACAGCTCAGCTGGGCCCTTTTAAAAATGGCCCAGTCACCACCATGGGGCTCCCACAATGGCCACCAGGCCATTTTCAGAGGGACCCAGCTTATGACAGTTTGGCTGGACCCCTTTAAAAATGGCCATGTCGCCACTGCAGCGCTCCTGTGGTGGCAACAGGGTCATTTTCAGAGCCATCCAGCCAAGGTGTCATCAGCTGGACCCCTTTAAAAATGGCCCAGTCACCACCGCGAGGCTTCTGCAGTGGCAACTGGGCAATTTTCAGAGCCACCCAGCTGAAAATGGCCCTGTCACCACTGTGGGAGTCTCATGGTGGCATCTGGGCCATTTTCAGAGCCATCGAGCCAAGCTGTTATCGGCTGGACCCCTTTAAAAATGGCCTGGTCACCACTGCAAGGTTCCTGCGGTGGCAACTGGGCCATTTTCAGAGCCTTCCAACTGATGGCAGCTTGGCTGGACCCCTTTAAAAATGGCCCGGTCGCCTTCATGGGGCTCCCGCTGTGGCAACCAGGCCATTTTCAGAGCCATACAGCCGAGCTGTCACCAGCTTGAATGGAATGGAATGCAATTTATTGTCATTGTATTAATACAACAAGATTAAAAGTGCCATCCAGTCAGTCATTCACACAACCCAGTATAAATATCCAAGACGTAAAAACAAGAGTGTGGGCAGATAAATGTCATAGTATATTAATGAACCAGAAAAAAATTGAATAAATATGAGTAAGAGGTGGAAAGAAGGGAGTTTCCAAGGCTTGTAATTTATTGACATTAAGATTCTGGAAAAGCTAATCTGTAATGTGTTTAAATATTTGGAGTAAGGGAGCTAGATCTATTTTAGAGGCAGTGTGTTCCATAGGTGAGAAATGACAACTGAGAGGGCCTGATTCCTTGTTGGTACTTTTCGAGTCTCCTTTGGGGTCCATACGCTCAGATACCCAGAGTGGGAGGAATGAGTGGTCCAGATAGTTCTCTGTGGGAGAGTCACGCTGACAGATAGGGAGGTCCCAAACCATTTAGGGCTTTGTATGTGATCAACAAAACCTTGAAGTTAATGCAGAAGTGTATTGGCAGCCAGTGCAGTGTGGCCAGTACAGAGGTAATGTGTTGGTATCTTCTTGTTCTTGTTAATAATCTGGTCATTGTGTTCTGCACTAGCTTTAGTTTCCGCATTAGCCTCATAGGCATCCCCATGTAGAGTGTGCTACAATAGTCTAATCTCAAGATTATAATTGCATGGACCAACAGGGTGAGGCCCCTGACATCAAGGTAGGCCTGCAGCTGGGTAGAGATGGGCACGAAACAATTTTTTTTATTTCCCTTATTCGTTATTCGTTTCGTTACGTACAAAACAAATAATGAAAATTGTGATGAAATTGGAACGAACCAAACAGAACCACGAAAATTAGGTCCGTTAAGTTTCGTTTTCGTTAATGGCAACGCTCAATGAAATGAGCTGTTTTTACATGTTAAAAAACATCCTGAATATCCGTAAAAAAACCAGTGATAATTATTTATTCTGCCTGATAATACCTACCAGGGGGGGTTGGGGTCCTTAAAATGTGCATTTATGTCTTTTCTCAGATCGCTGTATTTTTTTCCTTTAAGGGGAGTTAGGGGACATCGACCCAAAATGGCTCCCAGATGCCTAATATTGATTTCTTGGATATTTAAACACACTGGGCATCCATAAAAATGCAGTGATAATTATTTGAAATTATTACCTACCAGGGGGTTGCGATCCTTAAAACGTTTGTTTTTGTCTTTCTTCCATCGTGATGTATTTTTTCTTTTCCCTTTAAGGATGACACAAAATGGATTCCAGCCACAAGATGGATGCAAGCCATGTGATGGGATCATGTAAATTCTTGGACAATTTCAACCAATAGCATGCCCAGGTTGCAGACTGGGTAGGTATGGCAGCCACAGAGGGCATAAAAAGCTTTGTCAGCCCCCGTCCTCCTTGCAGTCTGTGGTGGGAGTTAGGGTGGGATTTCTGTCTCTGCAACTCGTTACTTTAGGAGAGCCAGGCAGGTGTGTGTCTCTGTGTGCATGCGTACCTCTCGGTGAGTACCCTCCCCTGCCCTGCAGTGCAGTCACTTTGCAGCTGCCTTACGCCCTGGGCAACACCTGCTGCTGCCTCCCTGTTTACCCAGTCTATACTGTGTCTCTGCCAGCATCATATTTTTAGTGTTTTCCCTCTGGTCTGGGGTGTTGGGGGACGTCCGCGCACGGAAATGCTTTAAGTCGTGCAAAAAGCGGGTAAAAATGAAAAATGAAATTATTTTTTTTTCAAAAATTCACAAAAAATGAAAACAAACTGAAATGGACCCACAACGAAAAATGAAAAACCAAAACGTCATTTTTTCGATTTGTGCCCATCTCTATAGCTGGGCAATCTGGCACAGTTGGAAATGGGGGGGGGGGGGACAGACAACTTATGCTACCTAGGTTTCCATGGTGAGCACCAAGCCCTACTGGACTCCCAAGGGACAGACCTAATCGTTTGTGGAGATAAGTCACCCTCCCCACATACAAGAGGAAGCTTCCCAATCTGCATACATTAATTAATTTTATATATTATATCTTTGTCACCCATCTCCTTTTGGCAGACGTTTGCTGTGATGTGTAAAATCATTGTTTCTCCTTGTGGTGGGCAATTGTGGTAACCTGTTATAAGTGTAGTACCAGCAGATGGAAATAGGAAGCCAAAGGCGAAACTTCTGTGAACTGAGTGGAACAACTTGGGTGTAAGAGAACAGGCTGCACAATAGAAAGATTTCCTGGTAGTCAGAATTCTGTTAATTTTCCACATCGGAAGATCAAGTTACATATGTTGCCAAAGTTCTACACTTCTAGTGTTACATGGCTCTAAATTGGCTACTGACATGCATATCAATCTCAACAGATTTAGGGGCACGAAACCAGGAAATAGAATTTTACTCATATTTTCCAAAGCAAAGAAGGTTGTTCCTCTCTTGTGTGAGAAATGTTTCCCAAGTCTTATGGAGTCACCTCATTTCTTCCATAAAAGGACAGAGAGACAGCCAGGGAACTGTGATTAGAGTGTAATCTACTTGTGGCCAATTGTCCAGTTTCTGTATTCAAATCTTTATTTACTCAAACCTTTAGCATTAGGGAAGGAAAAGAAAAGAACACACAAATTTACAATTTCATAGTCTTTTCTGATGCTAGTTTAGCGAGCACCAAACAAGCACTGGAGACTCTCAGTGTGATATAATAAATAAAGCGATGGACTAGAACTCTGAAGAATAGGAGTTTAAATCCCTGATCAGTCATAGAAACTGACTGGGGGTGGTGGAACTGGTAAAACCACTCATTACATATCTCAGTTACCTTGGAAGCCCTATTACGGTCACTATAAGGCGGTTCTAACTTGACAGCACCGAACACAAACAAACAAGCATTACAACTGCACCAGTATGAGCTTTTACTGATCAAGATAATAACAGAAAGCAGAAGTGTCTGCGGGAGCATTCATCTCAAGTCTTCTTCTAAATTAAATGGGAAGTTTGTCAAGAATGTTGCATCTTGATCGCCAGATTAACAAAGAAGACTACAGATACAATGATACTTTGCATAAAGGAATTAATTTGTTACAAATGCAATTATGTTAAGCAAAATTTTCCTTTATACAAATTTCCCATAGGAATGCATTGAAAACAGAGTAATCGACCATTTTTGTTATACAGATTCACCCCATAGGTGATTCTGTTAAGCAAATGTCCCCTATATCCATACAGATTCACCCCATAGGCGATTCTGTTAAGCAAATGTCCCCTATATCCAAAATTTTTATGTTGTGCAGATTTTATGTCATACAAACAATTTGTTATACGAGGGTCTACTCAAATATCTTTTACATCTGCCACGTTGGATGTCAGCTCATGCCAAACATCTCAACTGCTTTCTGGAAGTCTGGAAAAAGTTTTCTGCAAGTTTCACTGAGAGCCAACTCTTGGGGAGAAAAAGATCTGGGTTTTCTCAGCAACAATACATTGATGCGAGTCACCTCTGTTGAAATGGGAAAAACTGCCTTATGGTGGTTTGATGTTGGATACACAGTTTAGAGTAGAGATGGACACAAAACAATTTTTTTTCCGTTCCGTTATCTGTTATTTGTAACGGAATGAATAACGGAGCCCAGAGTAATCTGGGCACGAACTGAACAAAACCGGAACAAATTAGTTCGGTTATGTTTGGTTCATTCATCCAATCTCTTCCGCCCGGGGTGACGGCTGGGCAGCTGTCATCCGGGGTGGAGGAGATCGGCTGAGCCTTGGCCACAGTCTTGCCTCCATGTGCGGAGGCAAGACCGCAGCTCGTTCTCCTCTGCCCTGGGTGGCGGCCGGGCAGCTGTCACCCGGGGCGGAGGAGATCGGCTGAGCCTCAGCCACAATCTCACCTCCGGTCTCACCACGCTTTCCATCCAGGTGCCGAAAAATGATGTCTGAAAAATGGAGCGGCCCCTGGGGCCCAAAAAACAGAAATGACCCGAAGCTGGCACCAGGGCCTGAATAAAAAGCACAAAATGCCATTTTGGCGTTTCGTGCCTATCTCTGGTTTAGAGCCATAGGCTTTACCAAAGACCTGCTCCTAGTCATGGTGAACATTGTTAGAACTTTTCTTGACTTGCAGTGTAATATATTCCTGGTGCTAGGAACACAAACCCTTGGAAAATGCTGAGTTGGTGGGTTTTTGCTCTCTGTAAATATGCTGTTTACTTCTCTCCCTCTTTGTGTGTGTGTGTGTGTGTGTGTGTGTGTGTGTGTGTGTGTGTGTGTGTGTGTGTGTGTGTGAAAGGGAGATGTTTTGTCACATTCCACTGTTTCCTCACCCCTGCACAGAGCTACTAGCTAAGGGGAGGTCAACTTATGGGCTTTAAAGAGACAATGGTAACCCCAAGTGAACTTTTAAACTTACCCACCCCCATGTTTGGAAGCTACATTCTCAGAATTCTAATGAAGCATATTATTTAGCCCTTAGGCTTACTGAAAACACCTAGATTTGAATTTTTCCTTGAAAACTAACCTCAGTAAAAATGTGCTGTGTTTCTGACAAATCCATCGTATTGCCTCTTAACCTGAAAGTTATAAATGTTGTCACTTTTGCATCCAAGAGAATTATGCATACAAAGAATGTTAGCGTAATAATGATGTTTAAGCATTTTAGCATATATTATTTATGTTTCATATAATATTTTTATGCATATTATCTTCTGGCTACAAAAGTTATCCCCAATTTCGAAGGATTGAAAAAACAGTGCTGCGGCACACATAGAAAAATATTTAGCATTTCAATAAGCTTGAGGGATTTCCCCAGCATTTTAAAGTACATTTAAACTGTATTAATTTCCTCCAAAAACTTAAGAACATTTGTTGTATGGCATCAAGTCATTTCTGGCCTATGGTGATCCTCTAATGGGGCAGTCTTCAAAATGTCCTGCCCTAAGCTCTTGCAAACTCAAGCTTGCAGATTTCTCTAGGGAGCCAATCCATCTAGTATTTCCTGATGCCTCCAGTCTTTCCCAGCATTATTGTCTCTCCCAGAGAATCTTCTCTATGCATGTGTGACCAAAGTAGAACAGCCTCAGTCTCAACATTTTTACCTTCAGGGAGCTTGACTTGCTGTTGGCTCACTTGTTTGACTTTCTGGCAGTCCGGATTATCTTTAAATTATCTTCACCAAGCATCAAATTTTAAACAAATCATTTCCCCCCGGTTAGCTTTCACAGCCACACATGGTGACCAGAGATACAAGAGTGTGGATGATGTTGGTCTTGGTCTCCAGTGACACATCCTTGCACTTGATACTCTTCTCTAATTCCTTCTTGGGTGCCCTAATTTCCTAATAGTCCCCTAATTTCCTGGCCGTATTTTCCATTTGAATTGAAGATTGAACCAAAGTACAGTATACAAAAGCTCTAACTATTTCAGTTTCCAGATTCTAAAGTTGGGTAGTTCTTTTATAGCCATGATTTTGTCTTCTTGTTCACCTGTAGCCCTACTTTGGCACCTTCTTCTTCCACTTTCATCAGAAATCATTTCAGGTCACTGCTGCTTTCTGCCTGGAAGACAGTGGCATCTGCCTACCTAACATTATTAATATTTCTTCCACCATTTTTCATTCCTCCTTATTTTGAATCTAGTCTGGTTTTCCATATGAAGCATTCTGTGTACAGACTGAACAGACAAGGCGATAAAATTAACCTTTGTCTGACATCTTTGCCGATAGGAAACCGTTCTGTCTCTCCATATTCTGTCCTAACAGTAGCTTCTTGTCCACAATAAAAATTATGCATCAGCACAATCAAGTGCTGAGGCGCAGCCATTGCTTTGAGACCACGCCATATTTAAGAACAGGCCTGCCCAACAGGTAGACCGGGGGCTACCAGTAGCCCGTGAAGGGTTCTAAAGTAGCCTGCCAGCCATGTGAGGGGATAAGTTCTCCACCTCTACCTCCCCCAACCCAAGGACCACCACTGCCCCAGCAAAGCTCTGGGACTGCCAGCTCACTTTCTCAGCTGAGCAGGGCAGACTGCTCTACTTACAATTTTTTTTACTTATGAGCATATGCTTGGAACAGATAAAATTCATAAGTAGAGGTTTTAGTGTAGTAGCCCTCAGGCACTTTTGTTCGGTAAAAGTAGATCTTGGCCTGTTCAAAGTTGGACAGCCCTGGTTAAGAACATACATACCCTGCTTCCACTAAGATCAACAAGACGCTGATGTGCTAAGGTTGTTTATATTGTCCTTATGATGTATCTTTTGGATATGAAACATGAAAACTAAACCAATTCATGCTGAAAGTTAAAAAAAGAGACATACCCAAACACCCTTACAAATTCATTGCACGTCTAATTTAGGAAGTACTGTATTATAAAACAATTCTCCCCACAAGTGAAATTAAATAAATTTCCACAAGAGGGAGCTCTCTGTTAAAACAAGGTACAGTACCGCAATAGAGTTTCGTTTTCTGAAATTCACATTAAATCCCTACTCCTCACTTGGAAATGTATAGGTACAAATCTGTGGACTCCTCATCTGGTGTTCTCATACAAATGGGAAAAAGTGCAGACAATGGGTCCCAGAAGCCATGAGGAAGAGCAATAGTACTGGTGGAACCAGATTGTATTCTTAAGAATGGTGGAACTAGTCCCATTCTTCCAAAGCAACCCAGAACAATATCCATGGTTGTTTGAAGTCAGAAAGCCGTATTGCCATTAAAAGAAGAATGAACTGACTTTTTTCCTTTCAGGTAGAAATCTAAGGAAAATCTCACCTATCGCTTGGGCCCATGACTGTGTTATTTAAATGATATTTTTTTTTAACGAAAGCATATGCAGACAGTTTGGAAATGCATGAGGTATTTCGTATTTCAGCTCTATCTGTGATAGTTTTGAAATAGAGTATCATTCTGACACAATATTTTTAAAATGAGTATTTATTTATTTATTTATAAATTTTTATACTGCCCATCTTCCCAAGGGAACTCTGGGCGGTTAACCACAATGATAAAAACAAGTATCAGATACACAATACAACAAAACCAGCAAAAAAAGAAATAAGATACTTGGCATGATGGCAGAACAGAGTAGCCCCCCCCCCAAAAAAAACCCCTAAAGGTTGCCAAATGCCTCTCAGAAAAGCAAGGTCTTTAAAGCTTTCTTGAAGGCAGGCAGGGATTATGCTAGGTGCAGCTCACTTGGCAGATGGTTCCAAAACGAGGGGCCAGCCACAGAGAAGGCCCGGTTTCGGGTTACCGATTTCACTATGGGCCTTTTCACACGACCCCTAAGATCCATTGGCCACTTAAATTCGGACCAGAGATCTTAGGGGTTAGTTGCTCTTCCTTCCTCCCCACCACTCTGCACTTCCTTGATCCTGTCTGCGTGAGGGGAGGGAGGAAGAAAGAGAGGAAAAAATGCAGGCTCACCTCCGAAGCTGCCCAGAGCTCTGTTGTCCTGATTCCTTCTCTTCTGTTTGCTTTTTTTTCCTCCCGCCCCTTCTCTTAAAGGGGCGGGAGGCAAAAAAAAAAAAAAGAAACAAACAGAAGCGAGGAGAGCCCCACACTCACCAGATTAAATCCGGACCTGGGGATTTTCCCCCTCCTCGAGCAGGTACAAGAAAAGTGCGCTGGGACGCGCTTAGGTGGGCGTGGTCACACTTAATTTCCTGCAAACTCCGGAGCTGGTGGGGAAACAATTGTAAGCTTCAGAGCTTGCAGCCATTTGCTGCGGAGTTTAGGGGTCGTGTACGAAGGCTCTAAGTTATACCTGGGCGTGGCCACCCGAAATATAACTTAGTGAAGCACCTTGTTGGTAAATGAACAATGCTGGGGGAGGGGATGTGTCAGTGGCACAGAGGACAAATGATTTCTGCTGCTAAATTCACTAGTTATTTTGAAGAAGGAATGATGGCATTGGGAGGAGGCTTCCTAAACAGTGTGTGCACACCCATTCCCAAGCAGCAGTGCATATGTATGCACACATTAATGCTGACTAGCAATTTAGAATCTAGAAAAGGTGAGAATATATTTCAGTCATCGCATGCTTGGTCACACTTTGTGACCCACCTATGATTCATGCTAATCATTTGGATCATATATTGTGGTCGGCAGACAAGAGGGGTATGTGTGCCTGCCAGTTACTACGTTTTCTTTAGCAGCAGTATCCAATTCTATGGGATTTCAAGGATAACTGAAGCCTGACACTTAGGGGTGGATACTCCTGAGGCCACATTCATTACAAATTGTGAATTGGAGTATGTATGCTTCCAAAAGAGAAGACTGGGTCCACACAATGAACTGAAAGGCAAAGTTGTTAAATGCAGCAGGAGGTCATGAAACAATAAGAATTCTCCCCAACATCTAGGATTGCCAGGCTAGCATCATCCTTTCCCCCTGATATTTCCAAGAACCTGTTAAAGAAACCTGGCCCCCATTTTGCAAAATGTCACTCAGCCACAGAACTGTGGGAAAGGTTGTCAAATAACTTGGATGGCCCTCCTTAAAGGACCAAACATCCGAAGTGGTGTTGTTAGGGAAAGATCCAGAAAATGGATGGGAAGGGCTTAGAAAAGGAAAGCAGGCAAAGAGAACTGGAACCTTCCCTGGTCCCCGGTGAAGATGATTTACCTGATGATTTTGAGCATCTTAGCTTTTCAAAGGGCAGAAGAAGACTGGTAGGGCAGCAGATACCAGGAACAGGGCAGAAGAAGGTTACGATGAAAATCCAAACATATGTAAAATGGGTGAGGGTGCAGCAGAGGGCACCTGAAAGATACAATAGCTGGCACTGGTTGAATGTGATGAACCTTGGGCTAGTCTAAGAAAAAAATGTTTATCAGTTATAAATACTGTGTTAAGATCACAGGGTTAGAAACACAATATGCTTTTATTTGTTATGTGGATTAGAGATGGGCACGAAATGAGCAATTTTTCATTTTTGTTTTTTCGTTTCGTTTCGTAACAAAAATGAAAATGACAATTTTTTCAAAACAAAACAAAATGAAAACGAAATGAAAAATTTTGCCGTGTTTTTTGTTTTTGTTGCGGGAAATACATTGAACTAAAAAGAATGCTAACGAAACAGCAATTTTTCGTTTTCGTTTTTCGGTTCGTTACGTAACGAAAACAAAAACGAAAAATTTGCAAAAAACCAACGAAAAACGAAAACGAACTGAAATGGACCCCCTAAACGACAAACGACAAATGAAACACCATTTTTGGAGTCGTGCCCATCTTTAATGTGGATCATTAAACATGTTTACCTTGTCTGCAACAGTGATAGTGATTATTTTGTATAACATTAACAAGTTTTGTACCCAGTAATGGATTATGCTCACTGTAACTCTTTTAAGCAACAAGGCCAATTTTTTTCTTTTAGATTTTTAATTTCTTTTAGATTTTAAATACTTTCTCTGTTTGCCACCTAGATCGGTGTTTTTTAAGTTCTCTTGTGTACATTTTTATCAGTTAAAAAGCCCCAGTCTCCCTCAATGCTTTACTCTCAGGACTTATAAGCAGGCACTACAGAAGAGACCACAAGATGGCACACCATATAGCTTTAGTTATTGTTCTATTTGTCCTAATGAATTTGTATCTTAGTAGTTCCCTTATATTTAAGGGTTTCTTTGAAATCTTAGAATCCCCTGACTTCTTAAAACCACAAATGAATTCCATGGATTCATTCTCTTGAGAAATGGGGAAGATGGTAACATATATTAGTTTAATGTAGCACTGTGTTAGTTATTATTTAGACTGTCCAATAATGTTTTGTGCAGTTATAGAGCTTGAAAAAGTCTTGTATGATATGCAACAGGTTGCCTTTTGAGAAAGAGAAGAAATATATTGCATCAAGAAAGAAAGAAAGAAAGAAAGAAAGAAAGAAAGAAAGAAAGAAAGAAAGAAAGAAAGAAAGAAAGAAACAAAGAAACAAAGAAACAAAGAAAGAAAGAACCCTCAACAAACTATACTTTGGAACAGGTGCAGCTTTTTGTTTTACTTAAAGTTATACCAATATTTATCAAAAATAAAGTTAACTTTCAAAGGGCCTTTTCACACGACCCCTAAAATCTGCCGCAAATGGCTCCCAGATCTGGAACTTAAAATTGTTTCCCCACCAGCTCCGGAGTTTACAAAAAATTAAGTGCGACCACGCCCACCTAAGCGTGTCCCAGCGCACTTTTCAAGTGCCTGCTCTCCGGGGGTGAAAAATTCCTGATGTGGATGTAACGTAGTGAGTGCCGGACTTTCCTCACTTCTGTTTGTTGTTGTTTTGCCCCCCGCCCCTTTAAGAGATACTATGCTGCTGGGAGCAGAGCGCCTCCCCTCATGCAGGCAGCAGGCAGGAGTGCGGAGGGGGTGGGAACACAGGAACAGCGACAAACCCCCAAGATCTCTAAGGAATATTAATAAATCGCTTGTCCCAGGCAATGTCACCACAAAAGCAACACAAATACATTGCTCGGAAGGAGACAGTCTTTTTGAGCACAGAAAAGGATGCTTCCTGCTTTGAGTTGTTTGAGCTGAGAAGGAAGTGTTGCATTAATGTCTCTTCTCTCTTTTTTGTAACCCTGCTCTTCACAATATATTGCAGGTCCTTAAAAACCCTCTTCCTCCTCCCAGTGCTGTTCAAAATGGAGAAGAAAAATGAAAGCCAAGAACTGAGATGAAGAGATATGTAGGAAAATAAGGGAAAGTGGAAGAGTGAATCAAGAAGGAGAGGGGAAAGGGGAGGAAGAGTGAAAGAAAAGGTAAGGGAGAATTGAGAGTGGAGAAAGGAATCTGGACATTAATTTCAAACAAGAAGTATACTTCAAGAAGTATAGTATGCACTAAGGTAGACAGAGAGGTTTCAATGTGTCATTAATGCCATAATGGCATTACTGAGAAGTTTTCTTGTTTTTTCAAGAGCTTTCTTCTAGTCCTTGAATCTTCTTGATGGTGATAGATATTATTTAAAATCAGCATCAGAGGCAGTTAAATAAGGTATATGTTGTCCTCAGTATCAACAGTACCAGTGGCATTTTATGGTTGCATCAGCTCATATAAAGAGGCTGTGTACTAGCAGGTTTCCTATAAACAACTCTCCTGTTCCACAAGTCTCTCAGTCTGACTACAAGACAGTCCTGAGCTAGGCTAGTGATTCCTTATATAGAATCAATAAAACGCCCAAGAAGTATTCAAAAGCAGTGCTCAAAAAACAGGCCCAAAGTCAAGCCCTTGATGGAGTCATCAAATAATATCTATAAAGAGTAAATAAAGCAGATAAAGATTAGTTTAGACCACAGTCTACGAAACAGAGTGGGGGGGGGTCATAAGAGATATTACTACCACTCCATTCATTGAATTGAATATGGGGATGCCAGATGAAAAAGTAGATTATCAGTCTAAGAGCAGATGCCAGCAAAACCAAATGCAATGAGTATTCAAGAAACTGAGAAGAATATATTGTTTCCAGCAGCTACTTGCCATCACAGACAATTCTATTAAAGAGGCACTGTTATATTTTTACCTACTACATAACTGTAGTAGATGAAAGACTGCTGCTATAAATTCTACACACAAGGATGCTTTTGCCCCCAGGAATTTCTCTGCTGCAGTCTCATGTTTCTCCTAGTATGGTAATTATAACCATTTGCTGTGAAATAGGGATTATGAGTGAGAGTTCCACCCAGCGTGACCCCACTGCCCAATGAGTGGTATAGAAAGCCAATAAATAAATAAATAAATAAATAAATAAATAAAATTGGCTTTTGATTCTGTTTCAGGACTTCCTTGCGCTACAGAGAGTGGTTTCTCCACCATTCGTCCTGATGGCCCCAATAATTATTGGCTGTAGTAGTGGGTGTGGTGGCTCAGCGGGCTAGAGTACTGAAACTGTTGGCTGCAAAGTCAGCAGCTTGGTGGTTTGAACCCAGGGTGCCAGGCAGCAGAGGGAGCTCCCACTGTTAACCCCAGCTCCTGCTAACCTAGCAGTTTGAAACCATGTAAATAGGTGCCGCTGTAAAAAGCGAGAAGGTAAACAGTGTAGATATGCATTCGGCAATGCCAGCCACATGGCCACAGACTTGCACAACACTGGCTCTTTGGCTTAGAAACAGAGATGAGCACCACTCCTAGAATCGGACACGACTAGCACACATATGCGGGGGGTGGGGGTGGGGTGGGGGAACTTTTATTTTTACGTTTATGGGCTGTGGTAGATTCTGAAGGAGACTTTTGCCACAGGAGCATGACAGACTGTTTACTATTGTATGCTGGATGCTATAGGCTTCCATTTTGATCTAGAATGGCTCTTCTCATGTTCTAATTTTTCTAGGACTTTAAAAATGTTACCTTTGGCAAGCATGCCTCAGCTATGTGGTATTGCACCAGTTCTAATTGTGGTGGGACTTTGTGAAGGAAGAGAGAATAATAAGCTCACATACTCCTAGGAAATGGTACCTGTATTCACTGATGCAATGGGATAAAATACACTTTCTCTAGACAGCTGCACTCACAGGACAGTTGTCTGGTCCCCCCCCCCCCAAGTGTCTGAAGTGTCCTCTCTCTCCTCTTCTATCTTATGTTTACATATGTTAGGCTGCATCTTGGTCATTCAACCAGATTGTTATTAAATTAAGGCCATTCTGCTGTGTGAAATATATTCTACACACAGATTATAGGAGGAAAAATTATTTGGCAAAGTAGATATTAAAAATGGTCAGCCCTTTTTTTGTCAAGGTAATTGAAATTAAAATTTCAAAATACACTCCTTTCTTGTACACATATTTTGGAGCAAAATGGCCAATTTAAGTTTCCAATATTTAAACTTTAATGGTTGGTCCTTATTTCCTGTAATATATGCCACTAATATAAGTCATTTGTAGGGATGTCTGTGAATATACATTTCAGTAAAATTAATGTTCTGCAGCCAATGACCATGTGTTGGTTTCTGTGAGGATTTTAATGCAGTTGTGGATGAGGTTAACTAAAAGAGAGAGCTTTGTGCTGCAGAACGGAAGGGCTGTCTCAGGATTTGTTACTGTTTTCATCAAAGCTCTGCCAAACTGTAAGATTTGGAAGGCAGTCACCTGTTGCTTGGAGCCTAGTACTCAAGAGTGAGATTAGATTGCTACATTAACTCTGTCTGGGTGAACCATCAAGTGCTAAGAAAGCCAGCAAGCTCTATGGCCAGTTGGACAGAAGACCCTCAAAACATGATGATTATGCATCGGGCTGTCTCAAAAGAAGAGTACATAACGGCTTATGGGGGGATTCTTTCCTGTCCTGAGCAAGGGTGAAAACAAAACTCTGTGATCCTCAGCTTTGCATTAATTTCCCCCCTATAAATGAAGCTTAAGGTTTGTTTGTTTTAATCGAAATGAAATCACTGCCATGTTTCTACTGTAACAGAGGTCACAAAATTACCCTTAACCCAGGAATAATTTAAATATGTCTCTTATTGCCAAAAGACAACAGTTAACTTCATTGTATAAAACTTTTCAGTCTTTTATGAGGCTACAAAACAGTTTCAGACAAATGAAATCCTGAGCTCTGGAGACCCCAGTTTCTTTCTACCCAGTGCCTGAGTTGGTTCTTTCAAAAATGAATGCGAGACGCATCTATTGAGAGGAGCTATGCATCATTCATTTAGATACAGAATCTATAGAGTAACCGTACTGGAGAGATTAAGAAAGCTGCTTATATGGAATCATTCAGAATAAAGAATCCCCAGATATGGGAAACATTATGCATCCTGGGTTAACGTGCGTTGTGTTTCTTGGCTTAAAATAGTTGCTATTGTCAAAACAGCCCCTTTAGTATTTACACACAAAAACATTAACAATAATGGTTGAAACCCAATGTTGCACATTCTAGTCCTCTATAAATTATGGGCCCAAAGGAACTGCACTGCAGTATAAAGGGGTGCATCTCTGACATTCATCAATAACAGTTTCACCCAGTTACAGCAAGACTGGCTCTTTAGTTAGAATCAGAAAACAATTATATCATGCAAATTTTGTTTTCAGAGTTTCAGAATTAAAGCATTTATATTGCAAATTCAATGTCAGGTTTTTATAAAGCTTATTGTATCTTGTTAGCCGCATCCTCTTTACTCCTCTAACCTAGTAAAATATCCATACTTCTCGAGGGTCTCTTTCTCTTCTGCCTTCAGAAGCAGGAGGGATGGGGGGCACTGTACACCAAAATTTAAGGTTATTGCACCATCTACCATATATGCCTCCAGAACAGCATATACTGCATTGGTGTTCCTTCCTTGACCAGGTGTTCGACTCAATGGCCTTATAGGCTTCTTCCAACTTATTGAGTCTTTGGTGGTTACTTCACATCTGTTTTGTCTCTGTAAGTTTTGTGCTTCAGACCGGTACAAAAAAAAATCTTACTTCAGGTCAATCGCACAACAGCTGAAATTTGTCTCGACCACGTGCCCGGAGCGGGATCAGAGCATGACAATACTATACCTGGTGCTGGGTTGGGGTATTCTCTTGTCACGGTTTGTTCCCAGTTCCTGTTCCAAGACAAGGGAACGTGTGGTAACAATTGTCACACAACAACCAGTATCCATCTAGTGGTCAGCGGCTGAAGCAGCATTCAACATTGGTTTCTCTACAGGAAACACCATGCAGTGCAAATGTTTATTAAAGAAAGTGCTGAAAATGCTGTAGCGTTGATGTGTAAATCCTGGAAGACCAGTCAATCGAAATATCAAAAAAGTTTTATTTACTATATTTTAAAAAAGGGTTAAGAAAGCAAGACAAATTCAGAATTTGTCAAGGAACAAGACCGTGAAGTAACAGTTATCACGAGACAAGTTATCATGAACATGAGGAAACGGAAACAGGGACTAAACAGGGACAAAACCACGTGATCATGACTAACGCTGTCAAAACTAGTCGTGGAACAAGGAAGGACATGAAGTAACTACCTTTGATTCTATTATGTGATGGACTACCTTCTGCACTTCACAATGAAAGTGGGACCTGCTAGCTCCTCTCCCCTCACACATAGCATTGTTCCTGCATTGCTGTTACTATTAAGCTCGCACTGAGCAATTTTTCAACCTTGCTTGCACCCCATAGCCAAATATTAATTGATAGTAATATTGCATTCTGCTGTCCACAAAACACAGGGGTGACCAACAGAATCAATTTTGGAAGAGGTAGCCATGTTAATCTGTGCAAGAATTCCAGGCAAAAATCAAAGGAACAAAACAAAAGACAAAAACATGTGGCATCTTAAAGACTAACTATTATATTTTAATGTGAGCTTTCGTGGATCAGGTCCACCTCTTTGGACATATAGCAGCAGATATTCATTGGCTGTTGGGTGTATGATACGTTTGCATCCAGTGATTTGGCTTGTGTTGTTTTAGGGCTCTGTTGCAAAACTTCCTCAGGAGACAGAAAGCAGGCACCAAATCTGGGTGAGGATGAGCAGGAGAGGGGGAAGTGGGGAGGTAAAGACAGGGGGATTCACTTGAGTGGGGGAGAATGGGAAAATTCAATGTAGAGGTGACAGGAGAAAATTTGGGAGTTGCAGACAGAATCAAAGATGAACAAACTTGCTTGCTTTCTGGGTTGTTGATAGGCCTATTGAGCACTAAGCCAGAGACCCTATCACATGGAGAAACAAGCACTGCTTTCACTAGCAAACAGAACCTGCTCACCTCTGGCATGTGGTATCCTCCCAGTGTATAGGACACCTACGTAACTATGTTCCAAACATCCTAAGCCTATAGAGCATTTATCCTTGCAAGATTTAATGTTCTACCCTCAGCCTTACTTAAGGGCTGTTTTCAGGGAACCCCATGCCAAGAAAGGTTCTGGCCTTGTGGAGCTGGGGTCCCCGAATTTCTATCATGTACAGTGGCACCTCGACTTAATGGCTTCAACTACAGAAAAATTCAACTTACGAAGGAAATCATTGGAAATGGGTTTCTGAAAAAAAACTTGAGTTACAAAAGGAAATCCATTTCCAGTGATTTCCTTTCAGTATGAAGCTCCGCCCCATGCATGCTGTGCATAGCGTTTCTGGAACCAGGGCATCAGTTTCCAATGATTTCCTCTCAAATTGGAAACCCATGCCCTGGTTTCGGAAATGCTACACACAGCATGCACGGGCGGTGATTTGTAGTGAAAAGCGCTGTTTGACAGGTCGGGCTGTGGGGAGCGAGGACGGCCGCCACTCTTCACAGACGGACCTGCAGAGTCAGGAGGAGGAGTGTGTGTGTATATGTGTGTGTGTGGGGGGGTGCTTGCCGCTCGCCTCCCAGCTGTGTTTCATTTTGACAGCCCATCTTGGTCTAAACAAAAAAAAAACTGCTGTAAGGCGCGGCAGCAAGGCACCCATGAGCAAGCAGAGCTGTTTGAATTTTCCCGCTGCTTGTTCGGGTCTGCCTTACCACTGTGATTCTCAGTGGCAGCCCTTTTTGTGCGCACACATGCACGTGGACACAAAAGCACACACTCCTCCTCCTCTTGATTCTGCAGGACCAACTCTGGAGAGTTGGGCCTGCCCTCACTCCCCCTTAGCTGGACCTGACTGCAATGTGTGTGTGCATGTGTGTGTGCATGCCTGTGTCAGCTGCCTGCTGCAACAGAATTCTCTTTGGGTTAGCCCACCTTCTGTTGTGGCGGGCGCCTGCTGCCTTTCACCTTCTCCTCCTCTTCTGTGCCTGCCAGCAAAGAGATCGAAGCACCCAGGAGGAGGGGGAGGAGGGGGCGATCTCCCTGAATCAATGGCAGCCAAAGGCTGCTCTCTGCAGCCCCCTACAGACAACTGATTTTGACAGGTCAGTCACTCCCCCCCTCCTCCACCCCTTATTTCAATGTCTCTTTTGTTTCCTGGGCTCCCACCTGTTTATATATCCTGCTTTTTTCAGTGGAAAAGGAAAATTCAGGTGGTGGTGGTGGGGAATAGTGAAAATGTGAAGGTCTTAGGGAAGGATAAAATAGGAGGTGAGCACGTGGAGAAAACACAAGCCATATCTGTCTACTTATTTCTCTCTTTAAAAAAAATACTACTACTGGTTGAGACAGGGTGGTGTGGGGTGGTGAAGTAGGTAAAGAAATATCAGAGAATATAGCATCTATTCCTGTTTCTGCTTTTTAATTTACTCATTAAAGTAAAATAATAGAATAAAATAAAACTGGAAAGCATTGCAATGCAATGTGAGGGTTTGAGAAAGATGGGGAGGAAAAAACAAAGAGTAAAGTACAGTATGTGGAGAAAGGGCAGAGAATACAGGCAAGAGGGAACATCAATCCCTATTGGGAGTGAGACATCAGGGAGCCATTTTGGATGTCTGTGGTGCCAGGATCAACCAGTGCTTTCTTTATGTGCAAATGCCAGTATGAGCATCTGCAACAAAATGATCCAGAGCAACATCCTGATGGTAGAGGATAATACCATAGTGTGGAGGGCACTCAAGATGAATCAACAGTCAAACTAGGAATGCATCTGTGGATTAGAGTGGCCAGATTTAGTATGCAGAGGGTGAGTGAGCAGGTGACATGCTGCTGTTAGGTTTTCTCAAAAGCATACTTGTACTGAATTTTCTTTTAAACAATCTAAACACTAGAAGGTTAGAATATAGACTAATGCACATAGAATGTGATCTGAATGCATGTGGTAGTGGCTTTGGGCAGTTAGACTGTCCAACAGGTTTATGAGAGTTTTCCCATCTGACATTTCAAGATCTACATGCAGATTGGTAAAGCAAAGCAAAGTGTTCTGCTTATATACGGCCCAGTACCACTTTGAGTAGTCTCTGGGAGGTTTACAATTTTAATTACAGTGTGCAGGCTACACATTGCCCCCCCAGCAAGCTGGGTACTCATTTTACCGACCTCGGAAGGATGGAAGGCTGAGTGAACCTTGAGCCTGCTACCTGGGATTGAACCCCAGGTCGTGAGCACAGTTTTACCTGCAGTACAGGCATTTAACCGCTGATTTTCTCCCTCCTTCCCTGATATTGCTTCCTTTGTTGTCCTTGTTAAAGAGGTGCGTGTATGTGTGTGGGGTTGAACAGCGAAGTGATACTCATACATAACTCTAAACAAGAGTGGGTAACACATATGTTTAAATTTCATCTAGACATCTAAAGAGCTTTTTTTTATTTTCCTCTTTCCACTCTCACCCCCTCAAGCTTTGCAGTGCCATGCCTGAAGAAGGGTCCTGCTGTACTGAAGAGCTTATCTGTTTTTGATATTCTACTGGGGTAATTAAGGTAATACCCACTCTTGTTTTTGGATTGTGTTATCTATCTATCTATCTATCTATCTATCTATCTATCTATCTATCTATCTATCTATCTATCTATCTATCTATCTATCTATCTATCTATCTATCTATCTATCTATCTATCTATCTATCTATCTATCTATCAGTTCCCTCCACCCACTTTTGCCAATTTTCAGAATGATCACAGTTACAAGTGTATCAGTAAGCTATTGCCAACAAAAAAAAGCCAAAAAGCAAACTGTTCTGCTTATATACCACCCCATACTACTTCAAGTAGTCTCTGGGCGGTTTACAATTTTAATTGCAGTGTGCAGTTACACATTGCCCCCCTTCCAGCAAGCTGGGTACTCATTTTACTGACCTCCAAAGGATGGAAGGCTGAGTCAACCATGAGCCTGCTACCTGGGATTGAACCACAGGTTGTGAGCACAGTTTTTATAAAAAGATTATAAGCAGTTTGAACTGAGTTGAGGTCTGTAGTGAACAGGATGTATTGTATGGAAAAGAGGAGAAGGACATAGGTAGAAGCAGCTATAACTGTTTACAAGGAGGGCAGCTCAGTGTATCTATTGGAGTTTACAGCCCAAATGTGCAAATAAATATCTAGGAGCTCTGGCTGACAGTAAACAGTTTGTCCAAGTGTGAGACCATCTATCCACTGGAGACCTTCGAATATTGGAGTAAGAGTCTCTTATGAAATCATGAAGCTTCTCAGGTCTGTTTCAATCACCTATATGACAATTCATGATGCCTTGGAAGGGAAATGAGAGACAGTATGGTGTCGTGGGCAAAGTGACAGACTTGGTTTCAGGAGTTTTGCAAAACTTGTTTTGAGTCAATTGGTTTCATTTCAGGAGACTGGTGTTTAAAGTCCTGCTTAGATGGAAACTCGCTGGGATGTCACTGGAAAAACCAGTCCTTGGCAGGTAGGGTCACCATAAGTCTGGCATAGAACAGCATAACAAAAGAATATAATTCAGGAGCATTGGTGGGCAGCTGTGAATTCAGTCAACTTATTAATGCAAACTGCATGTGTAGGTGGACATCCACTAAGAATATAGGTAGTATGAACAATGCTCATATCATCTATGAACATTATGCAAAACTGTACGTGAATGTCAGAATCTGATAATTTTGGAAGCATGGATGAGAGGACATTTAGGGGGCTTTGGGGGAGGGGCACAACTAAATGAGAAGCACATGGGCCTCTGGCTATATGTTACCCACCTCTGTATTACGTCTACGTGAGATATATGAAAGTTTGTTCCTCCTGCTTTATTGCTCTTACTAGAGTTGTCTTTTTGCTGATAAAATATGACCGATATTTTAAATACTAGCTTCTTTAATTAGTTTTATATTAAAATATATTTTGAAATCCCATTTTGGAAAGGAAAGTAATTTATAACTACTTAAATCAATAAACAAAATGTGGGCTCCCGTATTTACAAAAGTCTTGTGAATAAGCATTAGATTGTGGATCACATTGCCCACTTCATTTGAAAACAGCCCAGATGTAATTAACCTTTTTTTCGGGGGGGGGGGGTCACTTCACTTCTGGCGAAAGTTAAACACATTATGTAAAGCTCTCTCACTGAAATGAGATGCAGTCTTTGAATTGTAAAGGTACTTAAGCAGGAATATGGTCCAGTGAACTCAATAGGATTTATTTCAGAGTTTTGCTGAATAAAGGGTTGCACTGTAAAAAAAATGCTGATTTTTGCTGGATTCCTCAGAGGGAGACTTTGTGTTAGAGAAGTGTGTATCCTGCCTGAGGCTATTCAATCCTTGTTTATTTATTTACACTGCTTATATTTGTATCCCACCTTCTACATTTTCTTTCCAGCCCTCCTGAAGAAAAGTTCTTTTTCCCTTTCAGCAGCTGAGACGTTCTACAGGAATCAGTCCCTTGTATCAAAGTTATCAAGCGTGTATGAACCACAGCTATTGATCCAATTGCAAGAACCCTAATTAGGACTGTTATTATTTTTTTCTGTGAAAAATACAGGTTGAAGTGGGATTCAGAAGAAGCAAAAATGATGATGGATGATTCTCTTCTGTGTATGGTTTTGTATCACGTGATTCATAGTTTTATCCCAACTGCCTGTTCTCCTAATGTCTGTGAAGATTCTCAGTCATCCAGGCAAGTTTATCTGGAAGTTGAGTCATGCTAACTGACACTATTCCTCCTAATGTTCAGCTGCAGCAATACTGAAAACACACAGTAGAGTTGTTTCTACAAATTAACTGAGACTCATATAGTCAATGTGAGGTCATACTGTCAGGCAGCCAACTATTTTAACTACAGGATGACTTCACAGAGCCAAACTAGAGTGCTGACAGCTTTTCCTCTCTTTGACTAGATCTCCTTAAAAAGGTAAAGGTTCCCCCTGCACACACGTGCTAGTCGTGTCCAACTCTAGCGGTAGTGCTCATCGCCGCATTCAAGCTGAAGAGCCAGTGTTGTGCAAGTCCATGGTCACGTGGTTGGCATGGGTGCAAGGAAACACTGTTTTGCCATCCCTTTTTAATGGCGGTACCTATTTATCTACTTGCATTTACAGGCTTTTGAACTGCTAGGTTGGCAGGAGCTGAGGTTATCGGTGAGAGCTTGCTCCACTATGTTGCACCCAGAATTCAAACTGCCAAGCTGCTGACTTTGCAGCCAATAGTTTTTGGAGCCATAGTCCACTGAGCCACCACCATCTCCTTACTACACTAATTAAGTTCCTTGTTGTGTGGCCTCAGTACCGTGGTGCACACTTTGAGCATTTATGCATATAAGATCTTCAGTGGAGATGTTCATACTCAGGGCATTGACGTCATGTAAAGAAAGCTGTGAAGCCTTGAGTCCAGGACTGGTGGGAGAGCATCTCATCTGGATCCAAATTCGGAGAGCTGTAATGAAAAAACACAAATCTGTACCCTTCTAGATATAAGACGAAAGCCAGCTGAGGGACTCATTTTACAGGAGACAATTTTACAAAATTCACCTGCATGGGATGTTTTTTGGCCCTTAAGGACATTGGGCTTAACTTTGCTATTGACTATGCAGCATACCACTGCAGGAAGGTGATGCATATATATGTGACATGCAAGGCATGATAGTGATCAAAGAGGTTTAAACTCATTCCTAAGCCCTTTATCTATAGAGGTGTACTACTGAGATGATAAAACATGTTTAAGGTCTAGAATCACCTCTGCTTAAAAAAGTGAAAAGATGATGGAATTGTCTATATTAAGTGAAATGGATTTGAAAAATGGTCATAAGTATACATTGAGAAGGTGCAAATATATGGATTGGCATGTGTAATGTTTCAGAATATTCTTGAACTGCACAGGGGTACAGTAAGATAACAAAAACTAGGCAAAACAAACTATGCCTGTATCTTCAATAGATGGAATTATTTTTCTTCTTTTTAAATGCAACACATCATTGAATCCTCCTCCTGTTTTTTTGGCCCAATAACAAAAAATATCTGTATTTGCAAGCTTTACTTCAAAGTCAGCACTCATGCACACATATAGTGTGCACACAACTAGCCAGAAAATAACCAGGATCCTGCTCTGTTTAGGAGCAACACTCAAGAGAAGCTAAACAAACCAAGGAATTTGCTCCATGGCGTTGTGTCATCTGAACAGGGCTGTTTTGCTCTTGCTGGTCTGTTTTGCCCCCAGGAAATGTAAGAAGCAAATAATAAACAAAGGATAGATTCTTTACTATATTTCAGGGCTGTTCAACTTTGAACAGGCCAAGGTCTACTTTTTCTGGCCCAAAGTGCCTGAGGGCTACTACACTAAAACCTCTGCTTACGAATTTTATCTGTTCTGAGCACATGCTCATAAATAAAAACCTTTGTAAGCAGAACAGCGGTTTCCCATAGGAATGCATTGAAAACCAATTAATCTCTTCTGGAAGGAACATATTTCAATGCGCTGTGGCCCTTGAACTGCCCCTCTCTGCTGAGACAGTGGGCTGGCAGACCCAGAACTTTGCTGGGGAAGTAGTGGTCCTTGGGATGAGGGAGGGAGGGGTGGAGAACATATCCCCTCACTTTTTTAATTGATGGCTGGCAGGCTACTTTTGAACCCTACCAGTAGCCCGCGGTCTACCTGTTGGGCAGGCCTGCTATATTTGATGAGAGACAAACAGAACAAGGAAATGTGGGTGTGTTAGAAAGACACAATAAACAAACCACCATTGTTTTTTCTGCTGCTGCCACTGCAATCGAGAGCAATATAGCAACATGGACAAACACCAGAACTTGATTTTTTTGTAAAGTATTATATCCATGTTGCTGTTGTTTCCCCCTTTTTAATATGTTCTATTTTTTATAAAATAGAACAAAAGCCACACATGTTAAACATGCCACCAAATAATCCCAAGGAACAGAAGAAGCAAGTTAAGTATTAAATTTGGAAAACCAGAAATAAGCACCTGCTGACAACTGATAATTATATTAGAGGTCATTGCATTACTTTATGAAACCAATGCCATTATGCATTATTTACTCCCTCCCTCTATTTAATATGTTATTGGCAACATACTGTATTACTTCCAAGCTCTGATGAGTACTCTGCTCATAATTAAATTCCTGTCATTGTCGGTTTTCTATGGTGTCCAAACTCCATGAAGTCTTGCTTGTACAAATGAACCATCCCTTGTCTGAGGAACAATACTGTCCTTCCATCTGGGATGGTCATCCTCCTCCACTGTGGGCACAGCTTTGGGAGGGATGCTCATGGAGCGGTAAGAGGGGGAGGGAGGGAGGTACAGGACAGCCACCTAGCCAGCCAGGGCAGCTGAATCAACCCTGGCGATCACAGCCAAATCACTGTAATATGCCATGTGACAAATAGCTATTATAATTTAGAATAATAAAATCATAGAATCATAGAGCTGGAAGAGACCTCGAGGGCCATCCAGTCCAACCCCCTGCCATATAGGAACCCCCATCAGAGTACTCCCGACAGATGGCCATCCAGCCGCTACTTAAAAACCTCCAAAGAAGGAGACTCCATCACCTTCCGTGGCAGCATATTCCACTGCTGAACAGCTTATGTATCAGGAAGTTCTTCCTAATGTTCAAATAGAATCTCTTTTCCTGTACAGTGGACCCTTGTATAAAAAACAGCTTGTATAACATAAAATCTGTACAACATAAAAAATTCCAGAGATAGGGGAAATTTACTTAATATAATCACCTATGGGGAGAATCCATAAAACATAAAAATGGGATTGCTCCATTTTCAATGCATTCCTATGGGAATTTGTATAAAGGAAATTTTGCTTAACATAATTTGATTCGGAATGAATTAATTCCTTTATACAAGGTGCCACTGTACCTTGAAACTATTGCCCCGAGTCCTAGTCTCTGAAGTCATGGAAAACAAACCATTCCCCCCTTCAATATGGCATCCATTCAAATATTTAAAAAAGGCTATCATATCCCCTCTCAGCCTTCTTTTATTAAGACTAAACATTCCCAGCTCCCTAAGCTGTTCCTCATACGACATTTCTTCCAAACCTTTAACCATTCTGGTTGCGCTCTTCTGGATCCATTCAAGGCTGTCAATATCCTTTTTAAATTGAGGCGCGCAAAACTGGACACAATACTCCAGGTGGAGTCTGACCAGAGCAGAATAGAGTGGTACAATCACCTCCCTTTCTCTAGACACTATGCTTCTGTTGATGCAACCAAGAATCACATTGGCTTTCTTGGCTGCTACATCACACTGCTGACTCATGTTCAATTTGTGGTCCATCCAGATTCCCAGATCCCTTTCACATGTACTATTCTCCAGCCAGGTGTCTCCCATCCTATATCTGTGCAATTTGTTTTTTTTACCTAGATGTACCACCCTAAATTTCTGCCTGTTAAAACCTATTTCTTTAGCTTTGACCCAGCACTCTAGTCTCTCAAGGTTGCAACCCATTATGATTATTCTGGGAGCCAAGATGATATTCATAACTAATGTGTATTTTGTCTGACTGCTCTAATAATTTGAAGTGTGCCCAGCAGTGGAGTTACTTGATGAACACAATGGAAGACCTTGAAAAAAGGATCCCACTAGTGGAACTTATTCTTGCCTTGTGGCAGTGTTTATACTAGAGATGGGCATTGAGCGGAAATATCGCATTTTGTTTCATTTCATTCAGTCTTCATTTAGTTTCATTTTGTTAATGATGGATTTTTAAAAAGAATTTTCATCATGAAATGAAATGAAACAAAATGTTTTGTAAGGCTATAAATAATGGGGAGCTTTCCTTTTTTTTATTTAACAGGGAGCCAACTGCTCTAAATGAAAGACCCTCAAACCTTCCAATCAATTTGCCTTCAAGCAAAGAACCCTCGATAAACAAGCTAGAAACCTAATGGCTTGCTGCTGCATGGAGAGATTGGAGAGATAAGCTCAACAGCTGATAGGCGAAGCCTATAAAAAAACCCCTCCACAGTCCTACTTAATCAGGAAAGCAAAAGTGGGTTTTTTGGCATTAATCAGGAAAGGAAAGCAATCAGTTTAAATTAACTTGTAGACACAGCCAGCGAAGGGAAATGCTCAGCACTGGGCTAGCTTCAGGCAGATAAAGACTGGAGATAAGCTATCTCAATTGCTGAGGCACAGGAATCAATTGGTTTAAAAATAAACTTCCTGTTCTCAATATGGCATCAAGAGACTAGGACAAATTGTTTCATTTCTGAAACAAAAAATGGTGTTTCATTTCATTTCTTGACAATAGGCTGTTTGCTGTTTCATTTCGTTTCATAAGGTTTTGAAAGCTTATGGAATGATGAAACAGTGTGTTGTTTTTCATAAGGTGCCCATCCCTAGTTTAAACTGCTATACTGTAGCCCAACTCTGCTCATGACCCGGAGTTCTTTCCCAGGTTAAAGTTCACTCAACCTTTCATCCTGTGGAAGTTGGTAAAAAGACTACTCAGAACACTTGGGGGTGGGGTGGGACAATGCATACTCTGGACAAGTTACTTGTGAACTGCCCAGCAATTGCTTTAAGCACTGTAGGGTAGCATATAAGCAGCACACTTTTTGTTGTTTTTGCTTTCCTGAATAATTTAATGCTAAGGTAGAGATGCAATGTTCCTCCAAATTTTGAAGCCATGAAAAGATATGGAAAAATGGGGGGGGGGCACATATTAAAAATGTTTTTATCAGTGTTTCCAGAAATTTTACACCTCTGTGCTACGGTGAGTAAAGATGAGTGGACATTTCACAAAGCCCTGGAGGTTGACAGAGATGCCTCCACATCCCTCAAGCACAGTGATCCTCCTCCTCCATGCAGTTGCTTCAAGTTCCTTTGTTTCTAGTCACAGTGGAGCCATATGTGGGTGGCAAAGTCATATGTGCTGGAGTTTTTAAAAGCCAGTTTTAATAAACCCAGAAGAAAGATAAGTGAGGTCCTATGGGATATTCTCAGAAGAAAAGGAGTTCAAGGAGGATGGGAGTTTCTAAAAAAGGAAATGCTAAAGGCACAACTACTGACAATTCCAACAAGAAAAAAGGGGGTGGGGAGGCCGGGCCACAAAGGAAGGCCACTGGCAGGTAGGAAGGAATTGCAGGGATGGCATTATGAGGACAAAAGCAGAGAATGAGCTGAGCTTGTCACTAAAAGCAACCAAAAAGCATCATTCAGGTATGTGCCTAGCAAAAGACAAGGAAAAACAACAACAATGGCTTAGCTACTCATTGGAGATGGGAAAAAGAAAACAGACAGCAAAGAAAACCAGAAGCGCTCAATTCCTATTTTAGCTCAGTCTTTTCCCAAAAGAAAGACTATGAAAAATGGGATGTGCAGGTGCAGGGGACCGGACCGAAGCTGGAGATTTAGAAACGAATAATCAAGGAATATCTTATTACCTTGAAATTATCTTGAATGTGTCCAAGCCTCTTGGGCAGGCCTGCACAAGACGTCGACCGCAGGCGACCAGCCCTCTCCAGTGACGGCTGCAGCTCCGGTGGTGGCGGCAGGCCCAGGCCGGCCTGCTGGGCCCATTTGGATTTTCTGGCAGCACGCACGGTGGCTGCAGAGGTGGGCCTAGGCTGGCTTGCTGGGCCTGCTTGCCAGAGACACCAAATGGGCCAAGCAAGCCGGCCTGGGCCCACCTCCGTGGTCGCCGCCTGCCACTGGAGCCACTGCCATGATTGTCACCGCTGTGGCTCCACCCCCAATGCCATCACCATTGCTGCCTCTGCCCCCTGCCACTGCCCCCCCGCAGCTGCCGCCCCTGCTGCCCCCACCACCGCTGTCACTGTCACCCCCGCAGCCCCCGTCCCTATAGCCACTGCCGTCACTTAGATTAGAGCCCCCAGTCATTTTAAAGATCATTGACCTGCACTTGCTACCTATTTAGCTTTTCTGCCACCATCTAGAGTATCTCAGTTTAAAATAACTGTGTCCCAGTTGAAGTGTAACGTGGAACCAAATAAAATAAAGTTTATTGAATACAAAGATGTTTCAGATTCAAGTTCACTTGTGTACAAATATTTAAAAGTTCTCAAAGCACTAACACTCAAGGTCTGTCTTTTACTTCAGGCCACTCACAAACTAACTCAGCCCTATCTCACTAGATGAATGTTCCCTGTCTGACTAAAACTTCTCAGGATGAGCCTGTTATGCATTTGGGCTCTGCCTCCACACTTCTTATTTGGTACATGGTATTAACCCTTTATCCCCCTCCTGGTTAGGCCCTTGAGTCAGGGAAAGGGTGAACACTATAGGGATGTTCAAGGAAAATGTGTTCTCTGCTTTGTCGGTGTTATAAACTGCATCCAACCAGACTGACAAAGGGTTTTTTAATGCCACTATTCAAAAGCTCACTCTTCCATTTCTCCTTTCTTAAAAAACTTTCTATGATATAAAAAAGAAGCTCCAAGAGGAGAAAAAAAGTGAAACAGTAAAAAACAAGGAAAGAAAGAAAGAAAGAAAGAAAGAAAGAAAGAAAGAAAGAAAGAAAGAAAGAAAGAAAGAAAGAAAGAAAGAAAGAAAGAAAGAAAGAAAAAGAATGTGGTGAAGGAAAACAAGAGTTAAAATGGAAAATAATGGTAGCTGGATTGCTAAAAAAAATCTGGTTCTTGGAGCACAGCTATACATGGAAAATATATTTGGATTAGCTGGAAGTTGAGTCATGGCAACTGGACTTTTTTTCTTGTCACTTATCCAAGCTAGTGATGAAGCTGTTTGAATGAGTAGCAAAATGTTTTGATCTCACAAGAAAAGAAGTCAAGTTGCCATGACTCAGCTTCCAGACAACCTTACCTGGATGACTGAGAATCTTCACAGACATATTTAGATTAGGTTGTCTTGTAAATCAGTTTCTTTAAAAAGGTTACTCTCAGATACACATGGATGTGCAGATTTTTTCTTTTTATGTATTTCTTTTGGCACAAGCAGCATGTTTTTGGTTGGAAAGTGGATTTTACTTGGCTATGAGATGGTAGCTTATTTACATCACTCATGAAATTGATTTATTTTCAAACCTTCTGGCACATTAGAACCTTTCTTTCACTTTAAATGGCATCTGTGGAGTTTACCACTTAGTGGTATGCCATCAGTGCTCCCTCTCAGTCTCTTCTTCCTGTGTTTGCACAGTGCTGGGTCCCTCTTTTGGAAGCCTGGCCAATGTTTCTGGTCAATTTCATCATCTACACTCCCTTACACCCTCCACTTTTCCACCCCTTCTTTATGTGTTTGTGCCTGTCTGTATCCCTTCACATGTCTCACTATGCAGAAAAACCTGTTTCAATTTATTTTCTATGTGTCATTCTGTACTAGCGCTATGTTAGTAGTGATTTTGAGAGACCACCAGCACAAGGGTGGGCAGTGGGGGCAGAGGACAATGCCACAAGTACCATATTCTAAAAGCCTGTGTTGTCCCCTCCACTGATATACAACAAAGTTTAAAAACAAATTTTGTTTCAAAAGGATGTACACACGGACTCAAAAGCCACATTACTATCATGTGACTTTAAACTGAATTCATATCCCTCAATCACTTTCCTGATTTATTTCAATAGTATAACCATGTCCTGATTGATTCCAGGAGGAAAGCTTCATCTGGAAGTATCCATCACAGGAATGGATTACCAGAGCATTATTTTAATTTAGATTAATTGAACAGGGAAATATCAGACATACTAAACACACGTTACAAAGCATTTGGTTTAGATTTGTAGTATTACCAAACAAAAGCAGCTGGGCAGGAGGAGTCCTGAATTTTTCCATGGTATGGAAAGCAGATTCTAACATAAAATTTAATGGAGATAAGCACCTGTAGAGTCACATGTTCTGAGGAAATACAGCGCTTGTTAATTAGGGGATCAAAATGTGAGGGATGTGAGTCTTTGTTGGTCTTTATTTGCAAATATGTATAAATGGGAGGCTTTCACCATGTGAAATATTCCCTCCTTCAAAAAAAATCAGAAATGGCAAAGTTGTCACATCTATCTGTAGGAATTTTCTTTTTAAAGAAAAATCTGAGTTATCAGAAAACTGAACTCTTGCTACCCCAGAAATTTAAACCTAGGGAGTTCACTGCTCAGTGCACGACTACTCTCGGGGAACAAAAGGTACCTTTCCAATTAAAGTTAATAGAGGGATAACTTCAGACATACAAAGCAAAAAAAGATACTTATAAGTCATGGTGAGTTCAAAAGGAAAGAATTAAGATAGACACACAAAGCATCATGGGAAGTGCTATTCAAGCTGCCATGTCAAAAAGGCTGATTAAGAGCAGTTCCAAGTCTACCTGATCACCAGGGAGTCGCACTGATAAAATTATTTCCTTCACCAGAGAGAATCTCCCTGAACTGAACAAATGTTTCACTTTTGAATAAAGATTCATGAAAAGAAAGTGTGTGTGTGTGTGTGTATGTGTGTGTGTGTGTGTGTGTGTGTGTGTGTGTGTGTGTGTGTGTGT
>JAHTLZ010003542.1:30546083-30578915 GCA_023846285.1 Phrynocephalus versicolor
GAGGAGAGCAGGGGCCTCGCCCCTCCTCACGACCGCCGGCCGAGCCGCGTGCATGTCCCGGGGCCTCTCCACGACGCCCTCCGCCGCTGTGGCCGTGGGAGCGGGGGCGGGCACGGTGCCAGCGGCAAGTCTCGTGTGTGGCTCCTGGTGTCGGCGCCCCATGCGTGGCGCCCGCCCGCCCAGCCGCCCCGGGGAGCCGCCGCCGCCTCCTCCTGCTCCAGTTCCTCCTCCTCCTCCTCCTCCTCCCGCCGCCGCCGCTGCCGGGGGAGCGGCTGCGGCGGCTGCGGCGGCTGCGGCTGGCATCTTTGAACACTGGGGGGAGTCTCTGGGGGGGCGATGGGGGGGAGGGGAGGGCCACCACGGTGGCAGTCCTCCACCAAAGCCTTTGGGCTCCTGGGCGTGGGGCGGCCTGGGGGTCGGGGTCTCTCTCTGGGCGCCTTTGCCTTGAGGGGAGTGGAATGGCGGCCGGGGGATTTCCTCGGGCGGCCTGGTGCTGGTTGGTCCGGTCCGCGGCCTGGGGGTTGGGAAACACTGCACTAAAGAAACAAAATGAAACACAATTTTCCCATTTTGTGCCCATTTCTCATCTGCAATGATGGGAGGAAAGGGTGCAGGCACACCCACTTGCTTGTGGGGATGCAGGTGAGGAGTGCATCAGCCACCTTGCAGCCCAGGTCCCTAGTGGGCTGGTGGTGGGCTGGAGGACAACTCACTTGATCAGCATTTGGTGTAGGGGGCATGACAGCATTAGGTTAACCAAGAAATTGAAAGGCGTGTATATTTCTCCAATGAACATGTACCTACTCACACCTTTGCTTCACAGTTACATTATGTCCAAAACAGCTCTTCAAAATATTTTGGCATAGAGGAACTATAGCCACATCCAAACTATTCTTGCTTCTGTCTTCTCCCAGTAACCACAGTACAAATTAAAAATGGCAAAATTTATCAAAAAATAACTGATTCATCAATTTATATTCCTCTGACTCAATTAACCGCACAGAGTGGCCTTACTGCCAGATGGGTGGTATAAAAATCCAACCAAACAACCAACCAACCAACCAACCAATCAATCAATCCTCTGACAAATATGAATCAAGAAGTTTTTAGTGATTTTTGATTTGTTGATTCATTGAACTATAAAATGCCTCCCTCACCTAGAGACACCAAAATTGCTGAGAAGCTTCCTCTGACTCTCCTCTATAATCCTACAATCCATGGGTCCCCCCAGGAAAACAGCCTTTAGGAACTGGCTTGGGGAAAACCCAATCTTCACCAACCTTGGAGGGACTGTGGCTGAGAGCCAGGGAAGCTTCTCCATGAGTTTGGTGTCTGTAGATTTCTCAGGAGAGCTTTCCTGCGGATATCTTTGTGGGTATATAACTCAGACATACAAAATTCGATCTCCCGAAACTTGGCCAGATATTACAGGAGGGTTGCGGGGAAATTCTGTGTTTAGGACAATAACATCTGCCGAGTCAACCATCTCATTAGCAGCAAACCTCCGCATCTCCAGACAGTGTTTCTCTGTGGACAGAACATGGTCCAATGATCTGTATGAAGATCTCAGAGTCCAAAAGCAGCCCCCCACCATCTCTCATATTATATTTTACTTTATTCTATTGTATTTCTGGAAAAGGGAAATCAAATTGTGCTCTTCAGGAAATGTGAGGGGCAGTTGGGTCAAGTTTTGAGAACCACTCAGGATATCAATAGATAATTCTGTTCTTTTTATTCTTTTTAGGAATGGGGAGAAGGTCCAGAGCTTGTTGCATTTGGCCCCTAGAACTTGTGAGGTTGCCCAACCTCATTTCAAGCAATGATTTTCTGAAAGTGTCATCCTGAAATCTTGAGGAAAATTCCTTAGTGAGAACATCAATAAAATCAGTCAGGGATCATCCTTAGTACAGTACACCCCCCCCCATTTATTGCAGGGGTTAGGGATCCGAACCAGCCTTCGATAAAGGGAAATCTGCATGATATGGGTGCTAGATCAGCTCAGGAGTGGGGGGTGATGCTTGGGGCCTCCTGCACTTACCCCAGGCCTGGTGCTGCCCCAAGCAGGCCTCTGATGGGCTTCCCGGGCCTGTCAGAGGTCTCAGAAATGGTTTCTGGTGAACTGCAAGTTACTTCCGTTGTTTTGGACACCACTTCCTGTTTGTCGGAAACCACTTCTGGGGCCTCCAACAGGTCCGGGAACGGGAAGCCTGTCAGAGGCCCTTTGGGGGCAGCACTAGGCCTAGGATGAGTGCAGGAGGCAATCCCACACAGCTTGCCCCAGGAGCCCTTGCCTTCATATACTGTGGTCCCACGATATACCAGGACCACAGTATATGAACCTCAATATAGCAGGGGACGACTGTATTAGCTAATACTAACGTCATCTTTTGTTGGTTGGTTGTTACAAATAAACCATCTTGTCATTTGCACCCATGAATGGAGACATTTATTGCTGGATGTGCTGGGGATGCACTGGGCCATTCTGGTAGCACCTGTCCTTGATGTCTTACTCCCAATAAATATTATCATTCACTTCCTACTTATATTTCACTGTCTCCTCCCTTCCCTTCTTATTTTGCCTGTCCATGTGGTGTGGAGAGATGGGGTCCAATCAGCAGGAAAATAACCATATAGAAATGTCATCAAATGACACATACCCCCAGGTTTCTGGATCAGCACATCACAACACAATATACATGCAAGCGAATGCTGCATTGGAGCAAACTGGAGCAAAGTAGAACAAACATATATCCTTACCTGAGAATTTTTTTTTTTTTTAAAAAAGAAACCTGGAATGCAAGGTTCTTCTGTCCCTCTTTGACTCTAGTGACATTAGCTTCAGCATTCTGGGCACTGGATGTAAGACCATTATTATGGCTTCAACCAAAGTTGAACAGCTGCTCAGTGTGGAAGGGCTCTCTGTCTTCTCCTGCAAGTACAGGTGTGTCCTAGAGCAGGAGTGCCTCCAAATTCATACACCTCTCAGCCTAATTTCATGAAGCCTTCCATTAGTGGTCATATCAGGTCTGTGTTTTTTCCCTCTCAGGCCCCTGGGTGGAGAAGAAGAGGAAGAAAAAGAGGAAAGAAAATGGCAGAAAGAGGAACCCTACTCACTTTTGCAGTAGCCCTGTCTACCAGGGACACATTCTTCATGCCAGGAGATTGCCATTGACAGAACAAGGCTGTGGGCAGAAAAAAAAAGGCACCCCTTTTGGTCATGAGCACCAAGCATGAGGTCCAAGAAACCTGGATAGCTCTCTGCATTCTAGGGCACTCTGCACAATCCATTCTTTGCGTTCCCCAGAGTGTTTACTAGCGAGGGAAACAGAAGCCAACAAGGCAACAAAAAATGGCTATCTCTTACCTGGGTTGTGCACTGTCAGTACGAAGATAAAATTATTTGCTTCTTAACTCTCCCAGTTGGGGACTGTCTGTTTTGCAGAGCCGGCTTCTAGTGGGAAACGGCAGTATTAAGAACTCATGTGTTTCATATATCCACACTTTGGCCTTGGCTTTTTTTGAATCCACTATTTTAAAATCTAGATTCTGCCAAAACATAAGCTTTCATTTTATTTAAATGTACAAGTGGGCAATTTAATGCTGGAGAACTGGCGCCTGTTTTCATTGTAAACCTGCTCTCTCAGTCTCTCTCTCTCTCTCTCTCTCTCTCTCTTGTCGAAATGATTGACCCACTTCTCCAGCCCCCCCCCCCCCCGGTTCCAGTGTAAATCTATTAAGTTTGAAATGACTTCTTGTTGCTCTCTAAGTAGATGCAGCTTTGACTGGAACTGTTTTATACCCTCCCTTACAATTGTGTTATCAGGAGGATTTTACAGAATATTATCCGCTCCTTTTTCAATTTGACCATTTGGTCCTCAAGTACCTAGATGTGCTGTTTCAATTTCTCATGTGAATAAGGTACAAAACCCATCCATTTGCAAACAAGTGCTAATAGCACCCTTAATTTCCTCTCAAGATTAGGCCTGACACTTTCTCTTTTCTTTAGGCCAAGAGCAATTATGCACAATGTGATGAATTTCCTCACTTTAACAAAGTAAGCAGATAAAGGCTTTCTTTCTTTTCTTTTAAAAAAAAATCGCCTTAAGTGGGAACTTTCCAGTGCTAGCAAATCAAGTTCAAACCTTGCTCTATTAAAGCCAAGTGTCCTAAAATCTATCAAAAAAGAGGAAGTCCATTTCACTTGAAAGATTTATCCAATGGCTTCGTTCCAAAAGGAAATGTTTTAGAGTCCCTTTAACATCTGTAGTTTTCAAGGGATCATAGAAGCCAACTTTCTTATGAGACCCTTTTTGGTCACATAGATGCCAAATGGACTCATAATGTCATATATAAATCCTCAAGCTTGTGTACTGTTCGCATGGCTCAAGCCTCCATAGCGCTTTTTCACAGGTCCAGAGCTACCTCTCAGTAAAACCCACTGGGAGACATTTCCTGTCCAAGCCACAGCAAGAGTTTTGCAAGGTTAGCTGAGCTGCGAATTCCACTGGAGAACCCTCTGGTGGGAGAGGTAGCTGTGTTTGGGTGCAACTAAATTGATCCTAGTGAGATCAGGGTGAATAGAGACCTTTCAGTGCATGGTATGCCATGTAGAGTAACTCCCCACTGATCTTCAGCCTTATTTAGCCCATTCTTCCTTCTCCAGCTCTGTCGTATGTGGGGGAAAGTTCTTCTTATAAATCTAATAAAATAAAATAATATTAATTGGTAAATGGCATAGTGCTGAACTTCTGAGACACTTGATGTTAGCTTGTCATAAGCTAAGTGACACAGCACTGGTTTCCACAGAGAAGAAGAAGATGAGGAGGAGAAGGAAGAGAAGGAACAGGAGGAAGAGAAAGAGGACAAGGATGGAAGACAGAGATTGATTGCATTGCACATATGCAACATTGCACATTGCAGTAATAGGCTTCCTCCTAGTATTTCCTGCAACCAATTTGCATCATTTTGTAAAGCTAAAGTAGAGGCCATCTGCTGGGACCTAGATCTCCAGTTAATGGCAGTAGATCAAGCAGAGATGTCCAGTGCTCTGTCTTGCCTGGATATTTTGACCATCTTCAACCTGTGATGTTGTTGCAAGTGGACAGGGCCCTTGATCATTGTTGTGCTACCACATCCTTTCTTAACCCCTGCCTGGCCTGGCTTATAAAAGCAGCCAGGCTGGTTACCACCAAATGGGTCATGGCAGTCATTAATGGCTCTCTCCTTTCCCTTGCCCTCAAGGAGACACTCATTAGACACTCATTATAGGTCTTTTTCCAATATACCATTCATAAGCAAGGTGGTTGAGAGTGTGGTGGCTGATGAATTTCAGGGGCTCCTTGATGAAATGAATGCTCTCAATCCATTCCAGTTGCACTTCAGGCCACATCATGGGATGGAACTGGCATTTGTCACCCTGTATGACAAGCTGTTGAGGGAGGCTGACAGGGGCAAATCATCCTTGTTGGTCCTCCTTAGCCTCTCAGCGGCGTTTGACACTGTTGACCACGGTATCCTCCTGGGGAGGCTCTCCAGGTTGGAGATCGGTGGCACTGTTTTGCAGTGGCCCCATTCCTTCCTAGAGGACCGTCTCCACAGAGTATAGCTGGGGGAGATGACCTTCACCCCTTGGTTCCTCAATTGTTGAGTGCCATAGGGGTTGGTCATCTCCCCCATGATTTTTAACATCTATATGAGGTCGCTGGGGGAGGTTGTCAGGAGATATGGGGTTTTGTGTCATCAGTACACTGATGACAACCAGCTCTATATCTCCTTTTTTCCATCTGCAGTGGATGCCGTTTTGTCCCTGGAGGCTGTTCTGGGTTGGACGGTGTGAATAGACTGTACTGGATTGGACGGTGGTGAATAGACTGAGGTTGAACCCAGGCAAGACAGAGGTCCTATGGATGGGTGCACCAGGTGTTGGAGGGTTGGGAAGCCCAGTTTGGGAGACAACTCTCCCTGCGCAGGATGGATGAGGTCTGGAGTTTGGGTATAATGCTAGACCCAGCACTTTCCCTGGAATCCCAGGTGGTGTCAGTATTACCAAAGCAGATTGCTCAGCTCTGTGCCTTCCTGGATTCTACCACTCTTGCTATGCTGGTCCATGCACCCATAGTCTTCAGAAAAACGCAAACCATTTCTTTGCTCAACATTTTTATGCAGTGGTACTTTAAGTTACAAACGCCCCAAGTTACGAAAATTCGAGTTACAAATAGAAATCTGCAGGTATAGGAAAAATTGAGTTATGAAAAAGCCCTTTTTCAAGTTACAAAAGGGAAAAGGAAAGGAAAGATTCCTTTTCAAAATGGCTCCTGCTTGTTTGCAATAGCAATACTCCCATCTTGTGGCCACCCAACTCCAGTGCTGCAGTTATGAAGAAGGAGCCATTTTGAAAAAAGAAAGATGAGAACCGAGGTTTCTTATTTTTGCAATGACCTTTTCAAACTGTCTGTTTTGGAAATATTTAACACCATTTTGGGGACTTTTGGGGACTTCTTTGGTGGCTTTCTCAAGTGCTTATAAGGTGGGTTGCTCATCTGTTGTTTGCTTTCCTGTTACTGTGCTTTTTGATTACTGGTGGGGTGTGATTTCCCACTTGGAACAGATTAATTTTGTAATTAGAGGTGCCACTGTACTTCAAAAATGCCCTGCGTCAGACAGTCAACTACTCTAGTTATGCTGGGATGTTTAATTCATTCTATCAAAGGTTATTATTGGTATTAGTAATGTTATTGCCAGTTGTTGCCGGTTATTGTCAGTTTGAAATGTCATTTTCTTCGCTTGTATCCATTTTAATTGGGTATTGACTCACTCAAGGTCCACTAGTACACAAAAAATGTGGCTAAATATTTCCCTCCATGTGTCTGAGAAAATGGACTGTCATCCATGAAAGTTACCTCTGAAATAAATCTCTCTGTCTTTAAGCTGCCACAATACAGTACTTGTGGTTTTGTTTATATTTTTATTTTATTTTTTCTACATACTAATGGACTGTTCCTTTTGTGTTAAATCATTCCTCCATCTGTTACCAGAAGCTATGCAGCTTAAATGTGTCCCCCCCCCCCCCCCCCGCAAGCCTAGCTCTTCAGCTTTTCTTGACATGGAAACCCAATTAGGACATACAGAACTGAAATTGCTGCTGAAAACCTTTGGTCTTTATTTAGACAATGTCATATGTCTTTTAGGTCTGACTGGGATTTTTTCCCAGATGAAGTTCTCTCTGACCTCTCCAGTCCCTAAAATGCCATGTTAAATCAAATGCAATGGGATATATTTCCTCTGGTTCTTCTCCCTTGTCTAAGACTGCTTTCACATGACCACTAAAATCCGTAGCCAACTTTGATCTGGATCACCCCACGGAGCAGTCATGTGATTGATGTCACGGATCGGATGTTCCCATGGCCGCGTTTTGAAAATCTGGAACCGTTCTGATTCCAAGAGTGAGAACCAAGATACCATAACAGGGGCAAAAAGATTTTGATGTGGATTTTCCGTGTTCCCACGGACTTGAGCAACAATTTAAAATATGCATTGGAACAGTGACAATGATTTTACCACCTCGAGACCAGGTACTTGTAAAATGCACTGGGTCGTGCTTGTGGGTGTGGTCGCACTTTATTATTTTTTTAAAGCCCGCTGCTTGTGGGAAAATGATTTTGTGCTCCGCATCTGCAAGCACTTTGCAGTGGGTTCTAGTGGTCGTGTGAAAGCAGCCTAAGTCTTCCCACGTAACTGCCAAGTGCTATCAGAAGTATGCACTATATAGCTTTCTTTGTTATACTTCCCATTTGAAGTCTTTTTTAAAAATTAGACTAAATCCTATCTGTCTAGTCAGTTCCACAATATTGTTTTCCCCACTTATTTTAGTTCTGAATAGAATGCCTGAGTGCCCTGCCACTCAGAAGAGTCTGATCTTACCTGCACCATTTTTCATTTTTCAAAAATCACAATTCTTCTCCAAGAATCTTCTTTTGTCTGTGCACGGTATCTCAGTTTGATCTCTTCCTGCTATTTTCCTCCTGCTATTTTCATCTCAGACACTAGGTTTAGTGTCTTCAACCACTTTCAGCTATCTGAATTAATCAAAGCTTGTGTAAACTTTTATGTTTATTAAAAAGCAAAAGTAGGAAAGCATAGCAGCTTGACAAAAGAGCAACTGATTGAGCAGTGATATACAAAAAACTTTACCGAGCAAGCATAATTACAGAGCTCAAGGCATTAAAGGGCCTTTCTCACTGGAAGACAATAAAAGGATAATCTGAGGTTATTTTATACTTACAAGTGTGTACAGAATGGTTCACGGCATAGAAGGTGAAACATAGCATGAATAGCCTACATTGTTCTTTCCAGATAATGGTTTGCACTAACTAGTTACCTTTCACCATATGTCCCCTCATCCCCTCATCAACAGTTCTGAAGGTTTCATCAGCCACACACTGTCTTTTAATTTGGTTCTAGCTGTGCCATCTTTTAATTAGCTGATATGGGGCACTCTGTTCCAGGTGCAAGGAATTATCAACTAGATTCCTTCATCCCCCAAACCCCCACCAAGTTCATGGTGTCTTTTTTGTTATCTTCAGTCAGCTCTGCAGTTCTTACACTGTTCCCAAAATGTTTTGTTGTGGTCAGTTCATCTTATTTTATTATTTATTATTTATTTTTGAGTATTTCCCCCCTGCCTTTCTACTTGAAAAAGGACTCAAGGCGGCTTACACAAATGAGGGACAATATACAGTCCAATACAATTAAGACATATTCAAGTATTGAGAACAGGGACTTGATGTTAACTCAGTAGCTGCTGCTTCATTCATGGATTCTCTCTTGAATCTGACCAGGAATGAAATGGTTAAAGTGTGGGGACATGGCTTTAAAGCACTCCTTCAAAATTTTAATGGTCCATTGATGGCAAGTCCAGAAAGGCAGCAACACTGACAGGGACTTCTTACATCCTAATCCAGACTAGGATATCTAGTCCAGAATAGAACTGTTGTGGGTCAGTGGGTCCTGTTGGAACCTGTTGGAAATCTGCTGGGTTAGGAAATGAATGGGGCAAGGGTTAAGATTAGGAGGAGTTGACAGCAGGACAAGAATTTATAGATCAGGTAAAGGGAAGCAGGCATTGAGGGAAAGGAATTCAGTGAAAGCACAGTATGACAAAATAACTTGTCTGCAATCACCACTGTGAACTTCAAATTACTTCTAATTCTGGTTTCCGTAACTGAAGTTGCTAGGAAAGAAATTAAAATCTTAACACAGTTGTTGCTACAGATTAGAGATGGGCACGACTTAGCGGTATTCCCGTTTCCGTTTCCGTTAGTCGGTTCCGTTACTCTACGGAAACGGTAACGGGAATTACTGCCCCAGACTTCGAGCTCGAACCGACGAACGAACAATTTTGGTCTGATTTGTCGTGCTCGTTACTTGCGTGACGTCACGCGATCGCGCAATGCCAAGCGGCACAGAAAAAAAGTTTTTAAAAGTAAAAAAACCCCGATTCCCGGCCCTAAAAGCAGGCGAAAACTGTCTGAGGGCACCTACCAGGCCAGAAGGCTGGTTTTTTTGGGGGGTGGGGGTTTCCTCGCCCCCCTCTCCTTGGCTACTGCTACTGCTGCGCTGCTGGTACCAGGCGGGGGGGGGATCGTCTCGTCTGCCTTTGCCATGCGGTGTGCGGGCGGGGGGATCCAAAATGCCGACCGCAATAATTTTTTTAAATCGTGGTCCAAAACCCCACCAAAGCACCACAGAAACATGCGAAAATTAGCTATTTTAAATGCTTGAATTTTTACAGTAGCAGCAGTGGGTTTGTCTTGCAAAAAAACGTCTCCGTTGATTTTATTTTATTTCATTTCATTTCATTTTTTTACACCTGTGCATTCGCAATGATGGGCTCGCCCATGAGAGTGCAACATGCAAATTTTCCACCAATCGCAAGGCCACTTGGCCAGGTTGACCACAGAGACTTCTGGGATGTGCCAATCGGGCATAAACAGCCCACTAATCGTAGCCCGAACCTGAACCCTAAGCCTAAGCCTAACCCATACACCAGTACACTGTCCTTCTAAGTGGGTCAGAGAGGCACCCAGAGGTGCACCCCAATACTCACCCTAACCTCACCCGTCACTAGCCTAACCCTAGCTCTTGTGCACTGCTAACCCATCTTAATCCTAAGCCAGATCTACTTGCATTACACTACATACAAGTATGTGAAACGCAGCATGTGCAAAGAGTCTGCCAGTCCGTCACTTGTGGCTCTGGCTGACTCCTGCAGCTGCCTCCAGGAGCCCGCTACCCCCCCAAACCAGTACTAACGACAACGAAAAAACGAAAAAACGAACTGACTAATTTTTGCGAATTTTCGCGAAAAACGGAAACGAAACGAATCAGACCCTAGCCGAAAACAAAAACGAAAACGAAGGTTTTTTTCTGAGTCGTGCCCATCTCTACTACAGATTAGAATTTACAGTGGTACCTCTACTTCTGAGTGGCTGTACTTACCAGCAATTAGACTTAAGAGTGGGAAACCGTTGGCGTTTCAACTGCTGCCTTACAAATTTTATATGCAGTCTGCTCTCCTTTTTTTAATTTTAATTTATTTATTTATTTATTTTTTAGATATGGCTGCTCTACTTATGAGTTGTTCGACTTATGAGCATGCATTCAGAACGGATTAAACTTGTTAGTAGAGGTGCCACTGTATAATGGCATCTGGAGATTTTCACCACCACTGACTGTAGAAATGGCTGGACTAGATTTGCATGTAGTGTTCCAGCACGGGGGTCACGAGAGATCATCTTGCAGAATTACAATGAGCTCCACTCTGTCAAAGTGTCGCAGTTAGCTTGAACATAACCTACAGTGTCAGGAAGGAAAAAGGAAAAGGTACAAGGTATTCTAATAAAAGAAGTAGAGCAGGGAAGATTCATTTCTTATGAAATTCTTTTTTCTCCTTCTCAGTATTGCCATGAATTCCCTACCTGCTGTGCCTGTCTCTCACTTTCAATATGCATTGCATCCTCTGTCTTCTTCTTTGTTCAATTTTATGGGTTGGTTCTTTCAAGAAGGAGGAACAGACAGATTCCACTAGCCTAGATATCAAGCATTTTTACAGATTGTGAGTAGGGAAGGAGGCAGTCTTGTGGCTCTAAATCTAAAATCTGAACCCTTCATCTCTACCAAAAAAGTTACTTGAGGCAGAAATATGAGATCTGTATACCTTATTACTGCATACTGTTAGTGAAAACTGCAAATAATCCCAGGAGACAGATTTTTTTAAATTTACAAACTGTAGAGAATTATGCCTGAATAGAATTTAATGTACACCATTCTGTAGGGGAATGAAGACTCAGGGGTTAGTACAGAGATGGGGATGCTATAGTCCTCCACTGTTGTTGTACTGCTGTGCCTTTCAGCAATAGGTAACTGTTGGCTGATGGAGAAGGATGACAGGAGTTGAAGCCCAGCAATTGCATTTAGAGGGCCAAAGATTTCCCATCCTTCGGTTACTCCACAAATTTTAAGGAAAAAAATCAAAACAAAACAGAAAAGCAAAATGTGCTGCTTATCTAATGCCCCACAGTTTTTAAAGCACCCTTTGGGTGGATTGCAACCCCGAACCCACACCCCATCAGCTGTCTGGATTGCTATATATACCCCTAGAAAGCTGGGATACCTAGGTCACAGTGAGCATTTTGAAACCACCACAAGGGATTCTGGGAACCCTGTATGCAAATGAGGCTCCATCCCCTAGCCAAAAGGCCCAGCTGCCCCCCCCCCCACCTCCCTGGAGCTCCCAGTCTCATGTGGCTGTGGCGAACACTTGACAGCTATGATCCAAATATCTCTTTCCAGGGCAGCAACTGGTGGGGGGATGACATGTGAGGCATATGCCCTGGGTGCTGATGTGGGGGGCGGGGATGAAATCCATGGTTGCCCCGAGTGACACAGACTCTAGTTGTGGGCCTGTCTCTTTCTCACTTAAAGGACAGTCCAGTCTCCTTTTCTGCCTGTTAATACTAGAAATATCAGGAAAAAATGATAGTGCCTTCTCTTCCTGTTCCTTCAGAATCCCTTCCAAAATCCACCTTTCCTTGAGGAGCCTCATGGTGCAGTGGATAAACTACAGTATTGAAGTCAAGACTCTGCTCAAGATCTGAACATTCAATCCTGGGCTTAGGTAGCCAGATCAAGGTTGACTCAGCCTTTAATGTTACCTTTAAATGTTCTAAGATACCTCACGGCAGCCCAGCAGCATCTGGAGCTCAGCCACCTGCCACCGCCCACCACCGGAAATGCGGGATATTTCAGGGAAAAATAATTTTTCAGGAAGATGGAGGGAATGAGTGATTGGTCTGTGAATGTCCCACCTAAAACGTGACACTTGACAGGTCTGATTTGGATGTTTCAGCTTTAAATAAGTTCCTAGGATGGCTGAAGGCAGGGAAAAAAATCCACACTCTATGAAAAGATCTACCCTTCTTCAGTAGTTTCTAACAACTGGAAAATGGAAATAATAAAACCCACTCCTATGCATATAGGAACTTAGAAATCACTGTTGTATAGAGGTTCAAGGACCAATCACACAAAGCCTGATTTTGAGGAGCTCTGGTAAACGTTGACAGAAAGGGAGGCCCAAAGTTTAGAATGTAATGGCATGGCCAGGAAGCTGCAATGGCCTAAATGGCTTGCCACCACTATCCTGACTTTTGATGGTTTCCAGAATGGATCCCCACTCAGTTTGAGTCCATTGCCTCTCACTGATTTCACTAAAGAGCTTGGGGCTGCTCTATCACAGAAGGCTTGCGTCACCAAAGACGTCATATCCCATTACAGCATTCCTCTTCACATTGAGGAGCCTTGAATAGTATTTTAGTATCAGCATAGCTAATATTTGGATTATATTCTATTGTTATATGTAGTTTCCACAAATTCGTGCCATGTGGCGTTTTTGTTCTTGTTTATGGGAATCATTTTATATGGTAATACATCTTTATATGGTAATAAATCTTTTGATTGGACATACTTGGGTGCACTTTTCATTGGAAAGTAATTTATAAATATTATCCAAACAAAACAATATACCTGTATATATTTAACCCATTAATAGAGCTCCACAAGAAAGGTGAGGAAAGTTGTTTTTGTGATACAAAAGATTTATTGTACTTAAACCTCACTTAAAGTAGTGGATTTAATATAATACTAATTAACTCCTTCCATTGACATCATTATAATTTAAGTACATCTTAATTTATATCGGATTGGAACCTGAAAACCCATTCTTAACACATTTAGCTTGACCTAGAGACAGTGTAGACAAGTAAATGTAAAAATGCCTTTCAATTTATAACTTCAGTTTGAGGAGCAGTGTAGTACAGTGTTTGGAATGCAAAGCCTCAAGAAGGATTTGGCTTTGAAATTTACAATATGACTTTAGACTAGCACCATTTTCTTCTACCTTATAGGGTTGTTGTGGAATAACACAAGGAACTGTATGGCTTATCATTATGAAGTCCTTTGTTGAGGAAGGGCACAATACCTTGAAGGGGCGTATGCCATAATGTCTGCTTTACACCTTGTTTCTGGAAGGCAGGATGAAACTAATTTAATTTTAATGCTAGACACTTTATCTTTAGTTGAGAGCTGGCTGCCTGAAAACCCCAGGGGCACTAATTAACTATAATGGCAGTCACAACCTCTAAACAAATTCTGAAGATTTGACGGGGCACTTTTGCAGTCTAGCCACATACATCATGCATTTAAGAGTCTGTTTTATTTCATTCTGCTTTTAAGCTGGTGTAAATTTATTGATTTCAGCTACGTTTCCCCCAGTTTGCTCCACTTACCTGAAGAATTGGCCCAGACACATATGGAGCCAGTTTTGCAAGCTCCCACTTGCTGACCATGTCATTCTGGTCATAAAACCAGGCCATGGCCTGGCAACACACGGACCTACTTTGTCTGCTTCTGGTTTTTATCTACTAGTCACCTAATATGTAGTGTGTGAAGTAATCAATCTCCATACAAGGCTTGGTGTTGTGCTTGGATGCAGGCAAGAAAATAGATCCCTAACATTTTATTAATTCTGCCTTTTGTCCAGGCAGGCCTTTGATCACTCAGGACGGGTGTGGGCACATGGAAGAGACTTTGCATTAATACTTTTCTGTGGTGCATAATGCTTCCACCACTCAGGACAAGGAGGAAAGGAAGGGTGGAAGAGAAGTTACCATAGGGATATGAAGGAAGACCAGGCATTGGGAGGCTTTTATGTTACCTACTTTTATCTTACCTACTAGAGCCCTGATTTGAAGGACGGTTTCTGAGGAGAGTTGGATGAAGTATTCAACAGAAGTCTGGAAGTTGAGTCATGGCAATTGGACTTCTTTTTTCAAGAAAAAGAAGTCCAGTTGCCATGACTCAATTTCCAGATAAACTCACCTGGATGACTGAGAATCTTCACAGAAATATGCAACAGAACTTATCTGTGGAACGCCCTAGTATGCCTAGATGAAAAGTTAGGGAAGATTCATCAGGTGAGAGTCCCAATTTAGAGGAAGAAGTCCAAGGGGGGAGGTAAAAATGTGCCAGACTGTTCCATTTAGAGATGCAGGTTATGGCAATATTCTTAGCAAGAGCTTGCCCTTGAAAAATGTTCAGAAGCTAATGGAAAGCATAGCAGCTGAACTTTACACAGGTGTGCAATAGTCTTGAATAAAATTTGTTTTTCATTATAATTCACAGCACTGGCTATGATCTACACAGCCCTAAGCAATTTGGAGCCATGATATCTGAAGGACCACCTCCCTCCACAGAAGTATGTCTATAGGTTTAAGTGAATGTTAGAAGCCCTGTTATGTCTTCCATCATCTAGAGAAGCCAGGGTACTACTAGATACTACAAAAATCAACCACGGTTGCCCTAGGATCAGCCTGTTTGCATCTTTTCCTAGAGTTCTAGTCAGCTACTTTCAAAGGAACAGCAGCATATTAAAAACCAATAAAATCAAAGTTTCCAAAAGAAAAACAAGACAGTTTAAACTACTTTTTCACACCCCACACCTTTGGAAATGCGTTGTTTTTAGCTGATTCGTCATGTAGGATGAAAGACTGGAACATGACCAGAATACTGATGATACTGTAATGACCACTGAAAGAACACAGAAATACAAATGTCTCTCCAAGAAGTCAAATGTCAGCTGCTGTAGGGCTTTATTTTCCATTTTTTAGTAATCTAATGCATTCTGGGGCAAATTCACTAGATGTGTACTTCGTGATGAGCACTACTCAGGTTGTTAGAGTATGTAGTTCTAACACAGTTACCCAAACCAATACACATTGGACGTTGCTTCAGAAGCAGTAGGAGAAACCTCTGTGTGTTATGGAGTTGAAAATAATAATGTTTGAACACTTTGGTTAGAGATGGGCACAAAACAAACTTTTGATTTGTTTCGTTATTCGTTATTCCTTCCATTACCTAACAAATCTCAAGAACTTCATAAACTTCATAAATGTGGGTCTCCACCCAAGTCTGGCAGACCAGTAAAGACAGGGCCTTTAATTATTCCACTTTGAAATCTGAGATGTCCAAATATTACATCACAGCCAAATGCCAACTCATCATTTCAAAAGACTACACCACTATGGAGCATTATCTGCTCCCAATTACTTCATAGTATTAAAGTAATAACAGACAGAGTGTTATACACTTTGCCAGAGAAACAAAGCATCAGTTAAAGATTCCCATGAAAAGTGGTTCCTGCCTGAAACTATATATGGCACTAAGTGACAGATTATACAGTAATACCTCTACTTACGAGTGGCTCTACTTGTGAGAAATTCAACTGATGAGTGGAAAACCTTCACCTTTTTAAACTGCTACCTTACGAATTTTAGATGTGCTTTTCTCTACTTGTGATTTTTTTCCAAAAGGCACCAGCCCTCTTTGCCGGTTTGTTCCAGGCCTGCCCAAACTTCAGCCCTCCAGATGTTTTGGACTGCAACTCCCACAGTCCTTTGCCATTGGCAATCTAAGCTTAGAATTCTGGGAGCTCTAGTCCAAAATATCAGGAGGGCCAAAGTTTGGGCAGGCATGATTTAAACCTTCTTTGTTTAAACCAGGGCTCCTCAAACTATGGCATGGGGGGGCAGATGCAGCCTGTGAGGGTCCTAAACCTGTCCCATGGGTAAGTGCAGACCCCCCCCCACTCACATTCAGTGGTGGATGCCAGGCGCGGTCCTGCTGCAAACATATTTGCATCAGTCAGGCTGCCTCTTGCCTCTGATGAGATTCGTGAGGATGCAAACTTTTGCTGCCTCTAGGCCCCGCCAACCAGGAAGTGGAACAGCCGCTGAAGTGGGTGGTGGTGGTGGTGGCAGCCGCAGCAGCAACAGCAAAGGAGGAGGAGGAGGAGGAGGAGGAGAAGGCAAGAGCCATGAGGGCAAGCTGGGTCCCTCCCTTTGGAGATGAAGCGGAGGCCCCAGGGGCAGAAATTTCTTAACTATGCAAAAAAAGAAGAATTCATGAGGGTGGTAAGATCCAAGCCAGAACTTCTCTCTTACAATGGCACTTCTGTTCGAGTGTTTCAAGATTTTTCCTATGCAACATCTCAGTGGAGGAAAAAAATGCGACCTGTGACTGCAGTTCTTATAAAAAACAATTTGAAGTATAGCTGGGGCTTTCCAGTATTTATCAAGATTTGGAAGGATGGGATCCTTCATAAAATTTATTCCCCAGAAGAAGGAGAACACTTACTAGCTGCATGGGGCCTCTCAGAGGAAGATCCAGGAGCAACAACGTCGAGTGGTTGAGTGAAGAAACCACATGGGAAGAAAGTGGATTCCTGTTTTAATTTTTTTTCATATTTCTCCTTTTGTCTTTTTGGGTCTTTTTTTTCTAATTTCTCCATTTTTTCCCTATTTTTATTTTTTTCCCCATTTTTTGATTTCCATATTTTTTTTTCCCATTTGGGAAGAAAGTAGGCTTTATTATAAATTTTTTACCTAGTGTTTCCTTTGGTTTTTTTCCTGGTTTTTGGACCTTGGGTTTTTTCCTTTCCTTCCCTTCTCATTTTTCTATTTTTCATTTTTCCATTTTTTTATTTTTTATTTTATTTTTCAATTTTATTTTTATATGTTTATTTTCCCTTTATTTCTTTTTGGATTTTTAGTCATTGTCCTTTTTCCTTCCTTCTTTTCCCTTCTCCCTTCTCCCTTCCCCCCTCCCAATCTTCCTGTTCCCTCCCTTCTTTTTCCTTTCCTTTTTTTTTCTTTCTTCTATCTCTTTGACAGTAGGGGAAATGGGTAGTGGGAGAATTGCAGAATCTAGTAGAATTGATAAATGTTTAAGGGGGAAAACAAGAGGGTAATTAACTTTAGATTGTGCGGATGTGGGAGATCTGGCTGTGACTCAAGTTGCTGGGAATGGCGCCCCCCTTCCCCTTAGAGTCGCACTGGAGTACAATGCAGTGTGGATAAAGGAGGGGGAGGTAAGATTGATAATTGTAGGGTGGTTGGATATGGTTGGGGATAGGTTTAGATTACTTTATGTTATTGTTATTTTATTGGGTTTTTTATTAAGTTTTTTTGTTACATGTAACACAACAGGATCAAGACAAACATGTGATTTAAAGGGGGCATGGGGACCAACATAAAAGTAGCTACTTTAAATGTGAAAGGCCTAGGATCTGTTATAAAGAGAAGAAGAATAGAAGCTCTATTGAAGAAGAGTAAAGTGGACATCATTTTCTTACAAGAGACTCATCAATCAAGAGATGGGACCAATGAACTCAAACTACAGAATATCAACATTTACGAGAAAGGATATGGGACTTCAAAATCCAAAGGAGTTGCCATTTTAATTTCTAAACATTGCGAATTTGTAGTACAAGAAGTAATAAAGGATCAGAATGGTAGATATTTAATAATTCAGGGTTTATTGGGAGAAGAAGACTATACTCTAATAAATGTTTACGCACCCAATGTACAGCAAGGAGTTTTTTATGAATCTGTTCTAGAAGAATTGGAAAAGGTGAAAAAAGGGTATGTCATTATGGCAGGAGACTTTAATATGGTACTGGACAAAGTAAAGGATAAATCTGATATTAAAAGGGATGATATGATTAACAGAACTACTATTTTGAATAAAGTAATGAAAACTGCAGGTCTAAAGGATATTTGGAGAGAATTAAAGGGTGATGAGAGAAGATATACATATTATTCTTCGGTCCATAAAAGTTATTCTAGAATAGACTTTATATTTGTATCCCATAATTTGCTTTCCAAAATAATTGAAACAGAAATTAATACTATAAAAGTAACGGACCATGCTCTAATGGAAATGGAATTGAAGGTTAAAAAAGATTATAAAGAGGCAAGAAGATGGAGAATGAATTCTAGTATTTTTCAAAATGTAGATGCAATTGAAAGGGTAAAAAATGAATGGTTAGAAATATGGTCTATAAATGAAGCAGCTGGGAGTGGAATGGGATTGATATGGGACACTATGAAGTCAGTTATGAGGGGACTAATTATAAAGGAAACGTGTAAATTTAAAAGATTGAAAGAGGAGAATATTAAGAAATTAGAAGATGTAATTAAAAACCTGGAGCATAAGTATCTTTTAAATAGAGATAGTAGAACATTTCTAGAACTTCAAGCTAAAAGAAAAGAATTAGATAGCATAGAATTAGACAAAGTTCAGAGAGATTTAATGTATATGAAGAGAAATTATTTTGAATTTAGTAATAAAAACTCTAGATTTTTGGCACGGTTATGTCAAGCTAGAAGAGCAAAAAACACAATAGGCGTGATTAGAGATAAATCAGGAAAGAAGTGTAGCCTGATGAAAGAAAAATTGCAAATATTTCAAGAATTTTATGAAGATTTATATAAGGGAGGCAATGTCCCGAAAGCAGACATAGAAGACTATGTTAAAGAAATTGTTAAAGATAAGATTTTAGAGACAGACATGAGGGAATTAGAAAAACCAATTCAAGAGGAAGAGATTGGAGCAATTATTGATAAGTTAAAAAAAAGGTAAAACCCCGGGTTGTGATGGATTAGATTCAGATTTTTATAAATTGTTTAAATCAGTTTTAGTTCCAAGATTAAAAATACTTTTCAATAGAATCTTACAAGGAGATAAAATACCATTATCTTGGAAACATTCATTAACAATTCTTATTCCAAAACCTAATAAGGATATGATGGACCCTAGTTCATATAGACCTATCTCATTAATAAATCAAGACGCTAAGATTTTTACCGCAATATTAGCAAATAGAATGAATGAGTTTATTACAAAATATATCAAGGAGGATCAAAATGGGTTTTTAAAGGGAAGACAAATGTCTAATTTAACTAGAAGAGTGTTGAATATTATATATGATACAGAAACGAATAAACAGAAGGCTGGTATTTTATCATTGGATATATTTAAGGCTTTTGATTGTGTGGAATGGCCAACACTAAAAATATTGATTGAAAATTGGGGGTTTGGAATGAAATTTAGAGGGGTGATAGATCAATTATATTCTGAAAATACATCTGAGATAATAATTAATGATGGGATTTCAGATCGGATATCTCTAGGCCGAGGTACTAGACAAGGTTGCCCCCTCTCCCCAGTTCTATTTTGTTTAATGATTGAAATGTTTGCGGACAAAATAAGGAATGATGAGTTAATTAGCGGATTAGGTATTGATAATAAAGTAAAGATTAATTTATTTGCAGATGATTCCTTATTGACAATTAAAAATCCACTAGAGAGTATGGATAGAGTTAAATATCATCTGGAGAAATTTGGGTCAGTATCTGGATTGAGGGTTAACTGGCAGAAATCTCAGGTGATGCTGTTTAATCACAACAAGGAAGAACAAGAAGTGTTTACCCATAATTACGGATGTAAGATAAGTAACTCAATTAAGTATTTAGGTATAGAATTAGTAAAGGATACACAGAAACTAAAGGAATTTAATTATAGTAAACTAAAGAAAGAAATTAAGAATAAAATGTTAGAATATTCAAGTTTAAAACTTTCTTGGTTTGGGAAGATTGCATTGATGAAAATGAAAATTTTACCAAAGTTAAATTTTCTCTTTATGATGCTTCCGATACAGTTAAGTAAGGATGACTTTAAATATTGGCAAGATTTAATTAATAACTATTGTAATAGTGGTAAAAAGGCTAGAATAAACAAAAAATATTGGTATATGGCCCAAAATAAAGGTGGTATAGGTTTACCAAATGTTAAAAATTATTATTTAGCAAATCAAATAAGGTTTATTGGGGATATTGTGTTTAGTCCAGAAAGACTAATATGGTGGAAAATGGAATCATCAGAAATAAAGGAGGATATTGAAAAATATTTATTTGGCACTATTAAGAAAATAAAGTTAAATGAGATTGATAACCCCTTTCTTAGATCTATGTTGAATGCATGGTATCTACATAAGAAAAAAATATGTCCCTCAGACTCACCATTGAGATCCATAACTGAAATGGAGAATTTCCCTACAAATTTGAAAGTTTTCAAAAAAGTATTTAGGGATAAACAAGTGATTAGATTGAAAGACTGGATAGGTAAAATGAGAGGGAAAGTACAAATGAAGGAAATTCTCCAATGTAGGGATATATCTTGGTTTAATTTTATACAATTAAAGAAATGGACTGATACTTGGATAAAGAAAAATAATAAATGCAGAGAATACACAAAATATGAAGAACTTTTATTGTTGTATGAGGATACTCAGAAGGAAACAGTAGTAAAAGGTATTGTTAGTAAACTATATAAAATTATTTCGGATTTAGATGAAAATACGGAAAAATCTGGAGTGAAATTATTGTGGGAACAAGATTTTAAAAAAGAAATAAGAGAAGAAGACTGGGCTAAAATATGGAGAATGAGAATACTTAGATCTATGTCTGTTAGAATAAAGGAAAATTTCTTTAAAATAAGTTTAAGATGGTATCTGACACCAGTGAAATTGAATAAAATGAATGCAAATTCTTCCAAGCTTTGTTGGAAATGTGATAATGAGATTGGTACCTTTTATCATCTGTGGTGGGAATGTAAAAAGACACAGAAATTTTGGAAAAGTATTTTTAAAGAACTAAGTGAAATATTAGAAATGACTATAGAGCCCAAATCTGATATTGCTTTGTTATCAATATTTGTGGATCAAAATTATGATGTTAAAACTAAAGAGTTGATTACGAATTTGTTGACAGCAGCTAGATTAATAATTGCTAGAAATTGGAAATCTAAATATGAACTATGTTTAGAAGAATGGTATAATGAAGTATGGAATATTGCTTTAAATGATAAATTGACTTGTTCTCTCAAGATTAAAAAAGGAGAGTTAAAAAAAGATATTTTCTATGATATATGGGGTAGATTTATTGAATATGTGCTTGTACGGGATAAGGGTAAGGTTTCCGCGCAACAATCGATTTTGTTCTGGAGGGGAGGATTATGAATGTAAATATCAAAAGTGATCCTGTTGGTGAAGGGGTGCACTGTTGTTGTTTGTCTTTTTCATGTAATTTGTATATGTTTTAAAAAAAAAAATAAAAAAAAATGAAAAAAAAAAAGAATGGGTTGAACAACAGAAGAAGCCGCAGCAGCAGCAGCAGCAGTCACAATGGACAGAGACTGAGCCTGGTCTGGAAGGTGCCTCCCTGTACTAGATCCTGGGACATGGAGACTCCCAGGAGTCACCACCACAGAAACCTCCAGACCTGTGGCTGCTGCTGTGGAAGCACCCAGTGGCCACCACTGCAAAGACCACCGACTGATGCAGTATGTATGTGTGAATATTTTTTTCACACATATATACCTCTAAAAACTAGATGCGTCTTATGGTCGGGTGCATCTTATGGTACAAAAAATACAGTATCTCACTTTAAAAACTCTGCTAGGTTTTATGCTTTAAGTCAGATGTGGCAGCACAAAACACACACACAGGGACCCCCCCCCCATAAAAGAACCAAGACTTACCTTTTAGTCCATTAAGCACATATTTTATTTTAATAATTTTATTGTTTTAATAATAAAATAATTTTGTTTTAATAATGTTATTGTTTAATAGTTTTTAATACATTGTTGTATGCTGCCCAGAGACCTCTTAGTAGTGGGGCGGCTAGATTTTTTGTAAATAAATAAATAAATAAATAAATAAATAAATAAATAAATAAATAATATGCAGTAATAGTCTTATTCAATTCACACTAGTCTGTTCAGAGATGAAGGCTTCCATACTTCCCCTGAATATAGATTACTGCATATGCAATTTTGATTTTGTAATGAAAACCTCAATTAGTAAGTATTATAAAGACTTTTGCTTTTGCTTTTCTAATATATTTTGCTTTTCTAATATAATTGGTGAGGGATGGAAATGGATGTCTTCTGAACAGACTGCTCGTCATGTAAATCTAGATTCATGTGCCATGTTGAGGCTTCTCCCAATTCTCCCTTGTTGGAAGCAAAGCTCCAGATTAGAGATGGGCACCAAACAAAAAAATTGAAATGTTTCATTGTTTTGTTATGTAATGAAACGGTAGGGCACGATTTATGATGAAATGAAATGAACCAAATTTTTTTGGCACTGAAAGCAAAATGATTCATTCTAGAGGCACCAAATTTGATGGGTAGCTTCCTTGGAGGCTTCCCTTTAAACCCTCCAAATTTGGAAAGGTTTGGGCTGAGTTATTCAACTCCAAAGTAGGTTCGACCAGGAAAAAAAACATTTTTAATTGGAATGTTATAAATAGTGATCCCAGGCATCTAGCAGCTTGGAAACGACAGTGGAGCTTCCTCAAGGTCTTCCCTGTAACCCCCACCCCCAAATTTGGAGAGGTTTCGGGTTCAGGGAGCCAAGTTATTCAACTCCAAAGTGGGTCCTCCCAAGAAAAAATCATTTGTAATAGGAATTAATATGTACTCGAAAATAGTGATCTCTCCCAGGCATCTAGCAGTTCGGAAATCGTGGGGAACCTTCCTCAAGCTCTTCCCTTTAAGTCTCCCAAAATCAATCTATTTCTTCTACTAGTAGTACTACTATACTAGGTTTTTTTCCATTCAGTTGACTGGTGCTTTTCCCACCTAGGGATTTTATTTTAAATAGAGAGGTTTGGTTTGCCTTCTCTTTCCTCCTGTATTCATTGTTATGGGAGGAATACTACTCTGAGTGCTGTGCAGGTGCTTTTCAGCCAGTGCTTGCTTGCTGTTATTTTAAAGAAAGGGAGAGATTAGTTCGGTCTTTCTTTTATTTTATTTGACTTGGTTGTGAGTGAGTGTGTCTGAAATTCAGTCAGAGCCAGAGTTCTCTCTCTCTCTCTCTCTCTCTCTCTCTCTGTGTGTGTGTGTGTGTGCGCGCGCTCAGGCAGAAAGCACAGCATACAGACAGTAGCCAACCAGCAACAGTTTCTTGGATATTTTATTTTATTCTGTTTGGGTTTTCTTGAGCAGGACTGAGTTTAGGGAGGGATTTGGGCAGGGGTTCTTCTAACTTCTTTATTAATATTTGGATCAGATATTTCTTTTTTTTTTTGCCAGTTCCACCAGTTCATCCCAGAAGCATTCATTAGGGCAAAGGGATGGTGCAGGTACTGGTCCATCATGCAGTGCAGGCACCAATACATGCCAGGGCAGTCAGGCGATCTTATCTTGGACCTGAACCACTCCTGTATCTTGAGGAATCACAGGAGTTGTTCTTGGCCAGAGAAGAAGGAGATGGTGGGGATTATCATCAGCAGCAGGAAAGTTTGTCTTCTGCTCTGATAATAAATGCAGATCCTCCTTCCTCTGCTGTCAGCACCCCCCCCCCAATACTCTGATCTATTCCCAGTCCCAATCAAGCTGAATCCATTCTTTCCAGGGTGGCAGTGGCATTGGGAGCCAGCAGTCCCAGCAAATAGCAGCACTCAGCAGCATTCATTGGCCTCAGAGCTCCTTGTGGTAGCATTGTTCATCCAATGAGGAAGACCAGAGGCTGGCGACATGCAACATTTGCAAAGTGGTGGTGCGCAGGGGCAGCAAACCCAGGCACCTGTCTTCAAGTGCCCTGAGGACAAACCTGCAGAGGCACCACCCCGGGCTGCTGCTGCTGCTGCTGCCAGTTGGAAGGAAAAGGGGAGCAGTAGAGGGCAGGGAGATGGGGGATCCACTGCCAGCCAAGAAACTGCTGGCACTGCAACTGAGGGAGCAAAATTCAGGCAGGACACAGGAGGCGACAATTCACATGGTGGGCGAGATGTGGGGTGTCTCTGTCTGAGATGGCCCAATATTTTCTGCCTTGCCCTGGACATATCAGGGAGGTCTCTTATACCTGAGGGTCTGATGTGGCCCGATGTTGACTAATTTCATGTAGGACACTGGAGTCCAATTAGCCCCTATCAATTCTAGTTTATGATTTATTTCTGAGTTTTCCAGTCTTCCTCAGTAATGTGTCTGTAATGTTATGTTTTACACACTGATTGTACAAAACATATTCCAAAAAACTGAAATATGAACGTTGTTGAGGAAGTGCCATACAACATATTTCCTGCCCCATTAATGTGACCATTCTATTTTTCTGTTTAGGAGTGAGATAGCAGGCATGAATTCTTCCTGTTCCATACATTTTATATTGCTTGTTCTGTATACTCATGGAAGTTGTACTTCCACCATCTCTTGACTCAGCTGTGTATTCATTTCAACTGAACAGAAGTGACGTTTATTGAGAAGCTTGATAATTCTACTAAAATATGGTGGACACACTGCAATGCTTAGAAGCAGCTGTTAAGATGTAAAAGGAAGAATCCAGAGAATTCATATAATGCTTAGAAGCCCCCAAATTCTAAATTGCCTGGAGGCAGTTTCCCATGCAGCAAAGTATTGCCTGTGGCACTGGGAGTAACAGATGGAAATTTCCAACTTCAGATAAGTTTTACTCTTAAAAACAAAACAAAGTATAACAAACCACTGCATCCCATTGAGACTACAACCATCTGTGAGAAAAAGAGACCACTCAATAGATTTTGTCCACACTTGGTGGCGCTAGAGACCTCATAAGGATTTGGATAAGTGAGACATCCAGTCTTGCAGTCCATTAATAAACCTATGTGTATCTGGAAGTTCAGCCATGGCAACTGGACTTCTTTTCTTGAGAGACTGAAACGCTTCGTCAGTCTGAGGAAAGCTAGTTGCGAGTCCTCCATTTTATAATTCACTATGACATCATGTCATCCTCGTCTGAAATAGGCTCATAAGACTGACAATAGGCTGAACAGTCTCAATTAGACATGGGCACGACTCGGCAAAATTTTCGTTTCCGTTACGTAACGGAAACGGTAATGATAATTAAGCTGTCAGAACTCGAACTCGAACCAAAAAAAGAAAAATTTGGTCAGGTTTTTCATTTTCGTTTGTGGCATCGCGGTGATCGCGCAATGCAAAGCACATAAAAAGTTTTTAAACATTTTTTTAAAAAAACCCCGACTCCCGGCCAAAAAAGCAGGTGAAAATATGCCTGCCTGAGGCTTTGCCACCTATCAGGGGGGTGGTTTCTGGGGGGTCCCCGGCCTTTCCCCCCCTCTTCTCCTGTCCTGGGCTGCTTGCACCAGGCTGGGGGGGGGTCATCCTCGTCGTCTCGCCATGCCATGCGGTGGGGGGGATCCAAAATGATGACCGCAATTTTTCTTTTGAAATCGTGGTCAAAAAATACACCAAATCACCACAGAAAAATGTGAAATTTATTTATTTTAAATGCCTGAATTTTAATAGTAGCAGCAGTGGGTTTTTTATAGCAATAAAACGTCATATTAATTTTATTTTATTTATTTTATTTTATTTTTTATTTTTTTAGACCTGCCCATTTGGGCTGGGCATGGGATGGGACCATGCAAATTTTCTGAACCATTCCACCAATGGCATCGCCAGGTTTTTGACTGACACTTCTGGATGTCTCGGAGGGCATAAAAAGCCGAGGCACCTTCCAGAAATCGCAGTCGGGTGTATGGATGTGGTTGAGGGAGGAGGGCTGGCTGCTGGTGCTGGTGTGATCCGATTGAGATTGAGGAGGGAGGCTGGAGGCTTTAGGATTTAAGTTAGGCAGGCAGGGAGGGAATTGAATTTAGAAAATAATTTCTTTGATTCCCTGCAGCTTTGTCTGCTGAAGGGAATAGCAGTTTATTCTTTATTTCTTCTCTGGCAGTTTGTGAGGATTTTTTTCTGATATTGGATAAAGGGGGAGGTTCGACTGGGAGTGGGAGGTGTGGATTTATTTTAAAAATATATTATATACTACCATTTATATTCTATTTTCCCAACTTCCATTTGCTTGCACGCACACACATTTGGGGTGCAAGCCAAGAACAGAACCTCTATCCTAAATGATATCCTAACTGGCCACTCGCCTGCTCGCGGCCATGGCCCGCCCGCTTGCCCACCCACGCCCCCTGTCGCTGTTGCCGCCCGTCCATGGCCCCCCGCCACCGCTGCCTGCCCGCACCTCCCCCCGCCCCCGCCCACCGCCTAGGGCGCAAAAACACCTAGCGCCGGCCCTGATTGCAGGATGTCCCTATGGTCTTGGAAGTCAAATCGCGCAAAATCGCGGTGGAAATGACAAATGATAAACAAAACAACGAAATGACAAATTTTTGAAAAATTTCATGACAAACGGAAACGACCCGAAACAGACCCGTTCCAACAAACGAAAACTCAAAATGTCATTTTTTCTGGTCGGGCCCATGTCTAGTCTCAATAGTCTCATTAGGTGGATAATGGCCTAAGGTGCATGAAAGTCCCACCTTCCAACCTTCCCAACACCCAAGTACAAACCTATGTGTATTTTTACTCAGAAAGCAATTCTTGCTTTGAGAGATTTGTAATATAAGTGTGAAACCTTATTCAGTACAATGCTCATTTGCATCATAAAGAAAAGATAAAGGTTCCCCCCCGACACATGTGCTAGTCGTTTCCAACTCTAGGGGCAGTGCTCATCTTTGTTTCCAAGCCAAAGAGCCAGTGTTGTGCAAGTCCATGGCCATGTGGCCGGCATGGCTGAACACATTTCTGTGCACGGAACACTGTTTACCTTTCCTCTTTTTTAGGGTGGTACCTATTTATCTACTTCCATTTACATGCTTTCATACTGCTAGGTTGGCAGGAGCTGGGGTTAACAGTGGGAGATCACTCCGCTGTGTGGCACCTGAGATTCGAATCACTGAGCTGCTGACTTTCCACCCAACAGTTTCAGTGCTCTACCCCCCCCCCCCCAAGCCACCACACCCCTCACCATCTGCATCTTACCTATCTCCAATTTAGGTAAAATGTGTTTAATTAGGATTGGGTCAAGTAATGACAAGCAAAAAAGGGGGAATGCTGGTCTGTTTGTTGCCATAATACTTTCTTCCATGGAAGTGCTACATATATTTTTCTAATCCAAATTGTTGAATGAGGCTTGAGCCCATTTGCTTGGAGGCTTTTGAGCTAACCTATGTCTCCCACTACAGTAAAAGAAGTAGAGTAAAAGTACTGCCTTCTTTCTGTCATAATCCACTCTCGTAACTGAAAGTCACACATGACACTAAGGAGAATGTGTCTTCCGAACCAATTTTCCTTCTGTAAGGGATTCCTCAGCAATCAGATTTGCCATTTAGGCCCATCTTACCCTACAGTGACCACCCATAAAACAAAGCATGCAAAATTCAAGTTATGAGAACCTGTGGCTATGACAAACAGATTCACTTCACTACATGAGGAATCGTATCTAAAATTATTATGAATAGAATTGAAGAGAATTGTATGTCTTTACTTAAGGTCTGCATAACATATTGTAACTAAGTCTGGGGAGATTCTTAGAGCGTTTATACACGACCCCTAAGCTCCGCAGCAAATGTCTGCAAGCTCCGGAGCTTAAAAATGTTTCCCCACCAGCTCCGGAGCTAACAGAAAATTAAGTGCGACCCCGCCCACCTAAGCGCGACCCAGCGCACCTTTCAAGTACCTGTTCTGGGAGAGTGAAAAATTTTGATGCGCAAAGTGCCGGGCTCTCCTTGCTTCTTTTTGTTGTTTTTCTTTTGCCTCCCACCCCTTTAAGAGGAACCAGGAAGTGAACGGGGCTCGGAGCAATTTCCACCGGCACTTGGAGGTAAGAGTGCATTCTTTTCTCCCTTTTTTTCTCCCTTTTTTTTCTCCCTCCCCTCACGCAGACAGAACAAGGAAGTGCGGAGGGGGTGGGAACGCAGGGAGAGCGACAAACCCTCAAGATCTCTGGTCCGAATTTAAGGGACCAGCGGATCTTAGGGGTTGTGTAAAAAGGCCCTTAGTGATCTAGGTGAGATTATCTGGGAGTTGAGTCATGGCAACTGGACTTGTTGGATCTGAGGAAGCTACTTGGATGAGTAGCAACACGTTTTGATCCCACCAGAAAAGAAGTCAGCTGCCATGACTCATCTCCCAGATTGCTGCAACTAACCACAACCCATTGATGAGGCACTAGGACATGTCTACTAGATAGATTAGTGGTGTAGGTCAGGGCTGTCCAACTTTGAACAGGACAAGGTCTACTTTTTCCAGATGAAAGTGCCTGAGGACAACTACACTAAAACCTCTACTTATGAATTTTATCTGTTCCAAGCATATTCTCATAAGTAAAAAAAATGTAAGTAGAGAAGTGGTTTCCCATAGGAGTGCATTGAAAATAAATTAATCCTTTCTGGAGGGAACATATTTCAATGCATTCCTATGGTAAGGCTGACCCTGCACACACTTCCCTTACACCCACTCGAGCTGGTGTGGATGGGTGCAAGGAAGGCGTGTGCATGCTTGTGCAGATTGCCCCTTCCGCTAGCCTGGGCTGCTGGAAGACTTTCTAAAAAAGGTGCACTTTCCCTCCCAAGCGCCCGGGGCCTGACTTGACTCTAATTCTCCTCCTGTTTTTCCCCCTTCTCCCTTCCAGCCCCCTCACTGCCACTGCTGCTGCCGCCCATAGCTCTCACTCACTTTTGTGCCATGGCCCTTGAACTGCCCCGCTCGGCTGAGACAGTGGGCTGGCAGACCCGGAGCTTTGCTGACTTAGAAGAGAACAGTACCTAGAGAGATGGGAAGGGGTTGGGAGAATTGGAGTAAAGGCATCATTAAATGAAGAGATTCACCCTCTTCTACATTACCCAATGCCATACAAATAAATAAAGGCAGAGGAAAAATGTATTTATTCTTTTCTTGCTTTCCCTGTTTGTTCTCTGCTGCCTTGGAGCACAGAAGGAAATCCCACCTGTTGTGTCTTAAAAACCCAATCCTTCCATAGAAAATACACACCAGTAGTTCCAAGTGCACCTCATGGGCTTGTCATCATATGATGCATTTAAAGTAAAATAACAGTGAGATATCACACCTTCAGCTGTACTAACAGGATGAAACGAATTCTGCAATGGTTAATAGTTTGGCAACCTAGAAATAAGTTATTTCAGTTATTGCTGAAAGGCTATTTCAGCCACACTTTGTCATAACTTGTTCATTAATACAGGGGCACAAAAACAAATTAGGTCACTGCAAAATTATGTTGGCTGTAGCACTTGACTTCAGTATGTAACATTTGCCAGACACCTTCTGGGCAATACCTTGCCAATAAAATTCATGAGCAAAAATGGAGTGAAACACAAACAGGTTGTGATTATATACAAAGTACATGTTCACTCTGGATTCTAATCTTGGGGATATTATTCTCATAACTTGAAAATAATTCGTTCCTGCTTTGTTTAATGGACCATAGTGTCAGGAATTTAACGTTTTAATGTAATGTAATGACTTACTATTAACGTAATGAATTTTCTCTCATCCTTAATCATGGCTACATCTGCCTGAGAGGCCACAGGCTGGACAGTTTCCCCCTCATTATTAAATGTTTGTTTGATATGTGAATTCCTCTGGTTTCTAATTGAAAGATTGAAGGAGTGGGCGGGGCCTGTTCAGTCTAATTCAATATTGAAAAAAAAAGTTAATTAGCAGTCAAGATGAAAAAGCTGGCATGGAGGATAAACGCTGGTGTGTCAGTTTTAAATTTTGTTTAGTAGAGATCAGATTTGGTATTTATGGTAACCCATCACACAAAACATGCACACATGATAGATATTTAAATGATTCCTCCTCCTACTGGCGATTTTTGTCCTCTTGGAAGTTCATTACCACATTTAGAAACAGTTTCAGTTTTGTTTCCAGAACATTCCTCATGTATGGTTTTTATTAATAACATGTTTTCAATATACTGAAAACTTTCCATCTGCTTACTGCAGAATAAGATGCTAAAATTATTTGAAATAAACCAGGCTCATTAGTGATTTAGAAGGAAAACGATGCAGCATACACCCTGTTCCTTCTTATATCTTCCAGTTTTAAAAAAGTGGATCACAGTAATATGCCTGCCCACTCAGATGTTATCCTGCCAGGTTCTTTGAGGCTTATGGGAAAGGTAAAGGTCCCCCCCTGCACATGCGTGCTAGTAGAGATGGGCACGAACTGAAAAAATGGCGATTCATTTCATTTCGTTTTGTTTAAGGCTTCGTTTCATTTTGTTTCATTTTTATGATTTTTTTTGAAAAAATTCATTTCATTGGTTTGTTAATTTGTTATTCATTTTTACCTGCTTAGTGAGATTTTATGCATTTATACATCAACTAATGTCCCAGACCAGATGGAAAGCATTAAAAAATTAAAAAAAGTGATCTGAGAAAACACATAAATAGACGTTTTAAGCACTCTTCACCCCCTGCTAAAAATAATTTTTGCTGGGTTTTTAAGTATATTCAGGATGTTTTAATACCTTAAAAATGCCATTCTGCACAGATTCGCCAACATTAACAAATTATGCTGCAGCCATTTTGTCCCCCTTTAAAACAAGATCTATTTAAAAACCCATTTTTAGATGTTTTAAATCACTGGCATCAACCTAATAGCTATAATCAGGCATTATTTTTTTTACGATTTTTTGAAGTGTTTCTCATCTGTTTAAAGTGTTTAAAAACAGCCATTAACGAAAAGAAACACAACAAACCAATTTTTCCTGGTTCGTTTTGTTTTGTTTGGATTTTGCTCCTAGGTTCGTTATTCATTTTGTTATGTAACAAAATAAATAATGAATAACAAAACGAAGAAAAAATTCATTTCCAGCCCATCTCTATGTGCTAGTCATGTCCAACTCTAGGGACAGTGCTCATTTCTGTTTCTAAGCCAAACAGCCAGTGTTGTGCAAGTCTATGGCCATGTGGCCGGCATGGCTGAACACATTTCTGTGCACAGAACACTGTTTAACTTCCTGCTTTTTACAGCGGCAACTATTTAACTACTTGCATTTACATGCTTTCATATTGCTAGGTTGGTGGGATCTCTTTGAGGCTTAGTTCTCAGTAAATGGATTAAGATTGCAGATCCACTTCCAGAGATCAAAGTGTGTAGGTTTTCAAGGTATCCCTTGCACACCCAGCCAGCCCATGTTTTAGAACCAGGAGATGGGTAGAACTTATAAAAGAGCTTCAAAGTGTGGAATAAATAGAAGGATGCTGCCTCTTTGCATATGCAGAGTGCAGCCTGTTTGGTCCAAAATGTAGCAGTCATTGCTGACTGGGACAGGATACACAGATCACATTACACCCCTACTAAAGTAGCTCCACTGGCTGCCATTCAGGTATCAGGCACAATTCAAGGCGCTGACCTTGACCTGCAAAGCACTGTATGACCTGGGTCCAAGCTACCTCAAAGATCGAATCTCATAATATGAACCGGCTCGGGTGTTAAGGTCATCAGGAGAGGCCTTTGTCTCCATCTCACCGCCCTCACTGGTACATAAAGGTGATGGGCTTGCCAAGCATGTCTCCAGATCTAAACCCCACTGAGCATCTGTGGGGCACCCTGAAATAAAAGGTGAAGATGTGCAAGGTCTCTAACATTCACCAGCTCTGTGATGTCATCACGGAGGAAAGGAACAGGACTCCAGTGGCAACCTGTGAAGCTCTGGTGAACTCTATGCCCAAGAGGGTTAAGGGAATGCTGGAAAATAATGGTGGCCACACAAAATATTGACAATTTGTGCCCAATTTGGATATTGTCACTTAGGGATGTACTGTACTCACTTTTGTTGTCAGCGATTTAGATATTAATGGCTGCGTGTTGTGTTATTTGGAGGGGAAAGCACATTTACACTGTTATACAAGCTATATACACACTGCTTTACATTGTAGCCAAGTGTTATTTCTTCAGTGTTTTTGACATGAAAAGATATACTAAAATGTTTACAAAATGTGAGGGAGTGTACTCACTTCTGTGATATACTGTAAATAATTACAGCAATGCTTGTTCATTTTAGATGAGTATTAATTTGAGTTAATTTAAAAATTTAAAAATTTACTTAAGAATATGCTAAAAGAAACTCCCATGTGCTTTCCTTGGACATCCAGCCATGCCAGGTTGTCAGAGTAGAAGCTTAGCAGAGTTGGGAGGAGAGGCTGGGGAGGAAGATATTCATGTGTATCATAAAAAGGAAGAGACTATTTTAGTACACATGCAGAGTGCAAATCCAAATGGCTAACATGATGCTTCACATTACAGTATTTCAGTCTGCTGTGGTGCAGGTTTGAGAATTTTTCAATACACAGCAAGCTACCTTTGGAAGAAAGAGTCAGATAGGAGGTGGACATTTTTTAAAAAGGGGGTGGGTGAGAGGACTTTTCAAAGAGCCATAGGTAACAAGTCATTCAGGAGCAACAGAAACAACCCAGATGTCATTCTGTGTAACTCTTTCAGCTCATTACTTCATTTTATTTATTTATTTATTTATTTATTTATTTATTTATTTATTTATTTATT
>JAHTLZ010003542.1:30578925-30607401 GCA_023846285.1 Phrynocephalus versicolor
ATTTATTTATTTATTTATTTATTTATTTATTTATTTATTTATTTATTAGTTCCAGCTGAATGAACTAAATGATTTTGCCCCATGGATGGATTAAATTATTTTGCCTCCTAGTTTCTAACAGCTTACTCTAATCAAGACAGATGCTCACCCCAAAACTCTTATGAGGCCACCTCTGTGCCCCAGATATTAGCCATCTTCAATACTTACAAATTACTCTACGGAGCTTGTGTTCCATGGTCTGCTCATTCTGGGCAGTGTATGGGGTTAGAGAGATATCACTCAAGAAGCCACTCATGAATGAAACCATTCACTGTCCCCTTCCTCTCACAAAGGGCACATTTACAGCTTCAAGGCCATGGTGTGCTTGTAAGAGATGAGAAATCATATGGTCCATCCTGTCCTTTAGAAAACTGCAAAGACCTCTAGCATTCTACAGAGGAGTGTTTGTGTAACAGAGATACTCTCTTGCCAGATAACAGTGTGTGAGTTCTCTTTGCAGTTATGTATTGCTAAATTATCCCCCTGTCTTTTGCTGCTGAATAACCTAGCAGGCAAAGGGATCTAAAACAGGATTAAATGGACCCTAAAATTTTACTCATGAAATTTTATTTTGCAATACCTTTGTGTTTACTTCATATGGCAATTACAACTCAAAATTATTTTTCAACAGTTACATTCTGAACAGATAGTTATGAGGAGATTGAAGGGAAGCATTCCACATTGGTACACAGTACTGTATGTGCAAAGGCATTTTTGTACATGAAAATTAATGCTGGAGATTGAAAAGTTGCTCTAAATAGCTGCAGTGGTAGTCCACTCCTAACTCCCCAAAAGATACCATAGTAGTTACATTTCTAAAATAACAACTAGAGGTGGCACGAAACAGAAAACCCATGGTTCGGGTTCATCTGGTTTGGGCCCACCCTTGGTTTGGTTCGGGTTTGGGTTCGTAGGATTTTTTAAAAAAAATTCATAGGAACCCAAAAACTGGTTTGGAGTTCGGGTGGTTCTTACTGCCGGTGGCAGTGGCGGCTCCTGGCTCCTGCAGCAGGGGCTTTTTGAGGCACTGGCATGGGGCCAGCACCTCTTTTTTTTTTTTTTGAGCTTCTGCTGCCCAGCAAGACTGGAGCCACCATAGAACAGTGCATCCAAGTCCTATTCCAGGGAGACGAGTCAGAAGTATGCCATAGCCACTGCCAAGTCCAGCAGAAGCAACAGGGACCCATTCCCCTTGTCCCTTGTTCTAGCCTTGTTGTGTCACCTTGCCCAAGAATGGAACATTAGAGACTGTTTGGATCAGTCTCAATATTCACTTCAGTGGGATCCAAGAAATGTTTCTTTGTTGTAAGGAGGTATTTTCTCCTCCTCCTACTCAATGACCAGACCCTTTCTGACAGCTTTTATGATTCAGGAATGGCAAGGATCCAGTAGACTCGTAGTAGACCTCACCTTTCTAAGTGTCCTCCTGACCACAACATCAGTTTAAAATGGGTGACATCTGCCTTAGCAGTAGTGTCAAGTAAACAATGATGTAATAGTAGACAAAATTATTAGAAGTATAGTATCCACATCAAGGGAAGAAATGGTATCCCTCAGTTAAAATAAATAAATAAATAAATAAATAAATAAATAAAAAACTTAAGTCAGCCCAGTGCCTTAAAAAAAAAAAAAGAACCTGACCTGATCCAGAGAAACAGCGATTTTCAAGAAGATCCTGCAACATTTTTTATTATCCCATCTCTAGTCCAGAGGAGAATAACTACTCTGATAAAAGTTCTGGATATTAAACCCTATGAAGATTTATTTATTTATTTATAAAAATATTTTAATTAAAGGACCCAAGGCACACTCAATTATTGAGTCTGTGGGGCATATCTAATCCGAAGTCAAAACTGAGAATTCATAATAACATTTTCAAGTATTTGAAAGGGTGTCACATGTTACGGCATGCTTGTTTTCTGGATCAAATGACTCAAATGACAAGAAAGTGGACTTTGACTAAACATTAGGAAGAACTTACTGTACGTACGAACTGTTTAATGGTAAGACAGACTATCTCAGAATTTTGGTGGCCTCTTCTTCATGAGAGATTTGGGCTTTGTAGCATCCTGTCTGTGTCATTTGCCCAAGTGCCTTTATTGAAAATAAAGTCTATAAAGAATATGATACTCCTCAGTATGTTAAATGAGATATGAAATTTTCTAATCACATTATGAAACTGAATATGACATTCTGCATTTTTAATTATGGTTTTCAAATTACAGGTGGAAAGGGAGAGGTAATAAGGTAATAAAGGTTGATAAGGGATAGGTAAGAGGTTACATAGAGGGAGGAGGCATCAGAGGCACGGCCCTTTCTTACATCTTTCAAACAGTTCTATATGTGAACGTCTTATTTCCTATATCATTTGTTCCCATATTTTCCTTGTATAGCATTCTTTGGTCTTAATGTTTCATTAACAAGCTGCTATGTTTTTTTAAAATTAATTTCTGTCTTGAATCCTTCTATGTATTGGTTTCCAGCTTTCTTTTGCATTTGGAATTGCATTTCTTTCAGGAGTTCAGTCAGAATGTCCATTTCTGCTACTTCTAATATCTTCCCAACCAATTCTTCTAATATAGGAATTTCTTCATTCTTCCAGAATCTCGCTCATAAAATCCTAGCTGCTATTGCTATGTGGATCACAAAACGTGACACTGTCTCAATATAGTTGACATAGTGGCATCTGCTTTGTATTATGCAGTGACAGATTACATGATCCCATGTTTTAAGAGCTGTCCCTAACACTAAAAACTCAAATGCAGGACCTCCTCTTTTCTTCTTTTGGTTCTTTTTAGTAACAGTGAAGAAAATACGAACTTTCTCACCTTTCTATATTCTTCCTTCCTTTTTGCCAAGTATTTCAATGCCTTTCTTCCACCTGAATTATCTACTCTCCTTTATATTGTAGCAGTTTGATTATAGCAGACCAATAATGCCTCTAATCCAGGGCCAAGGAACCCCAGATGCCCTTTGCATTTCAGATGTCTCAATTTCTTCACTATTCAAAATGGCTTTCAACTTAGTCTTTTTAAACTTAGCCTTAAAAAAAGCTTTAGAAATCCTTTCCCCCATAGCTTCTCTCTCAAATATTCTTTCAGTTGTCTATATAGCTATAGCTGGCATATATCTCCTATACAGTTCCCACAAGTATTTTGCACATCTATGCTGTAGCACAAAGTTTCACCATCAGTATAATTCTGCAGTAATCACCTATGTTACAGATAATTGTAATATACCGCAGCCGCCACTTGCTTCAGGGGCTCAAAGACAGTTTAAAAAACCCACGTTCCCCCCATGCACCAAATTAGGGGGAACATTTTTTTAAATATATGTATATTATTTTTAAAACTAAAAAAAGTAAAAACAGATACATTGCTTATCTCCTGCTGTGTTTCATATATCAGAAGTTTTTCCCAATAAATCGGCCTAATTTTTTTCATAATTTTCTTTTCATCTTAAACAAGATTATTCTCATATATCCATATTTACTAAATATTTTTACATTAATGTTGTTCTAATATTTTCCCATCAATATTATATTCGTCTTTGCTTATCTCTGCCTTCATCTAGTACAAAAATGCATATAATAGATCACAATATTGTATTAGCTAGTTTAGTCTTAGCAAACTAAGACTAAAACTAAACTTTTTTTAGCTCTCAAAGCAAGCGGTGATGGCCACAGCTGCCGCTTGCTTCGGTGGCTAAAATAAAGTTTAAAAACCCCACACCATTCCCCTCCAATGACCCTAAAGACAGTTTAAAAACACATAAAACACATAAACAAATAGTTAAACACATAAAACACATAAAAACACAAAACAGAAAATGAAATGAAATGAAAAATGAAGGAAGTTTTAAAAAACTGGTTCAAATGAAATGAAAAAACAAAAGAAAAATTAAACAAAAAAACAAAATGAAACACCATTTTAGTGTTTCATGCCCATCTCTATTTGTACATGGTTGTTTTGAATTGCTTCATCCTTTTGATAGTTCTTTTAATGGTCGTGTTCTTTCATGGTTTTAGTATAATGTTGTATGCCACCCAGAGACCACTTGGTAATACAGCAGCTATTTTTAATAAACAAACAAACACACACACACACACACACACACACATACATACATACATACATACATACATACATACATACATACATACATACATACATACATACATACATAAAATCCTCACACAATTAGTGGATTAAATAAACATCTCAACCACTTAAAGACAAAGGGAAATTCGAATGAGACATGAGGGGGCAAGGACAGATTTTTTTTCTATTTCTTTTTTAAAAAGCAAGATCAAACATATGCTGTTTGATGCACGGGTTGGAACAAATGGCATACTGGATCTCTACCCAACCTTAAGTAACTCTATTCATCCCTTAGAAACCTACTACAATTAAGACTATGTAGGCAAGACCTTAGTCCGCTTTCTATAATGACTCAGAGCTTTAATGTTGCTGTTTAATTATTTATACAGTGCCTTTAAAAAAGGTGTTTTTTTTACCTTAGGTAGCTGGTAGGGTGCCACAGTAAGTTTGGTACCTGGCTGTGGAGCCAGGGGTCTAGTGTTTATCTACTGTGTTTTCTGGGGGAAAGGCAGCCTGTTTAACTGTGGACATGCTGCACAATCCCAGAGCAACCCCAGAAGAATGGATTGATAAAGCATTCTTAAATATCCTGTGCCTTGAAAAGGCTGGAGGCAGTTGCCACAATTTAAAATCAATTTACTATTTACTTTATGTATTTGAGCAAAGACTGGCTTTCTTTCCCAACACTGCAGGTCCCTTTCAAAGAGAAAGAAAGAGAAAAAGAGAGAAAACAAAACCAGAACAAAAATGTGTGGCACCTTAAAGATTATTATATTTCAATACAATCTTTTGTGGAAAGTTCACTTCATCAGATATGTGATGAACTGGACTTGTCCACAAAAAAGCTCACATTACAAGGTAACAATTAGTCTTTAAGGTGCCACATGTTTTTGATATTTATATGTCACTGCATTACAAAAAGAAGGGGAATTCCCAGAGGGAGAGAAAAAAACTTGTGGATGAATTTGTACAAAAACAAACATAAACAATGAAATTCAGGGCGCAGGTTAACCACTGTCAGCCAAAGCACAGGAAGAGTGTACATCAACCGCCTCCTCAATTAGACACAAGATGTTTACTCTTTGATTTCCTAAAGCTGGAGTAGGAATACTCTAGAGCAGTGGTTCTCAATCTGTGGGTCCCCAGATGTTCCTAGACTGCAACTCCCAGAAACCCCATCCAGCACAGTGATTGGGGGAAGCTTCTGGGAGTTGTAGTCCAAGAACATCTGGGGACCCACAGGTTGAGAACCACTGCTCTAGAGCTTCAGGAATTATACAAGGCCATTTCTGGACTTTTGAGAATTCCACCCAGTCCCGCCAAGTCATCAAAAGTCATACATGCAGCACATGGGGTGTTTTGCATTCCCTCTCCCACCCTTTGATCATCTGCCCCACTCACTAGGGTTTCCCCTTACAGCCTTTGAGAGGGTGGCTTCCATAGGAAGTGGGGAAGGGACTGGTCAGTCACCTAAGGAGGAGGACCCAGGCAGCGTGCACTAACTAATGAGTGGAGCAGTCAGCCAGGTAGTGGAGGGAGGGAATTTACAGCACCTATGGTGCTGTGTGTACGACTTTTGGCAACTTGGCACAGCTCACTTCATGCCTTCCTCTAGTCCTTACATCTCTGAAACTGATCAAGAAGACTTTTGTTATCTATTGCAACCTTGGGTGGCCATTTTGATAACAGGCTTGGGTGTGGGTGGCACAAGGTTTATGAGAGCCTCAGAATATTGCCCCCCCCCCATGTTCTTTAGAGGCCACAGTTAGAAAAGAAAAAAAGGTAGTACAGGTGCTGGTGAATATAGAGGTGCTGTGAGACCCTTGCAGTTACCGGGGGTGCATTTGGGCCCCTGGGGCTTTCAGGCAGCCCATGGGTCTCGTGTCACCCACCCTGTCTTTAAAAGAAAGGGCACACCTGTTTTCCTAGTACTATGCACATTAAACACCGTCTAAATCAGTATCATTCAGACTGGACTGGTAAACACTGGCTGAAATCCTTTTGGGCAGGTTCTGCCTGTGGAACTAATGATACCATAGGCAGTGTTAGATTCCTGACAATTAAGGCTTCCCTTTGCAGTTTTGGGATACACATGATTTGGTTGCACTGTATATGAACCATTGCATAATGGTGGACAAGAATGTGTCACAAATTGCAAAAGGTGATGTTATATAAGACTGTGTTTCATTTCCCCTCATGACACTAGTAATGTACTATGGAGAAAGAGTGGGATAGTAAGTGGGATTGTGCTGTGAAATGATTGCGAGAGAGAATCTGTGGCCTGAATTTCTTTGTGTTTGCTGGGTTACCTTCAACCATATTTTTTTCTTTTGTGGGCTATCCCAGTAGTTATGCCACCACACATAATACAATCAAAATTTTGTCCTCCTGCACTGCCTACCATTAGAATTACCTACAGACAGTGTAGAATGGCCATTCCTTGATAGTTGGAACTGTAACTTGAAACCACCCTGTCAGTTCAGGGATGAGTTGAGATTTGAACTGGGAAATCTTCAAATCACACTTTATGCTCTCTTAGCAAGTAGTCATAATTGCTTAAACTGGTCTTTGAAAACAAATGTTTTGTTAAACGGCAAGTGTTTATTTACTTTGTGGCAAGGTTAGGTGTGTAAGAAGACCTTTCAAGTTGCTGCTAAGGAAATATTGTTTATATAATTAGCCATATTTTCTTTTGTCAGGTTAAAAACAAATGAAGCATACAAAGATACACCAAGTACATTGATATGCATGTCCAAATGGACCAATACAATACAATAGAATAAAGCTGCCCTATATATTTAGATGGACTTATGAGCAGGTCTTCTTTAAAACCTGTTGCGTGAAAAACCAATGTTATATTCCTTATTCAATATTTCTCATTTTAAAAAGAATGATTCATATAAAATGCCTGTTTTCACACTCTGGGGGTATGAAATAGTTCCACCATAAAATTAGGGATATGGTGACTCTAAAAATGCCCCCAAAGTACATCTCAGAAGATTCAGGTCTGCAGGGCAGATTTGCTACTTGAATGTTGTTATTTTACTTATTGCATTCAGATTGCTTTCCTGGCACTTGATGCTCGCAGTGCCAGACTGAAGAACTAGTGTGATTCAAGTCTTGGCACTGTCCCAGCATTCCAATCCTTAAGCCATTCTTTAGCTGATTTTTTAAAATCAATGGCTGCATTCATTCGTGGTGCCTAACTACAAAAGCATGAAAAAAAGGAGGGGAAAGAGAGAAGCCGTTTATGAATTGATGTTTTGAGGGTGGAGTTCATTCAGAAATGAATCAAGTTGAGACATTTACAAAGCGAATAGAACAGATCTCAATTATACAATATGATATTTTTAAACAATTATTTAAAGAAAAGTGCATAGCTTTCCAGTCCTGCTCTGTTTATGGGATGCTGTAATTTGAACAAGATCGGCATGTGTGTAATTTAAGATTAGCAGATGAATAGGTGAGCTGTGCCCCAAAACGGACTATTTAACTAGATAATAACATTCAATTTGAAGCTTTTGACCTGTGTGATGGATCATTTATGTGTACTTTAAACAAAGATTAACATGTTAAACATCTGGTGCTGCGGTCATCTATGTGTGTGCATGAATTAATAAGTAACAGTAATAATGATGTTCAGGGACTATGTGAATGGTTATAGTATCAAACCCACCACAATTTTCAAAACATGAAACATGAAATATGTAAATATAAAAGGGTAGGACCCCCCCCCCCAAGTCCCTCTAGAACACTTGTAAGTCTGGAAAAGATGCAGCAACTCATCAGGGGGTTAAAATGTATTAACTTAATAAAAATGAATGGTAAGGAGATTCATGATAGACTTGCATATAAGTTTGTATATGCCCAAGCAGTGGATCTCTAGATCTCTAGATGTTTGTGGATCTCTACATGTTCTTGAACTACAAATCCTGTCTTTGGTCTTTGACCGTAAATAAATTTTATTATTATTATTACTACAAATCCCAGAAATTCTCGCCAGTACATGTAGGTCTCTGAGAATTTCATTCATGAACATCTGGGGATCCAAGTTTGGGGACCACTGTCTTAGATAAATTGACAGGAATTGTATTCCTCTGTCTTCTGATATAAAAACCTGGGACTATGAAAAGTGGTAAAATTGATTGGTTCTTCATGGGAAGATTGCTTAGCATTAGATACCCATTTGCAGGTCTCTGTGCTTTCTTCAGTGAATTTCCTGTCTCCATTGCACCCCCTTCCGCCACTGCCACCCAAATTCTGTAAGCAATATGGATATCAGCACTGTCTCTGGACTCGTTTGAATGCCCATGGATGTCATTAGCTTCACAGAGCCACTTCGTAACTGACTCGGAAAAGCTGGATTGGTTTGTTTTGCTTCAAATGGGTATCTGGTCAATGATTTTGTTTCTACATATTAACATCATCCATACTACATATTGGAAGAGAGGACAGCCTCCCCAAATGACGAATAGGAAAGCACCACTAACCATGCTGTTCTTTCCCCCCTCTTTTTCCTTTTTCCAGAGCGTTTATTTGACAGAGCATTACTATATAAAGTACAAAGATTCATAAATCTTACTTTGTATATTCTGTTTTGGAAAAGGTAGCTGTGTTAGTCTGTGCAAGAATATACAATCCCTCAACTTTGGGTGTTTATACACGACCCCTAAGCTCCGCGGCAAAGGGCTGCAAGCTCCGGACCTTAAAAATGTTTCCCCACCAGGTCCGGAGTTTGCAGACAATTAAGTGCGACCCCACCCACCTAAGCGCGACCCAGCTGCACTTTTCTTGTACCTGCTCTTTGATGGTGAAATTTTTTTTAATGCGGATGTGCTGGGCACTCCTCGCTTCTTTTTGTTTTTGTTCTTTGCCTCCCGCCCCTTTAAGAGCAACCAGGAAGTCACCGGCGGCTCGCCCGGCAGCTCCCACCTGCACCGGGGAGGTAAGGTTTTCTTCTTTTGTCCTTTTTTCCCCTCCCTCCCTCACGCAGCCAGCAGCCAGCATGGAGACGCACGAAGAGCGACAAACCCCTAAGATCGCTGGTCCAAATTTAAGGGACCAGCGGATCTTAGGGGTCGTGTAAAAGCGCCCTTTATCAAAGCGAATAGTGACAATGGCTATTCCAGAGAATAGTATCGCTTTATTTGCAGTTGTCTCCTCTATTTCAGAAGCTGCTTTATTTAATTTTTAAAATATTCATCATTTTGCTGGAATTTGGTCCCTGTCTGAAAGAAAGCATCCAGAAGATACAGCAAAAGTCAATTCTATGATACACTTTGTCCTGCAGAGGGAGCTAACAGCCTAAGAGAAAGACATACTTGGCTTTCTCTGCAAAAGTTTAGCAATGACAACTTGTTCCATCTGTAACTTCTTCTCTGTTTAAGGAAAAACTCCATCTCATGAAACATTTTTTTAACCTTAACTCAGTTCTGTATGTTTTCAGTGTGTTATTTGCTTCTCTTAAAAGGAACTTTCCATGCTGTGACTTACACTCCAGGGATACCAAGACCTCTTTTGCTTTTACTAATGGGACACGTTGAATCCCACTTTGTGGTGCCATCTGGAGAAGCCAAGGAAATACAAATATGGAATGAAGTTGGAGAAGTAGGCCTTCAGCTAAACCTTGACAAAAAGGGAAAGCCATTTCAGAAAATACAAAGTGATAACAGGTTCCAGTGAGGTATTTAGGGAAGCCCGAGAAAGGCAGTCATTTCACAACCACAACTCCCTGCAGTGCTCAGCTTTTTATGACATGAGGTTACTTCCTCCGGAACACCTCCTTCAAACTGGAATGTTTTCAAAAAGTAACCACAGCAAAAGCTGAGTTACTCTGGCCTAGCAGAAATGGCACAGCATTGGAAGGTGAACTGTAAAATCACCATAGGCGTTATCAGTTGTTTGGGTTGTTTGATGATGCAACTGATAATGTCCATAGTGATTTCTCATCTTGGGGCAATTTGCCTCCAAATGTTACCCTGTTTGCATAGCTACAAAAGAGAATTATGACATACAATTGGTTCATTCTCTATTCTGGTGATTCAGGGAATTCTCTGGGTTTCCAGGCGGAAAGACAAATCTCAAGGTGTGTGTTGCTAGAGGAGGAGGAGATTCATTTGGACACATATCTCCATTCTTTTCCCAGCTAGCACTAGGAGTCTGTCATTCAGAGCCAATGTGTTCACACCCATGTTTTGCTTACTTACTTCCCATCCATGATTCTGTGACATGTTTGGCCCTGACTCTCAGTGAAGGAGATGCTGCTCACCTGGCAATCTATTACCCACATTATAAGCCGCTCTGAGTGTGTGTGTAAGAGTAAAATGGAAAGGCAGCAAAAAACAGATAAAGAGATGAAATAGTTAATGGGGAAGAAAACTCACATCCTTTTTTGGTCATGGACTTTTTGGTCATACAAACCTATATGAGCCTCAGGGTTCTTCAAATTGTAGTCCAAATGCAGACTGATGAAGCTTTCAGAAAAAAAAAGTCCAGTTGCCATGACTCAACTTTCAGATAACCTCACCTGGACAACTGAGAATCTTCACAGAAAAACTGAAACTTTTTTGAGCTCTTGTCTATGCAATGATATCTGAGTATTTCTCCTCATCTTTATCCATGTTGTTGTGGTTTAGCTAAGCTCTCAAGCTCTTCTCAAACGGAGAGAAAGTGGATTCCAGTAGAGAGGTACTTTGTAAACTGCTTGATGTAGTGGACTTACAACATACATTCTGAGCAACTGTTTTTGTGATGGAAAAAAATGAAGGGGCTGTTGTTTATTTCTAGCAGATGATCTTTCTCAGTGTCACTGAAAAGGAGCGAGCTAAAGTTCTAAGCAGTTTATTTGTCAATCCTTTTTCTTCTTTTAGGACTGCTTCAGTCTGGTCATCTTGAATTTCACAGTAGTGCCTTCAAAATTTTAAGCAACAATAAAAACAAAAATAAAGCACAGGGAGAGTCCCAACCCCCCCCCATCTCCCATGTTGTTTATGAGGGTGAGGGCAGTTCAGAAGGGAAGAGCAGCAAAGGAAATGAGCAAATGTGCATTAATCCTTTCCTGACAGTCAACTCTGTGTGCTAGAAAACCTTTCTGTTACTGATCGGCTGGCTGCCTTGGCTCTTTCAAATGGACTGCTTTGATACATCGATTCTATTACAGCTGGGCTGGCAAAGAGGGCAGGTACATAAAGAATATAGATCCCTAAGGAGCAGATCTCTTGCTCCAAAAAAGGCTTCCCCGGCCAAAAGACAGCACCAGCAATCATATGCTAAATAAAAGCAGATACCAATCATAAACAATTACACATGTGCTATTTTAAAAATCACCATAGGATGTATTTATGTTGGCCAGAAGTCACCTTGGCAGATGAATTATTCTGCTAGAGCCAGGGAGTTGGAAAAATTGACATTTCACCATTTGATTTAACCTTGGGAAACTGAAATTTGTGAAGGCAAGGAGAGCAGCTCTGGGGTTGTGTGTGGAATCTGGCTTTTGCATCTCTAAGGCTGAATAACAGCAGGGGGGGCGGGAGAAGCCCATCTCCATTGGAAGGGCTCTGAAGACATCTAAATAAAAGATGCACCAATGAAAATGACAGGTCTTGGCTGGGGCGCTAGCCAGTATATAAATCACACAGTATGCTATGCTTGTTGGATTTACATTGCAATACAAATTTGTCTGTCTTGACTTCTCTGGGCTATTTGAACAGGCCAGGTACAAGAAGTAAGTTTCATATTTCAATTAGCAAAGTGAACACAAATGTGATGCTATTGCATTTATCTTGAAAACTAAGCATTATTCTGAAGAACAGACCAAAATCTTCACCTACTATCAGGGTTATTTTCAGGTATTTGGAATACTTTCCTGAAAGTGGTGTTTGCAACCAGCAACTGCTTGGCCTTGGGAGTAAGGGAAAGCAGAGGTGGGCAATTTGTGATCCCCCAGATGTTGTCCATCACCATTGAGCACTGTTTCTGCTGGCAAGACCATAGGAAATGCAACCCCCAAATATGGTGGAGGTTATTCAGGATTTATATCAGAAATTGCCCAATCCTGAGCAATACATATGAACAAAATGTCAGCAAGGAAAACTAGGAGGAAGACATTGATGTTACAGTGTTGTGGTGCTTCAGGGACAGACTGTAGCTTGTCCGGTTCTGAATTTAAAACCCTGGACCAAATCAGATGCCATAAGACACCTTTTGACAACATTTGGGCATCCAGATATTGTCGTATTGCAACTCCCATGTTCCCCCAGCAATGCTTAGGGTGGCTTGTGTGTAGCTGTTACCTACATGTCACATTTTAAAACAGAATCTTACATGTAGTGACTCAAACCTAAGTCCTACCATGTTTAATGGCATTTACTCCCAGGAAAATGTGCACAGGTTTGCAGTATTGAGGAATTAAAGGAAAACAGAACAAAATGTGCTTCTTTTAAAAAGGCTCAGGTATGACAAAAGTCACTATTTTCAACTCTGCAAACGTTGTCTCCAATTCACTGATCTATGACTCTAGTTATGTGACATCTTAGCAACTATCCTGTAATAGCCAATTAAATGACGCTATAGGGAAACAAAGTTGTGGCCAACAAAATGAAAACTTAAACGCAAACAGCCAAGCAAAACAAAACCCTCAACAATAAATGTTGTCATTTTTTAAAGTATTCATTTTTTAGAGCTGAGAGGGCTGTGCCTCCCTCTGAGGCTATTATAGATTGCTTCAGTTGGGGCCAACCTGTGGAATGACTGACAGCAGGCATGAAAAATGTTGAACTCTTAACGGCTTGGGTTACAATACACATGTGGGATCAGGAAATGGTTAAGCCAGCTAATTTTCTAGGGCTAGCTGAAAAGCCAACAAAAAAGAGTTTTTGTTAATCCTATCACTTACCCGAAAGAGTGAAAATCTCATTGATTCAAATGAATAACATAGTCTATAAGGTGCCACAATATTTTGCCCTCGTTATTTCATCTTTTTTGTTTTGCTTTTGCATAGCATTCTAATTAATATTAATTCTGTAAACAGCCATTCTTTTGAAAATAAGAAAGCCTAAATCAATCCTGATTTGAGGGGATTTTTTCATAATATATGTGGAGCATTTCAACACATGTGTCTTTTGAACAGGAAAGGTTGGTCATAATTAAAACCAAACAATAGCCTTCACTCTTCTTTATATATATATGAAAAGCCACAAATACACAAGAACAAATTTTTGGAAAGACTGAGGAATAGTAAATGTTGAACTTCAAAACTTGTCAACATTCCAGATTAATCAACAAACCAATTAGTTGAATGCTTTAAGATTCACTGACAAAAATATTTAAACAATTAACACTATAGCAATACACTCCTAGAGCCACCCATTAATTTTTTTTATTTACTTTGAATACTTATATACCATCTGACATAGTGACGAGTACTACTCTGGAGAGTTAACAGTAAGAAAATCAACCCTCTCAAACAAAGCACTACACAATCAACATCCTTTACCAACACTAATAAAATGACAAGGACCCCAAAACTGTCCTCACAAACTGAACATTTGACACTTGGTCAGCTAAGGGTGAGATTCTATGTACTTTGCTACTATTTTGCAGTAAGAACTAGCTACTAGTCATGATGGTGCCTGACCAAGTCTGCAGAAAAATATCCATAATGCCATGTTGTGGGAAGGAATGAAACTGTGGGCAAGATGAAGAGGTGCCAAATCGTTTGCGCAAATGTACTTTCGTGGCTCGACCTCCTAGTCAAGAAGTGCCTAGGAGGACAACAGACTTATAAAAGAGTTGCAGATGGCAAAGTCTCTCTGACCATCCATCTTGCATTTTAAATCCTCCATACCCAAGGGCTGGCCCAAGACATCTTGCTGCCTGAGCCAGAGCACCAAATTGTGTTCCAAAGTTTCAGATTGCTCTGCGTAGTAACTAAAGTCAGAGTCAAGTTATTTGAGCAGACAAAGAAATAAATCCTGCAAGCACTCCTCCCTGTCCCTGGCAGTAAAAATATAATTAAATTAAATTAAATTAAATTAAAATAACTAATAACAATTGACAGACATTCTAGAACATACCAAATGTGCTGTTTTTAAAAGTGTTATTCTGCCTTACAACAAGCCCAGCCTTGTTCTATCCCTTAGTTTGGAGAGATTCAAAAATATTCAATTTGTGCACTGTTTTGTGCCCAGATATTTCAGTTGATAAACCTATGGATTATTAAATCTGTTAAAGGTTGCTGCTTCAGAGACCTTTGGAATGTTCATAATGCTAAAGGAGATGCAGTACTCATAACTAACAGAAGCCCCGTGCTTCTTTCATTATGTCATAGAAAGGATGGGCTTGTTTTTCAGTTTCAGTACAAGTATTACTATTTCTTACACAGCACACGCACACACTCACACACAGACACACGAAAAACATTGATCATTGTGATGTTACAGCAAGGTCATAGGAACAATGTTCAAAAGTGGTCCCCAGCCACCTGTACTGTTAGCTCAACTTAACTGTGATCGTAACATATTTTTTACTTAGTGATATGTTGTTTAAGGGTCAAATTCCTTGGCTCCCAAGAGCAATGAAATCCATTACATGCTACGCGGCTACAAAGGAACCTTTCCCCCAGTGTGGAAAAAGAGGAGACAATATATTTAGATAGGGGTTGGGGGAGAGGAAGTTCTTTCTTTTGGCAAGAAAACAAAAGCTGCATTCCTCAGCGCATTTACTTGTGAGTGGATCCCTCTGCTTTTGATGGCAGTAAGAGTTCATCATCTTTTTTGTTTGCTATTATTAACTCAAAGGGTGTCAGCTGATGAGTATGTGCCAAACATGACTAACAATGCATTCTTGTGTGTTTCCTCAAAATTAAGTCCACTTGATTTAAGCAGGACCTATCCAAGGATCAATAGTTATCCCAAATTATATAATGTAATTACGACCAGACTCCACTCATTTTCTATGAGCTATAGGCGGTAATCACATATACACCATTCAGGAAGTAAATGCCTCTTGACAAAAATTAAACACACATAAGATAGACTTGTCATACATTATTCCTTTTAGGGCTACCTTTTTATTTAAAAGCTGGCTGGATACTAAGTGGTTTAAGTATCTGTCTGCACAGCAAGGCTGAGAGTTCAATTCCCCACTGAACCAGCCTTAGGCAAGCTACACAGTCTCAGGATGCCCCAGAAGAAAGGAATGGCAAAACCACTTTTGAGTATTCTCTACTTGGAAAATCCTGAAAAGGGTCACCATGTTAGAAATGACTAGAGGACTCATATGACCATTTCTATTTCCATTTTAAGGAACCCAGTTACACAGTTCACTCCGGTTGAAATTCTGTTTTAAGTAAATAACTTATGAACAAATCCTGCATTTTGCATGTGTTTGCACTAAGTATGACCAATGATGATATATCATTTGGAAGCAGTAAGTTGCTCAAACTATTCAAGTCATATTTTGGCTTTTTGGGGCAAGAGTTATTGCTGAAATTCCCAAATCCGTTATTTTAACTAGCACCAGCAGCTCCTTTGAAACTGCCAACATGTCAACTCACCTGCAAGTTTCCAGGACTTGACTGCTAAGTTTTAGGCTTGATTCTGTGGTTGCTGAGACACATTGCTAATATCTGTGTTTGCACTAGATCACTAATTTTTCGCAAAGTGCCAATACAGCACTTTTAACCTGAATACAGGTGGCTATGAAGGGGCGATGTCAGATGCCCACAGAAAGGGCTCCGAGTGCCACCTTTGGCACCCGTGCCATAGGTTCGCCAACACTGCAGTAGATGGTAATTCTAGGAACTGATTTTATATTTTTCAGGTTTTACTACATAGTATGGAATTCAAGGGTATTTATTGCAAAGAGTTTTGTTTGGAAATAAGGAAACCAATCCTATTTTTATTGTACTTGTTTCCTTATCTTATTGCACTGACTACTTTCTAGGCTGCATTACAGAAAGAACTGCTCAACTGTGTACCAGGAACAGTCCAATTTATTGCTAATAATGGGCCAATAGCATTTAATATGTATAGTGGCATAAATGATCATTATAAAAATGGCTAATTAGTGGCATATGTTCAAAATCTGGACTGTTCAAAACAGTTGCTGAAATCACTACTCAGCCTAAACTATTCATATTAAAACCTGCCCCAAATTGTCAATATTTAATAAAGTGCCAGAATGGTTTATACACGTTGTTAATGGTAAGAAAAGCATTTTTAAAAAATAAATTGGAAAATGGAATTAGAAGAAAAATATGCAGAAAAGAACCATACAGTTAATAATCGAGATGATAATAATATCGTTTTTTTCTTTAAAAGAACTATATGCCAATGCTATGAAAAAAATAAAGTATCTTTACCATGAAGTTAGGCAGTTGGTTCCTGAAAAATATGCCTGAAAACGTACACTGGAAACATTTCTTCTTGTTTAAACTACTTAGCTATTGTAGTACACTAGTTGCATGTAAATAAGAGAGATTTCGGTTTTAAAGAATTCTAAAACTACAGAACATGTCTGAATAGTCTCCTGCTTTGGGGATAATCATAATTGGCTGTTAAGGAAACAACAACACCCAGCTAATGCTGTGCCTAGCCACCCATCACAAATAGGAGCATGGTTACGATCATTTTATCATCAGAGTATAATAAAAATCACACTGACCATCTCACACCATCTGACTGAACATTAATAGTTTTTCCTTGCCATTAACTATTGTTGCCTCTAACTGAGGCCACTGCATGAGACACCTGTGAAAGAACGGGTTGGAGGGGCTTCTGTAGGATTGTTCTGAGAAGCCAGGCAAATTGTGCTTTGTGAGATATTACAATAACAATATAGCAATCTGCGGCTTGCCTGGACTCCAGTTCCATAGCTATGGGAAGCAACTCCAAAAAGCTCCCCACATTGCTGAAGTGGCACCATGGGGGACCTCTGGAACCAGAATAGCCTGTGATCACTCTGGTCATCTACGAAAAGGAAACTGATGAAGCCTTGAGGTGGGAGGGAGTCCACAGTCCTCAAAGTCTTCGCTAAGTTATGAGATAGTATCTTGCAATAATTACAATAGCTTTAGGCCAAATATGAAGGCAAAGTTCCCTTTGACAAAACTATTTGAGGAACATTTATTTGATAAGAAGCAAATTTTAACCTGAAAAATAACAAATAAAAATAGCAAAAGTGTGTGCATTAAAATGAATTAAGCAGAAAAACATTTTTACAAGACTATGTACACTTATCTGAAAGCTGATTATTTATTTACTCCTCAGATAAATTATTGTGGCATCATGTGACATAGATCTCAGATTCAACATTATTTCTATTTTTTTAAAAAAAATAAGATGTCTTAAAACAGAAATATGTAGCATCCACAACCAAGAAATCATAAGGCATCAACATTCCAATGCACCGTTGTTGTTGTTGTTGTTGTTGTTGTTGTTGTTGTTGTTGTTGTTGTTGTTGTCGTTGTCGTTGTTGTTGTTGTTGTTGTTGTCGTCGTCGTCGTCGTCGTCGTCGTCGTCGTCGTCGTCGTCGTCGTCTTGTTGGCTTGTTGATGGAACTCCATTTCGGTAAGGTATGTTCTTCGTGGCATCTGTGAATGCACATGTATAGTACTCTTCTGCATCTGCGCATGATCCCCAGAAGTTCCAATTTCTCTAGTTGTGCAGGGCCTCCTCCTCCCATAGTGCATGTTCCAGATCTCCCATGCTTGTCCTCATTTCCTTTTTTGCCACTGCTACAAACAGCCACATTTTCTCTAGCTCCTGTCAATTCAAGTTTTACTTCATTTAGTACTCATCTTTCCCCCCCTTTACTTATTAGAGTTCTTTTGTTGCTACCCTCATTTTTCCTCCTCCTCCCGTATTAGTTTTTTATTTTGTATACTTCCCGGCCCCCCTTCCCCTTGTTCCTTCCTGCCATTTTATGGCCTCTGCAGGATTGTTTAAATGCTGCGTGGCCTGTCTGAATAAAATACCTCTGTCAGACTGCCACGACCACTGTCTCTACTGTCTGAGAGAAGCTCACCAACCCTCCCAGTGCGCTGAGTGCAAAAAACTGACAAAACCAGCACTCAAGCAGTGACTCAGCAGACTCTGGGCACATTTGTGGGGAAAATTGCTGCACCCCATGGAGTCTCAAGGCCACTCAGAGCATTCCACTATCTCTGCTTCACCGAATTCTAAATCTTTGCAGGCATCGAAACCAGCCTCCAATTCAGGGGTCCTCAAGGTTTTCAAACAGTGGACCAGTCCACCACTCCCCAGACACCACTGGGGGCCGGACTGCATTAAAAAAAAAGGCCAACATGGGGAAAAGGGGGAAGGGAGGGGCAAGTGGGTGGAGCCCCCCATGACTGGCCCATTATCATTGGGTCTCCGTGGCCCCAGCAATGCCTCCTGCTCCGGATCACTGCCCTGAGGTGCCACTGCTGGGATCCCTCTGCTATGCTTCCTCCTCTTCCAGAGGCAGTGGCTGGAGTGGTTCTCCTTCCTTCCTTCCTTCCTTCATTGCGGCAGGAAGGAGCCGGCAGCCCAGGCAGCAATTTCCACACAAAATCAGGCCCCTCATCACCTTCTGGGCAGCCACTCTGGATGAGGAGGGCAGCAAAGCTGGCTCCACTCCGTACATATCCAGCTGTATGCCCTGGCCCTCACGCCCTCACTGCTCCCTGGAGGGAAAAATGCCTCCTCTCTTGGCCTGGCACAGCCTGACTTGTTGCACTGCAAGTGAGGGAGGGAGGGAGTAAGGGCTAGGAAGGAGGGAGGGGAGGCAGGAAGACCTGCCCAAAGCCACATGCAGTCCACTCACTGGCCGAGGCCAGTCAGGCTGTGGTGCTCTCTTGGCATCACCAACCGGGGACAAATACAGCACCGCCAGCCTCCCAGGAACCAGGCCCAGGCCACTGTTGGCCTTCCCTTCCCTTCTCTTCTTTCTCTACCACCTCCTCCTTGCTGGTCTCTAACCCAGTGGTGGTTGCTTCCCCTCCCTCACTCCATGGAGCAAGGCAGCAGCTCAGAGGGGGCTGGGTGGGTGGGAAGTAGCTCCATTTCCCCCTTGGTCACCCACCATCCATCCCTCCATCAGACCACTGCCATGGCCGCTCCCGCTCAGAAGGCTGGCTGGTGCTGCCTCTTCCTGCCCCCTTCCTTCCTCACAACCACAATAATACAGGTGGTGGCTACACATGGAAGGCAGGTGGAGGAGCAGGGGTGGGGCCTCAGGGCCATGGAAGGAGTGGGAGACCTTGCCATAGCCCTCCTGTTTTAAATTGCCCCACTCGGCTGCAGCCAGTGCCCCGACCATCTGGGCGGCAGGTGGGGGGGAGCGGGGGACCTTGCTGTGGCCCTCACACTTTGAATGCCCCACTAGCCAGTATGCTGATCATCTGGGCAGTGGGTGGGGGGAATGGGGGAAGTGACATAGCCCACCGCTTTGAACTGCCTAAGCAAAAGAAGCAGCTGTGGATGTTGGCTTGCTTGGGAAGCAGGGGGTAGGTGGGGGGGGTTGCAATTGGTCCTGGGGGCCGGATTCAGGATGGATCCAGCCCCCGGGCCTTAGGTTGAGCCCCTGCTCTAATTCTTCAGCTGTGCCTGCTAAAAAGAAGACAAATTCTTTTTTGACCCCTAAAGTCAACTCCAGACCTCTGTCAGCTACCTCGGGCTTGACTCCACATACACAAATCCAATGCATCGATGCTGAGACAAGCTCCTTCGACATCACTCGACTCCTGACATCAAGAAGCTGATGTCATACAGCATCAACAGCTATGGGCGCTCTCTCCTGCATCCAGCTACTCTTGCAGTTGGGGAGGTATCTCGCATGAGCCTGTTATCATGGTGGAAGCACCTTCAGGCAGCCCTGGCCCCTCGCTGGGCTCCCCTCTAGATCATACGCTCCAGTCTGATACCAAGAGCCAACATCTACGATCACTGCTGGTGCCTGAACATAATGATAGACCTTCACAACTTCCACCTTCAGAGGCCCTGCTTGATGCCAACACTGAGTGCAGTTTGCTGCCTCCCCCACATCACGCTGTGTACCACAAATGAGCTAGGCTCCCGGCCCAGCATGATGCCAAGGGGTCTTCCCCACCACCGAAATGACCATATAGGTCTTGACTGTGGGAGCCTCACCATTGGTCATACTACATTTACAACTCTTCACCCCCTGAGTCATCCTCATGACATTGGCACACCCGTGACTATGCCTACCATTACTGTACCAATCGTCCCCACTGGCATCGACGGTACATCCAAGTGATCTCCTGCTCCTCAGTCAATGCCTCTAATCTGGACACATCTAGATGCTGTCATAAGGCTCTGTCACCCTCACAGAGATCTCCTCCTCCAACGAAACAAGCAAGGCAGGCATCGCAGTCTATCACTTCCATTAAGTGCCCGTCTTCTTCGGCCTGAGTTACGGATCTCACTCTCTAAGCCAGTCACCTTGACGTCACATTTCGCGACATCAGGGCTCTTGTCCTTTTGACACTCAACAGCCCACACACTCTCATTCTGACACCGAGCCTCTCCCTCCAAGGAACCTCAACCCCCTTGCCAGTTGAGATCCGCCAGAGCCAGTATGAGGACTCTGGTGCTAAAATTGACTCTCAGCCCCTCCTTCGTCACCCCCTAATTTACCCACATTGGACTCAGATGTGGCTGATAATCTGCCACCCTCGCCTGCTGAAGATCTCAGCCTCTATTCTCAAATGATTAGCAAAATGGCTAAAGTCATGGAATTGCAAGTGCTCCAGTCTGACACCAATTACACCTGTAAGTTTTTTGGCCATCTTAGCAAAAATCACGTGCCTCTGCTCCATCTTGGTTTCATCCCTTTGGTACTTAAATGTGCCAAGGCTGCATGCAACAAGCCTTCCTCTAATCCTCTCATGCCTGAACTCATTGACAACCTCTATAGGACCCATGGGGAAGTGACAACATTCTGATCCAAGCACCCTCTGCCTAATTCAGTCATTGTGGACGCCACGCAGAACAGGGCTAAGAGCCATTCTGATGCAACACTGAGCAATAAAGAAGGGAGGAAGCTTGAGATCATAGGTCAAAGGCACTACTAGTTGGCCTCCTTCTCCCTAAGAACTTCCAATTACCTCTGTGCCATGGAGGCTTCCACACGACGTGTCATGCAGAAATTACTTCCCTTTCTTGAGGCTCTGCCAGATGATCAAAAGACAAAGGCACTCTCTTATCATGCGGAAGTCATGTCTCTAATTGACTATGATACTATTGCTGCACATCATTTTGCTGATGCTGCGGCTAAACAGATTGCAACAGCTGTCTATCTTCTCAGGCATACCTGGTTATGCACTGCTACAATAACTGATGATGCCAGGAACTGGATTGAGGATTCCCCTTTTGATGGTGAAGGCCTCTTACCACCCACTACAGATGAGTCTCTGGATAACATCTTGAAAATGAGAAAGACAGCACGTTCTTATTCATACCAGGGAACTTCAGGCCAACCTGCACCATACCATCATACCAGTGGTGCTGAAATTATTCTGCCAATCAACAGCACCCACAAAACCACTATAAACAGCAGTACCATACCTCTTCTTATAACCACCCTACTGCTCAGCCCAGGCACCACCAGAATCAGACCTCCTGGCATTTCTACTGGAAACAGAAACAGTCTTCCTGATCACAAATTACCTCTAGGGCCACACGTCCAACTCCCATCCTTTCTCCCTGAATGGTCTTGAATCTAGCCATCCAAATGTGCAGGAGGAGCAATTAGAGCAGACCTACCTTAACAAGCACAACTATGGCTAATTGACAACCACCTTCCTCTCCCTCTGCCAATGTTTTTTTCTGTTTCCTTCTTTAATTGAGTAGCTCCCATAGTGCTTGGTAGCAGGGCTTGGAAGAAACAGAAAGAAAGAAAGAAAGAAAGAAAGAAAGAAAGAAAGAAAGAAAGAAAGGGAGGGAGGGAGGGAGGGAGGAAAGAGGAAAGCAGACATAGCAAGTGGAAATTCAAGGGGCATCCAGTTTCCCCCTTGCCCTGCCTCTCTCACTGTGGCTGTCACCAGGCACAATGACTTCAAAGAGAATATCTCAAAGCTCTCCACAGCAGCCCAAGCAATCACACTGGCTGCGCCCAAACACATGCCTTTGATTCCAAAAAGCTAGACAACCAGTGGTGGAGGTGAGGAAGGATTGTGGGGGAAGATCCTGGCCTGATACCTGTTGACTTGTACCTCATGTATTCAACTGAAAGGAAGACTAGACAAATTTGATAGTCCCGGTGCCAGAGCAATTCTCACATTTCTGAATGCAGTCACACATTTAAGCACAACCACACTTTCTGTTAGACTTCTCCCAATGTTTATTATAAAAAAATTACAAAAAACACTGAAAAGGGGTTGCCAGCAGCATCACACAGGAGGAAGCATGTAAACAGCATTTTTCAAAGTAGTTCTTCAAATGTTCCATCAGAACAAATTTCATGTATCTCTCACTGAAATCCCATACATGTCTACTGGGAAGTACCTGTCCTAAAATTCAGTGGGGTGTATTGATAGAGGGAACTAAACATGACATACATCTCAATACACTACTGGATACCCTCCACACCACATAGAATAATTCATAAAATTATGAATGGAAAATGGTCAAACTGTTGAAAGTGAGAAAGTGTCCAATCTTTGTACAAGTGACCATGCATTGCCAGAGAGCAAGGGTGACAGGAAGATATGGTCACTCAGTATATTTCTTCTTTGCAGTCTGATGTGTTACTTCCTCCCTGATTTGCCATTTTTTTTGCAACACTGAATGATAGGAATTGGTGAAATGGGCAGCTGATTTCTGAGAGAAACATTCCAACAAGTATTGAGACCCTAAACCATTAAGGGCTTTATAAGTCATAAGCAGCACCTTGAATTGAGCACAGAAGCTGTCAGAAAGTCAATGAAGGCCAGTCAAGACATCGGGGGATAAATGACTGGATTTACTAGTCCTAAAAATCAATCTGTTCCTGGTGACGTTTCTGACAGGTTTCAACTGAAGTTGGTAAAAGGCACACTCTTGGCCATGACCAATGCTTGAGCATCTGTAGAGAGTGCCACGTCCAGGAGCACCCCTAAGCTGCAGACCTAGTCCTTTAGAAGGAGTGTAACTTTATTGAGGCCAAGTAAGTTTTCCTCTTACCATTGTGACAATTCTCCTAATAGTAATAGTAACTTTAATCTCATCTGGATCCAGTTTCAGTTTATTAGCCTTCATCCAGTCCGTTATCAACACTAGGCAATGCTCAAGGACCTGTACAGCATCCTCTGCAGATGAAGCAATGGAGAGGCAGACCTGTGTGTCACCAGCCTGCTGGTGACAGTGAATCCCAAATTTCTGAATGACTTCTCCCAGCAACTTCATGTAGATATTAAAGAGCATTGGGAAGATAGTTGACCACTGTGGGACACCATAGCAGAAATCTCAAGGGGTGGAAACAGCATCTCCAAGTTATACCATCTGGGATTGGGCATAAAGGAAGGACTGGAACCAGTGCAGGATGGTGCCTCAAACCCTACACTGCAGAAATATTCAGGAAGGACCAACAGCATTAACTCCCACCCCACCCCACCCCCTCTGTCTGCCTCCCTTAGGAGTTTGTCTTAAAGGGTGACTAATGCTGTTTCAGTACCATGCCATGACCTAAATCCCAATTGCATGAATCCAAACTATCAATTTCTTCCAAGAATGCCTGCAACTGATTAGAAACCACCTTCTTGATTAACATGTCCAAAAATGGAACAACCTTGACAAATTTATAATTGTTTATATCATCCATCACTAGATTAGTTGTCTTAAGAATGGGCCTTATTATAGTATATTTTAAACAAGGTAGTATATGGACTCCTAAAGACATGCATTGATGACATGGGTGGCTCATTCTGCCATTGTTATTATTGACAGATTTTAGTAGGCAGGATAACCAAGGATCTAAAAAGAGTTAGCAACTTTAGAGTGTGCAAGTGCTTGTGTATATTCTCAGACCTTATTAACTAGAACTGATCCAATGAACTCTCATTAGATGGTGTATTGGACATTTCAATCCCATCTACTGAGCTAAATAAGGCACTAAGATCCCAATGGATGCAGTACAGCAATGGAACCAATTACCTCAAGAAATGGTGAGTGCTCATAATTTCTTATTTTTCCTTATTTGAACAAATATCTGTTGTTCACCCCATTTGTTAAAACAAACTTACATTGAGGGCAAATTTTTACACTGTAGGTAAAATCATCCCATAATGTGTGGCAGTGGGAAAGTGACACCCAAGAGAGATCCTGAAAGGGTTATCACAATACCATTTATTGTGCTATGCAAGCCCTCTCGCCTGATTATTGGAATACAGCTCCAATAAAGGGTAACAGCTAGCAAGTGATTTGAGTAAGCAAGAGTGTAACAGGAATATAAAGTCTATTTCCTTCTCTTGTTTAGGTTAACAGATTTCCTCCTTCTCTTTCTAAAGTCACTGTATCTTCTTCTCCCATGATGCAAATTCATATGACTTTCCCATGATGGCTCCCCAGAACTGTACATGTGAAAACTAGATTTATTTATTTATTTATTTATTTATTTATTTATTACACTTATTAACTGCCCGATTTTCCCCATAGGGAACTCAGGGCGGTGTACAGACGTCACCCAAAGGTGACTCCCCAAATACAAAAACCCCACAGCCTAAACCAATCAAAACCTAACAAAATACAATAATATAAAAATACTACATAAAACACTCATACAGAAATAACTGATAAAAGGATTTAAGGATGCTTTGTAGGATTCTATTTGCTACTCTGAATGAATTTTGTGAAGCAACAGGTATCTGTTGGCTTGAAGGCTATTGAACTTGGCTAACATGAATAGTAGTAAACATTCTTACTGAAACATATTCAACGTGTCTTTTTTTGCTGATAAAGAAAGTAACAAATAGTCGAGCGCCACTCATTTGGTTCATAAAGCAACTGGTTGACTCTCTTCTATGTACTGTAAATGCATCATGGATGGCCCATTTTGTGGCTTGCCCTGCTGCATGCCTTGAAGCTACAGTGTAATTTACTAGGATAATCAGCTGAGGCAAGTTAATATAGATAAAAAAACATATGAAAAGCTGGGTTGAAGAAAAAGCTGAAGGCTTGGCAGCCAGTTTCAGAATATGAAAAAAAAAAGGCACTCTTTTTTTGTGCCTCTTAATTTCTCCTGGATGGCTGTAATGAAGCATTTGTTCATTCAGTGGCTTGAAGAGGCAGTAGAAAGGGAACTTGTCTGAACAGCCCTGTGGTGTGCAAAGATAAAAAGAAGTGGAAAGGGGGATTAAAGAGGCACATCACAACATGGTGGAATGCCGGCTAAGAGCTTAAACAAGATACCACAGGAAATAGGTGCAGCAGGAAATCCTAAGAAAACAGTTTATTTCAAAGCTTGGTGTCAGGCTTCAATGAAAGAAACAGTGGAAGGGTAGGACTAATAAGTTCCACTACAATGAGACTAGGAGACTACTGAAGTTACTGCTACCTTAGGGGTGGGGGGAAGGCGGGGGGTGGGAGGAGAGCTGGAAAACTCCTAATGACACAGGGAATGCACAAAAAAGCAAATTGCTCTGCCACCAGAGGCACATGCTATGTCACTTGATTGAGAGGATTTCTAAAGCAGGGCCCATGGTAGAATATAATATATATATGAGAATATATATATGAGATTGGAATTTACTAAGCAGCTGTACGCATGCTGATTAAGACGTCACTTTCCTCCTGAGAAGACTGAAATTCTTGGAGGACCTGAGAAGAAGTGTAAAATGAAACATAGGGCTTGCTGGCCATTCATTCAATCCCCATCGTCACAGTCATCAAGGAGTCTGCCCTGTAAAGCAACACAAGATTTTGTAATGGTGGTTACGATGCATCAGGTGCTTCAGTGAGTGGCGCTTAGCCTCACAGGGAATGAGGGGAGTTGGGGTGGCATGTAATGTGTGAAATTAAGGAGATGAACAGAGTCACATTCTTTTCAGACATATGGGGTATCGGATCTCATCTCCTCCTGAATCTCTGTGACATCCCCATCCCCAAGTTCCCTTACCTGTAGATTCCTGCAAATGTGTTGTTCCAGCCCCAGACACTTCCTTTAGGACCCACTAGAAAATATGCCTCAGGTAGCTGGAAATAAGTAAAATATTTGTCTAAGCCAGACCCCTCTCTTCCTTTCCTTTCCCCAGTGGATCTCTATGGATCCAGAGCATCCTTCAGAAAAGAAAGGACTCTGCGATATACTGAGGATGCTCCAATAGATTACAATGAACCTTACTTCTAAGTGCACTTTCATAGGATTGCATTCTATTGTCTTTGAACAGAATGGAAGAGTTACACAGTAGAGATGGGCACGAAACAGAAATATAGTGTTTCATTTCTCTAGTAGTTCCATTTCATTTCATTAATGAATTTTTTAAAGTAGTTTCATTATGATATGAAGCAAAATGAAATGAAATACTATGCTCCCATGGTTCCTAGATGCAACAAAATGGCAGGGGGGCTTCCTCATACTCTTCCCTATTAGCCCCTGAATTTCTAATTGAATTGAGAAATCACAATACCCCCCCCCCACAAGTGGGTGAGCAACTGCGGCTTGGCTTCCAAATCACGATTCAATTAGAATGAAAGTTGCTGTGAGTTTTTTAGGCTGTTTGGCCAAAAACTTCTGATCCTCCCCCTCCCATTCACTGCAAACTTCTCCCTAGATGGGAGAAACATAATTTCTCATAACACCAATGGGTTGGGTTCCCTTCTGAAAAGATACAGAGTTATACGAACTATACAGAAATTGGGAGGGGATATTATTCTGTTACAAGAAACACATCAGAGAAAGCAGTTGGAAACCATTATTAGACACCCAATATGTAGCCAATGGAACCAATAAAGCCAAAGGAGTGACCATAATCCTCAGAAAAGACTCAAAATCTGGAGTATCTGATTCATTAAAAGACCCTGATGGTAGATATATTATTTTGAGAGGGAAATTAGACAACAGATTATTGACAATTGGGTCCTATACCCCTATTTTCTAATCAAGCAGACTTTATGCAAAGAATGGTCAAAGATTTTGCCTGGGGGGGAAGTTATTCTAGGAGGGGATACAAACTTCATTTTAAACCAGAAGTTGGATACAACTTCTAGAAACAGAAAGTTAATAAGCAATGGAATTAAAACAAATAAAATGATTAGGAAAGCAGGACTAATAGACGGCTGGAGATACTTAAATCCAAAAGAGAAGGATTTTACATTTTTTCAAAAAATATAAGTCCTATTCTAGAATAGATCGTATTTTTATTTCAGATACATTAGCACCTCTTTTGGAGAGAATATATTTTGATTCGATAACACCTCCTAAGCATGTACTAATTAAAGTTTCTTGGACTAATAACATACAGACAAAACCAAGAATATGGAGATTAAGTTCAGATATTTGTTTAAATCACAGAAAATATAGGGAAAATAAAAGAGGATATAAAAACCTTCTATGAATTGAATAATATAGAAGGAATGAGAACATCAATATTATGGGACACTCTGAAAGCATTTCTTAGAGGAAAATTTATTATGGAAGGATCTAGGTTTAAAAAGAAAAGAAATAAGGTACAAGAACAGATAGAAAATAAAATAAAGGAATTATCAGAATGTCATAAAATAAGTCAATCAAAGGAGATTCTAATGGAGCTAAAAAGAGTTAGATCCGAATTAGAGGCTTTAGATGTAGGTAGAACCCAAACAATGATGAATTATTTAAAAAGAAATTATTATGAGTATGGAAATAAAAATAGTAAATTGTTATTGCATGCAGTTAAGAAAAAAGCTACTAGAAGGGCAATTGTATCAGTGAGGACTAAAGAGGAAACAATAGTAACATGACAACAACAGATACTAGAAACAATACTCTCACTGGATGCACTCAAGGCCTTTGACAGAGTAGGGTGCATTTATATGTTAGAATTAATGAAGACATTGAACATGGGGGGATATTGTTAATGTGTTAAGAAAATTATATGTAGAAATGGGAGCAAGAGTACTGATCAATGGATCAGAAGCTGAAAATTTTCAGATACAGAGAGGAACTATACAAAGCTGACCCATTGTCCCTATTAATTTTTGCATTAGTAATGGAACCATTAGAGGGAATGAAAACATTAGGGGACTAGCATTTAAGAATAGAAATCATAAAATAATTTTATATGCAGATGATATGCTTTTGTTTTTGCAAGACAACTCTCTCTGTGTGCATGTTGTGTGTGTGTGTGTGTGTGTGTGTGTGTGTGTGTGTGTGTGTGTGT
>JAHTLZ010003542.1:30607411-30624051 GCA_023846285.1 Phrynocephalus versicolor
TGTGTGTGTGTGTGTGTGTGTGTGTGTGTGTGTGTGTGTGTGTGTGTTTAAGGCAGAGAATACTCAGAATTGATTTACAATTTCCTTCTGGATACCCAGGAGCTGTGTAGCCTCCACAGACTAGGGATGGGCACCAAATGAAAAATGAAACACTGTTTTGTCATTTTGTTAGTTAACAAAACAAAACAAAACAAAACAAAACAAAATGGGGAAGCAGTGTTTCACTAGTAATGAAACAAAACAGCAGTTTTTTTTTTGTTTAAAATGAACTGATTTGTTTTGCGGTAAAATGGCTCCCCTGGGTCCTAGAGAACCCATTTTATAGAGTAACAAATTGGTTCATTACTGTTTTGTTTCATACATTTTTTAAAAAAATATTCATTTCTAATGAAACCAAACAAATCATGGGGGGGGGGATGAAATGACATGAAATGAAACACAATTTTTCAGTTTCGGTCCCATCCCTACCAGAGACTCATGTAGACTGGCTGTTCTGGGAACTCACGATCCAATCTCTGACTCCACACAGCTAGATACTTAATTCACTGAGTTATGCAGGTCAGTGAATCTCGCCTGATTTTGGAAGCTAAGCAGGGTCGGCCCTGGTTAGTACTTGGATGGGGGACCACCAGGGAATACTAGGGGCTGTAGGCGCCTGGAGTAGGAACTGGCAAACCACTCCAGTATTCCTGCCAAGAAAACTCCATGGACATGGAGTCATGAAGTAACTCCATGTCCATGGAGTCACGACTGTAACAACACAACACACATGCAGGTAGGTTGGCCTTACTTTAAAAAAATGTGGAATAACATTTATGTTTGACATTTGTTTAATTTAAATTAACAAATACAAATGTCATGCCATGTTTATTCTCTTTTGTCTTCTTTTTCAGAAAACCCTGTTCTCTTTTTTTCTGTGCTCCAGCATTGGCTGCCCTTTGCCTAGTACAGGGACAATCTGGTGACTGTGCCTCCCATGGAGCCATTTTATGTTGGTACCTGTGACACTTGCTCAAAATCCCATGGATCTGCTGGCCAAAAGTGCTTGGTTTCTGCATTCTTTCAACAACAGCATCCTTTTCAGATACCAATGTACTTTTAAAAACAAATAGCATTACTGTGTAGGTCAGATTAGGGTGGATACTGAATATCTCTCCTCCTCAATTTAATTTTTGTGAATACAGGTTGAGAGAACAGTAAGGCAACTTCCTAACCATCTCCTGATCTAACCTCTAAAAGTTGATGGAAGGGAGTTCCCATTTTTTAATCTTAATTCCAAAGAGGCCTTTTATCTAATGTGTAAATTGACCATAGTATACCACATGTAATAAAGTTCACTTTCCCAGGAATAATTGTGGAAATCCTTAACAATTTTTCAATTCATTCTTTGTTTGGGTTTGTTTTGCTGTGGTTCTGAGCATTTTCTATGGTTTCTGGTCCTTACTTTTCTAAAAAAATATTTTTCTGGATGGGTTCCAAAAGTCTTCACTTTGGTGAAATACATACATACTTTCTGTTACAAGCTGGATTCGCTACAACAAGCCAGTTTAATGGTTTCCTGGTGCCTGGGGTTAAATTGGAATTTAATATTTAGTGTGCCTGTGTTAATCTTTAACATACTGTTGGAAACTGGGGAAATATATATTGTTTATGTTCATTGACAACCACCCTGAATAGTGCACTGTTCAGGGCAGTATAGAAATGTATGTGATAAATAATAAATAAAAGCAAAGTTCTGCTTATATACCACCCCATACCACTTCAAGTAGTCTCTGGATGGTTTACAGTTTTAATTACAGTAATGCAGGCTACACATTCCTCCTCCCCAGCAAGCTGGGTACTCATTTTACCGACCTCGGAAGGATGGAAGGCTTAGTCAACCATGAGCCTGCTACCTGGGACTGAACCCCAGGTCGTGAGCACAGTTTTACCTGCAGTGCAAGCATTTAACCACTGAGCCACCAGGCTCCTTTTAAGGCTTCTATCGTGTCTTCATTTTTTTCCTATTCAAACAGAAAAATAGGTGGGGAATCATGTATGTCTGGAAAAAGCCCATAAGCACAAGTCCAGACATGTAATAGATCTTATTTATTTATTTATTTATTTATATTCACATTTATATACCGCCCTATTTCCCACAAAGAGGACTCAGGGCGGTTTACAGCAATAAAAAAACACAGCAAATAAAATCAATAAACAGCTAAAACTATAGAATCCAAGAATCAATTGGTGGGTTAAAAAAAAATAAAAAAATAAAAAAATTAATCAAAATTGGGTCCCTAGACGTCGCCGAAGGCGTCCCGAAAGAGGAAGGTCTTAAGATTCTCTGTATCACCATGGAGCTGAGAAAGCTAATACCATAAAGGCCAGGACAAGCTTTCAGTGATCAGGAGGTCGTGGAGTGGAGATGGACACAACAAACCTGAACAACGAAGGTTCGTGATGATTTATGCTTTGGTATGAACCATGGACCACCACAAACCAACTGGAAAACTAAACCAGTTTATAGTTGGGTTTTCAGTTGCCTGGAGGAGCTACATCCTTCTGTCACAATGCTGCCTCTCTTTCACCAATGTTGTTGCAACAGCAGGCAAGTAAAGGTGTGTCAGTCCTGCAGAAATGGGGCCATTTTGCCAACTCCAAGAAATTTGAATATAATTTTGTAAGGCACATTCAGAATATTTCTGCATTACAAAACCACAGAACAGTCATGTTTGTTCCAGCTCTGAGTGCTTTCAGTCAACATTCTCTCAGGATTTCTGATACCGGTCTCCAGTCAAAAGTCTTCAAAGGGGGAAGGGGCAATCTGGGGCAATTTGAAGTTTTGACCTTGTCAGTTAGGACCCAAATACCTAACTCCTAGGAAGAGAACTGGTTAATTCCTTCCTGGCCAAACAGCCATTTGGGATGATGAAGGGATTCTATGTCTGGTTATGAAAAAATGAAAAGATTTTTTAAAATATAGAGAACAAATATTGAAGATCACTTGTTTAAGCTGTGAAATTACTTTTTTTGCTTACTTCCTAGTAGAGATGGGCACGACTTAGCGGTATTTTCGTTTTTGTTTTCGTTTTTTTGTTTTCGTTACGTAACGAAACGAAAACGAAAAACGGTTCAAAAATGGACCGAAAACGGAAACGAAATGACTAATTTTGAGCCAATTTTCGTTTTTCGTTACTGGAAAAACACATAATGGAGCTAAATGGGGAGAAACGAAAATTTTTTCGTTTTCGTTTTCATTTTTTCGTTTTCGTTATGTAACGAAACGAAAATGAAAAATTTTGAAATTAGCTCACGAAAACGGAAACGAAACAAAACGGACCCTAGCCAAAAACGAAAACGAAAACGAAAAATTTTTTCTGAGTCGTGCCCATCTCTACTTCCTAGGAATAGTTTCACTTGATTTTAGCAGAGCATTGGTGCCTATATCCTGCCACAGTGTCAACCATTTTGCTTATTTTGTCTCAATTACAGACCTGCACAAGAGGTCGACCACAGGCTACCAGTCGCCCATGAATGGTTGAAAAGTAGCCCGTGTGGCCTCCTCCCCACCTCAGCCAGACGATAAGCTCCTGGCAGCAAAGTCCCCCGTTCCCCACTCCCCAGCAAGATGATGGTGTGTGCAGTGAAGAAGCGGCCAGGAGGGCTAGTGGTGAAGTCTACTTGGGTAGAGGGGAGGAGGGGGAAGGCTGCTTGATACTTTTGAATCTGGCGTGGCACCGACAAGGGTGTTCACTTGCTGCCAAATTCAAAAAGAGCAAGCCTCCACCCCTCCTCCCCTTCACCCAGGCAGAGGGGAGGAGGGGAATGGCTTTGTCCTTTTGAATTTGGTGCCACATGAGCCCTGGCAGGGAAAGCAAGTCTGAGGGAGGCAAGCCAGTTCTGCCTACCCCCCCCCCCACCTGATGGAAGGCGAGGCTGCTGGGGAAAAGCTGGGTGAGGGGGCGGCACGATCCCTGCCTCTACCCCACCCACTAACTGCCCTTCAAAGCCCTGGTGGGGAAGGCAAGGCTGGGAGAGGCAAGCTGGTTCCCCTCCCCCTCCCCCTGCTGTCTAGCACTTGCACTTCAAAGCCCCCACCCAAAGGAAAGGCTGGGTAAGGCAGCAATTTAAAAGGAGGAAGGTACGTCCAGCTGCTCCTAAGTAGAGATACCACTGTAGTAGCCCTCAGGCACTTTGGACCGGAAAAAGTAGACCTTGGCCTGTTCAAAGTTGGGCAGCCCTGCTCTATACAATTGTTTAGCAAATTTTAAAAAATAAGCCACCTCAAAACTTCAGAGGTATCATGTTTTATCAAGTTACTTGTGATATCTGGTGACGATATGCGCTAATGGCCTCCCAGATATCCTGTCATTAATTGCTCTGCCCAGATCTTGAAAATCAACAACATCTTATGTTAGGTTGTTCTCACTTCCTGTTGCTCCCCGCTTCCTAACAATATTGATTTTCCCCATTAAATTCTCCTCAGGTCTTGCAAACAAACAGCTGTGACTTCCTTTATTGAGACAATCTGTCTCATGTCTTTTTCTCTTCCTGCTGCCCCCTGCCCATTTTTCCAAACAATATTGCATTTTTTTTGGGGGGGGGGTTGATCCTCTATTTTCATTATACTGCATGTGCATGGTAAGATAGGATCTGTCAACTAATTTTTATTCTAGTGAGTTTAGGCTTGATTTGAGGGAGCACCCCCTTTTCTGCCTTTCTGCCTTTCTGTGGTATCTGTAAGGCTCCCCTCCAACAGCATATTTCAAATGAGTTGTTTTTTTGTCCCTGTCTTTCTTCTACATTGTATAAATGATCTTGACCACTTGGTCTCCGGTGGCCCTCTTTGCCAACCCTTTTCTTAAAAAGAAAAAGAAAAGAAAGGCAAAAGAACATCTTTTGGAAAATATGCAGGAAATATATTTCATAGAGCTTTTCTTCTTTAGGTTGCTTACCCCAAAGAAAGGGTTTAGAATTCGGATGGTGGCTTTTTAGTTTGCGTTCTGTGGAGCAGTCATGCAACATTAGTTTACCTGAAAGGTTAAAGGGTGTTTATGCTTTTTTGCATTGTATGTGTTGCACTCTCACATATTCTCCACCAAGTCCAAAATAGGCTTTCAAAATATTTTGGCACCGAAGGACCACAATCACATCTCAACTGTCCTTGCTACTGCCTTTCCCAGCAACCATAGATCAGATCATGTGCTCATCTTCTGGGATCTTCTAGCACTGGGAAATGCTACATGAAGGAAGTTTCTGTTGGAATTTGTGTGTAGTGTCTGCATACACAAACTTCTGTTTTATAAAGCAAAACAATTCAGTTCTTTAAAAACCCTCCAGTTTTGAATGTGGGATATTGGGTTTCTGGATCCATAATGTCAGGCAATGGCTTGGCATTGCTGCACAATATTGTCTCCACATTCCCAGTAAGAAAAAGGATGGTAAACTTTACAAAGCAGAGGGCAGCTTTGAATGCTGACAATACCAATGGCGGCATTTATTGGGGTACACAAGATACCTTCTCTGCTCAATAACTTTCACATTTGTTTAAAACTGGTCTGAACAATTGTTTTGTGCTTGGCTGACAAGTGGTTAAATGATGAGTAAAAATGAGTCAACGCCTGAGATTTTCCCTTGGTGTCTCTTTGTGAATGGGTGAGCATTAACCAAGTTGGTACATTTTATAACAACAACAAACTTTATTTGCGGCCACAGGCCCAACCAAAAGGTAAAAATACATACATGAAGTTTTAAAAGGATAAAAGAGTAGAACCATTACAAAATTTTAAGATAGTTAAAACAGTTTAGGTAGTAAAAGTGAATTATACAAGCATTGTGTAATTCATAATTATATTAAGAGCTAACAGAGGCCAAGGTTGTCTTCCGTATTCTTTGGGCAAAGAAAAGAAACTTGGCCACAGATTCATTTTTATAAAAAGAAGATATAATAGAGCTGTTAACTTTGGAACAGCCAACTTCATTTTTATGTGTCTGCAAGCAGAAGGATGGAATTGCACCTTCAAGGGCTCCCTTTGAGCAACATGTACCATAAAGATGCAGTAACGTTTTCTCTGGAAGGATGGGACTCTTTGAAGAGTTGTTAAAAATGGGACCTATTTCAGATCTTAATCTGCAGATCTTTGGGATATTGCCACCTTCCTTTACTTCCATTGAAACGAGAAATGGGGATGAATTTAAAAAATGGCGATTCAGCATGATTTGTGATTAATTAGGGCTGACAAATCAACAAATATAAAAATAAACAAATTTCCACTGACAAATCGATGAACTGATGAATTGATTCATCTCTCTTTTATAATGCTCTAAAAAGAAACCCCTAGAACCTAGAGGCCCCAAATTTTTAGGGATTCTTTGTCTGACTCTCTTCTACGGTCTCTGAAAATTTGGTGAGGATTTGGGTTTGGACATCTGAGCTAAGCACCCCCAAATAGGCACCTCCAGGAATGTTCTCTCCAGGCACCTAGAGGCATCACACTTGCGGAGAGTTTTCTCCCAACTCTCTCCTTTACAAGCCCCTAAAGTTAGGTGAAGATTAAGTTTCAGACACCTGATTTCTACACCCTTAAAGTGGGTCCCCCAGGAAAGTATTCTTTTTTATTTTATTTTATTTTATTTTTATTTAAAAACAAACAAACAAAAAAACTAACAAACAAACAATACAATACAAACAATAAATGTGCACCCCCAACCCCCCTGGGACCATCCAAGAAGAAAAAGGAAAGTATTCTTTAGAAACTGAGTTGGGAAACCCAATCTTCAATAAACCTGGAGGGATTGTCAGGGAGAGTCAGAGGAAGTTTTTGTTTGTTTGTTTGTTTGTTTGTTTGTTTTTTGAGGGGGCAGGTTTGGTGTGTGTATGCACGTCTCTAGGTTCTGTGAAGAATATTTCTGAGGAGGGGCTACTTGGAGGTGCATCACTCAAACATCCAAATTTGATGTCTCTAGGTTCCTTGGGGACCATTTTATAGCTTGATGGATTTACAAATAAAAATTGCTAAAATTCATGTATTCATATTTGTAGGGGGACTTTATTTATGATGAATACAATCTGGAGAATTTTGATGAATTGGCCAAATTCATCAGAAAACATGATTCATTTTTCAATTCACCCCTATCTCTAGTTGCCAAACCTTTAACCTCTTGCCATCTACAACACTCTGGTTCATGTGTCTACATCATCTTGCATAGGACAGAATGGAATGCAACTTTATTCTGCTATTATCAAATGGGTATCTTACGACAAGCTTCATCTTTCCGGTTCACCATCACCACCTTCTGATGAAGATGTCCCACTGGGAGACATCTTGTTGGAAAGCTTGTTGAGGGAATGGTTCAACTCCCACTTACACCCATTTATGATGCTTCTCTCTCCCACAGCAAGAGGGTTGAGAAGAATTTCATCTTTTAAAATTCTAGTACAGACTGCCTTGATTCACAGTTTTGGCACAGCAAAGCATACAAGGAGATTGTTGATCTGACTGACAGCCAAGAGAATGTAATTTTAAAAAAAAGTTATATCCATGTACTATCTGGGAAAAAATAGATCCAAAGCTGGGATTAATCTTGCCTTTTGTTTTGACAATGAAACTTTCCCTTCAACCAGCTGGTTCTTTGGAAGAGGCACAGTGTACATGTTGAGGAATTTAAGCACACATGTGCTGCTCGAAGGGGTTTCCAGTTGCCCTCCGCAGTACTTCAGTTAAAAGAACAACTGCCCTCACCTTCTTGTCCCCAAGAGAACTTGTTAACTTGTCCTTTTCTTAAATGTTAAGATTTAATTTGTTGTACTGGCACTTGAACTCCAGTCTTTTAACCCTGAAATAAGGGTTGGGGGACTTCTATTAATATTTGCCCTCTTTCCCAAGGATCCAGTTCAACATTACAGAAGCATGGTTTTCATAGCCCTCATCAGGATTGCTTCACTATTTCCATTAAGTAACCAAGCCATAAAAACGAGCTCCAAGTTCTTGCTGGCAGACACACTTTAGTTTGGGAGCAATATTTTTCTGGGTGTGTATTGATGGCGGTTGGTAATTTTTATAATGGAAGCATCTGCAGCCTGCCTGCCTGCCTGCCTGACTCTCCATTTCCTATCCAAGCCTATTCATTCCCCCAGGTGTTTTTGGTGGAGAGAGCTGACTAGGTGAGAGTGTCAGATGATGGAGAATTCCTGCTTGGGTGTGCAGAGAAAGGACTCTGGCGTGGCTCCAATCCACCTTCAGTGTGCCTTCATTTCTAAGACATTGTATATGCCTGGAGCCAGGGAGAGGCACTTTTCAAGCACACCTCAGTAAATATATGTCATGAATATATTTAGCAGGTGTCCTTAAACATGTTCCAGTTCTTCCTTTCTAATTAGATGCTATCAGCTCTCTCCTCTTTATTTTACAAGCAAAACAAATAAGTAATAGCTGAATATTGGCTCAGAAGAGATATCTAGGTATGATTACCAAAATTATTAGTTCCCCAAGGGTACCCCCAAAGGGGTACATTTTAGCTGCTCCTGTTTCTAACACATTATCTTACAAGCAAGGGCTTATTCAGGTGATCAGACTTTGCACCTACATACACATGCTGGCTTCTCAGATGTGCCAGATGTTCTCCCCTGCCTTTAGTCAATGAAGGGTAAAGCTCATTGACTTGCAAGGCATAATAGAGTACTGCTGTGGAAATGCTATCCACTGCTAGCATTCAGGCCTCAATATAAATTAGGTTTGATGTCATAGCAAAGACATTTGCTCCTGAGCAACCCGTGTTGCACACTCTTCCTCTTCATTAAGAGGAGAAATGGCAGCTAAAGAACCCAGGCTTCGTTAGGCACCAATAAAAGAACCTTGTTCTCCAATGCAATGTATTGGCCTCTCCAAAGTCATGAAGGAGACAGAAAAAAAGAAAATGCTGGGGTCAAAGTTAGGCATTTATCAAATCATTAAGACCCACTAAAACTCTCCCAGCAAGCCTGCTCTCCTTTTAATGCCAGTCGTGTTCATTTCCATGAATTTGCATCCAGATATGGTTTTGTTTCTCTCAGCAGCAGGATTGAAAAGGCAAGGGGATATTAATGTGAGAGAAGGGGTGCTATTAATCATAGTCAATTGTTTTAAAAGTGATCAACAAGTAATTGAAACAGGAAACAGAATAGTTATTTGTTTTCTCCCAGTTAACATAAACACAAAAAGCATGACTATTGTTCTTCTGACATAATAAATCTTTGAATATGCCAGAAGATGTTTCCCTGTCAAGGGCTTTACAGATAATCTCCAGTAGCATACCTAACTGCTGCTCCAGTAGCATACCGAACTGCTGCCTTGAGTGATTTTACCTGAAGAGGAATGTTGTATGGTGGACTTACACCATTAGAAAATCACCAAAATGAACAAAATTCACCAGCTACAGAATTAATGCCCTTTTTTGTTTTTGGGGGTGCAAAAAGAATGGAGTGGTCAAATGTCTTGTAATCTAGTAGGGAACATCTGATTTGGTGGGTTGCAAGCTGTGCAGGCATATTGTACAGCTTTATTGCTATTTGGGGTTTCATCAAAGCAAGGGAGCTTCTTTGTTAAAAGACATTTTGTCTGATATTAGAATTCCCTAGAGACCCTGGGAAAATTTGCAGGAAAATCTCACAGCAAAAGGAGTATTAGAATTGGGTTGGTTTTACCGCCCACCTTTGAAGGGGAAATTGTATTTGACTGGAGATAGGCACTTAAGGATGCTTTAGCTATAGATTCCTGCTCTGAAAGGGGGTTGGATCAAATTATTCTTTCAGTGCCTTCCATTCATTATTTTGAAATCTGAATACATACTGCTGAAATTTCCAGAGGGGTAGCCATATTAGTCTGTTGAAGCAAAACCGGAAAAGTATATTGTAGCACTTTAAAGAATGATGAGTTTTATTTGGCAAAACCTTTCATGGAGTGCAACCCAGTTCTTCTGATGCAGTGGAAGAAAAGGTCCTCAAAAGTTTTGGCCATATGAATCACATTAATCTTTCTCTTGGCAGTCTATGGTGGAAAATTCTCCTGGGTTTACATAATGTAGGTGAGGACAGCATGTGCCAGCATCTTCAGATACTTGGTATTCAATCACAGGAACAACATAAAGAACAACATTAACAATAACAACCCTCATGTATCGCACTAACATTCTTGAATACTTATTAGAGTCATTGTCTTCCTGCTGGTTCCTATCAATGCCAAGGATGGGACCTTTGGAATGGCAGTTGCCCTGTTTTCCTTGATGAGCCATTAATGCTTCTGACTGGCTAATTCCCTTTGTTCAGCCATCCTGTGATCACCATTGATTCATCTCATGATGACAGCCTTTCATTAAGCCAAGCTTCTAATGCCAGAAAAAGGTGCTAGGCTGCTACCATCAGACACCCCATCCTGGAATTTGGGGCATCCCCCCCCCCAAATGATCACACTATCTTTGTGCTTTTCTCATGCCAGTAGCTGTTTATGCTTTTTATGTGGAAGAAAAGGTGAAGGAGAGGCATTAATCAGGTGTGTGAACCTTCTGGCCAAATGCAGGTCTTCTATTAAGAGTCTTTTTGAACAATCTGCTTTAAACCACACAGGTGGAAAGGCCTGAACACGGCTGCATATCACTGGATGCTTTTTTTTCTATAGTATGTGTTCTGATTATCATAAATGAATCCTGAAAAGCAATTCTTCCTCTAGACTTAGAGTCTAGAAATGCTTTTTAGCAGTGTGCAGAAATCCAAGATGTGGCATCCTGGGGCAAATTTCCAGAGCAGCTTTCAGTGCTAGGGCTCAACTATGGCCGTTGTGAAAGAAAAGTGATATACGCCATTGGGGAGAATGAGGCAACTGCTTCAAATGACAGATGCTGAGGGGCAGCAGAGATTCCTTTAAAATATATCTCTTTTCCTCTGCCTCACAAACTGGTCTGGTACTGCTGCTTAGTGTGATAGAAGATATTGTTTTACTACTAGTGAAATTTAACCGCCAATCCAGTGAAATTCTCTTAGTGCCGGTCTTTGGAGGGAATGCCATTTTGTCTTCTCTTGCTGGTCTTGGTTGGCAACTTAAATGCAGGACAAGTACGGAGGACAGGAGTTTAGAATTCACCAGTGAGGCCTGTTTTGCTTTTTCTGAATCCACACAACTACTGGCTGGTTCCTAGAGTCTGCCAAGCTTCTTGTCCCATTGCTCTTTGAAACATATGCTACAACGATTCCCAATGAAATAATGAAATATTCTTTTTATTCTTCCTAGTTTGACCCTGAAAAATATCTCCCTTCCAAATGAAATCAAAAGTAAATGGACAACCTCACTTGCATCGAACGAGACCGGCCCTGTTCTCCTCAGCAACATATGGTGGGCAGACTCACCGGAATCCAGTTAATGCATACCGGCCTTTAGGAAGGGTGGGGAGAGTTGGGAACATTTTACAGTAGTATTTCCTAGCTGTGAATAAAATGGAAAGCAGGAACAGACATCAAGGATCTTTCAACAAACATAATTTAAGTGGTGCACTTTCAGGTTTAGGGGGCAGCTTGACAAGCATTTAGTGGGATCTGACCAGCTACTGAGTAGCAACAGGCAGCTGTCCTGGTGCAGCATGACCATGATGGTGGATGGTGTGAGGGGAGGGAATCTGCAAATTGCACAATGCATGTCTGAGTCCAATGTAAAACTGAGTTTGGAGTGCCTGAGAGATTGCCTGTCATGACTTTCACTAGGCAATGAGTTGACACCCTTCTCCATAAGAAATTGGATAGTTAAACCACCCTTTTGGAAGGCAAACAGTTCATTGCTTCCAGAACTGGAGAGATCTCTAGGGAGGATGGGAAGTCCAGGTGGCTGTAATACGGGGGTCGGGGAGGGGGGGAGGCAAGAAGAGATGAAAAATGTACTTTCCCTTTGGACTTTCCTTATGCACATCCGGAAAAGAAGCTGCTGATTTTTGTTATAGAAACCAGGACTGGAAATATTCAGGAAAGATCGCTGATAATTCTAACGACCACATGACATTATCTTGAGAAAGTCAAATCTCCCTCCTTTCTCTGCCTAGAGAATTCCCCTAGAGAAATGTAGAAATCCAAAGTATCTAAATTATAAAGGGAGGGGTCAGGGGAACAATCAAAAGGCAGTTAATAGGCACAAGCTGCCTAGGTGAAGCTTTACTAAAAAGCACGTTCTTTTTTTGGCAACTCCTCCCCCCAGCACACAAACACGAGAATTTTTTCCTGGTCAGTTTTGCATTAAATAACTTTCATATGCCTCCCTGTTGCAATGTATGGTGATGATATAAGGTGTTTTTAATTGGTAGGAACAGATAAAATAGGAAACCATAAAATCGTTTGTAGGCAATCACAGTGGAGGAGATGATATTATTTGCAGTTCTTGACTGATGCTGCTAACTAACAAAAGTTCTGGGGTTGGTGGAGATTGGTTCAACCTCATGATGTAGGTGAGGTTATGATGGCTGGTGGGCAATTGATTAATCTGTAATGGATGTTGCTGCCCCATCAGCAGCTACCCAATCATACAATGCTACAGAACCTGCCGCCATAACTATCATGCAATGGCACCTTGCATAAAGGAATTAATTTGTTACAAATGAAATTCTGTTAAATTTCCTTGGTACAAATTTCCCATAGGAATGCATTGAAAATGGATTAATCCCTAAATGCAACTGTTTTCCTGTTGTATGGATCCACCCCATAGGCGATTTTCCCCTATCTCTGGAATCCCCCCCCCCTTTAAACGGATTTTCTGTTAAACAAACTGGTTGTTATATGAGGGTCTACTATGTCTGATCTTCTCTGTTCATGTTAAAATAATAGAAATAACATATTGTTTTAATTTGTTCCATTTTCTGGTAACAAACTCAGAACAATGTTACATTATGATTGGAATGGAATACTCTGGTTGTAATGAAATGAGTAGAGATGGGCATGAGTTGCTTCATGCTACGCTTACCAGTTTTGATGTAGTAAAGAGTTCTGTTCAATTAATTGGAACTGCTATGAAGTTGTGGACTTGTTAAATGGTGATGGAAGACTATCCCATGCTTCATACTGGCTCTTGCTATACTTTCATGTTATGTGCTCTATTGGTGATGTCGAGGTTTGTACTGGGTGACCCATTGCCTTGAATTAGGAGTGTCTCATACCAATATGGTCAGCTGTGCAGATCACCAAGAAGGTTCATGGGCCCTCTGACAGATAGCACACTCTGTGTGTGTGCATGTGCATGTGCCTGCGTGTGCATGCACTATTTCCTTTTCCAAGGTCCCATAAAAATGTGTACAAAGGAGGGGGGCACATGAAAGAAGCCCAGGTTACACATGAGTAAGGAAATGGGGATTGGGATATGCTTCTCCTCAGTATATTCTCTAAATTAAAAATTCCAGAGTCTTCCTAGTAGAGTCTTCTTCCCTGGATTCATTCTCACAAGTTTTCTGACCGTGCATTGCGACTGGCCTTCTCCATTACTCACTCAAAAAGGATTGCTTCCATAAAGCCTAATCTTGCATCCCTGCCTTTCCTATGATGACAGCCACAGAAAAAGAACCCCCGCCCCTGTGGCATTTTGCTGAAAGGTGTTTTGTGGCTTTTGCTCATTCACTTACTGATTGAACTGTATTCTCAGTGTGCTGAGACTACTTGCGGTGACAAGAGCAGGCCATCTGCCTGACCACAGAATCCTTTTTTAAAGACTTCCCTGTTCTTTCTTTTTTATATAATCAAGTCTCTATAACCAGGACTTGTAATCTTGGGCCAATCCTAAATTTTTCTGACCAGTTGGGTTACTGCTCAGATATAACAGAAGTTTCTACCAGAGTATGATGGGCCGTAGGCTTCCTTCCTGTTGGTCTGAAGGGCTAGTTATTAATCTGGCTTGAATATGGCACAGAAGATCATTGGATGCCCACTCCTCACATTGGAGGAATTACACAGCTTCCGCTGTCTTAAGAAAGCTCAGAATATTGTAGGAGGTATTTCTCATCCTGGACACTCTCTGTTTGTACCATTACCATCAGGCAGAAGGTATAGATCCATTAGAACTAGGACAGAAAGATTCAGACATAGTTTTTACTCAATAGCAGTAACCATGCTAAATTATGTTAAAAATTAAGTTGACGGGTAATATTAGTGTTGAATGTGTTACACATATATTGTATGGGGGATTGTGTATGGCTGTTGTTTTTTAAATTGTAGTTTTTATGGATTGGGTATGAATGTTGCCAGGTGAAAGAGTGTAGGGCTGTGTGTGTATGTTTGGTTTTTATGTCAGTTTTAAATGAGTGTAAGTGATGTTCGGCATGTGAATATTGGAGTATGTGTATAGATGGTTTGTTCTTAAATTGTAGATTTTATGTCTCGGATTTTTATGCTGGGTTGTGTGAATGACTGACTGGATGGCACTTTAAATCTTGTATTTATACAATGACAATAAATTGCATTCCAATTCCAATTCCAATTCCAATTCCAAAACCAGATGAGCACCACCCCTAGAGTTGGACATGACCAGCATGCATGTGGTGGTGGGGGACCTTTACCTTTTACCTCCCTTTGAAGTTCCCAGAAACCCATTTTATATCCAGCCTAAATTTGGCTGAAGGAGCACAAATCATTTCAAATTCAGAAACTCTTATTGGCACATATCATTCATTTGGCCTGCTCTTGACCAAACTGGACATTATTACACACCAATGCCTGCAACAATCTCTTAAGACTCAAATCAACTTATATTCCATTTCATGCACACCTGTATGAAATGTTTATTTCTCAGTGGTCTAGAATTGACACTGCTATTTCACACATGTAAACATATGGTATCACCGTAAACTTGAATATACCTTTTCTTCTTTTTATCAGATGCTTTACAGAGATACTGAGAATTCTGGAGAGCAGTCTTCAGTTATGTCAGGAGCCAATGGTACACACAAAAGTGAGGCTTGCAATCTAACAATTTTTGGTGGAGGTGTCATAAATCTGGGTAGCCTAATTTTCATTATTAGCCAGTTTTATTTGAATAACACTATTTGCATATTTTGCAATCCCGGGTGCCACGCAGTGGAGCCAGCTCCCGCTGTTCACCCCAGCTCCTGCCAACCTAGCAGTTCGAAAGCATGTAAATGCAAGTTTTTTACCAGTATGTTTGGCATTTTATTAATGATACATTAAAAACACAGAGTAAATCCAGTTGTTAATCCCAAGCAAAGGAGATTCTGCAACCAGGTGCGTAAACCAGGGTGTGGATGTGGACTTCTAGCCAAGTTCTTTTTTGCGTTTTGACATTTTGTGTGTATAGTATGTGGTCTATGGGACCCCAGAATGAATCGTCTGAGTTTTTTCATTATTTCTTACGGGGAAATTTGCTTTGATACAAGAGTGTTTTGGTTTACAAGCATGTTTCCAGAATGAATTATGCTCAAAGGTGTTACTGTAGTTAGTATCCCTGAGAGAATCTGTGTATATCCCAGAGACTATGGTGATTGCTTAAAAAGCTAAGGCTGGGGAGGGGGTTAGGGCATAGTCATTAATACCCAGCACTTTGACCATGTAGTCCTAGCTCCACAGCATTACTGCAGCTGATTCAGAAATCAAAAGAAAATTGTGAAAAGGGTTTTTGACTGTGTGTCCAGTGATGAAATCTTAAGGGAAAGAGAAAGAGGGAAAGAGAAACAGTGCATAGCCCAATTTCTATCGGAATACAGGGACATAGCAATACAAACTAGCATGGGTGTCTTCTTTGCTTTGGTGCCAGAAGGTATTAGAAAGCCAAAGGCAGGAGACTGGAGGGATGTATTGTGACTCCCAGTTGAATTCAGTGGGAGAGCTTTGACTTGTATACTACATCTCTTGAAAACACCACATTACTAAAGTATGGGACCAATGCTAGATTATGAAGGAGCGTAAAAATTCAAACATGGGCTGCAACATTTGGCGCAATAATGGGGTAATATACTCCATGGACCTCAGTTGGATTGGCTTCTCAGTAAGTAAGCAAGCATATTATCAAGGTGCAGCTCCACTGCTCTCCTAACATAGTCCCAGTGGTGATGGTGTGCAGGGTCTTTAGTGGTGGCAGCCTGTCTTTCAGATGTAATGGGGTATGAATTCAGATAACATCCTGAAGCACTGCCTGCATAGCTGGAGCACAAGACTGCATTGCTAGTCTTCCTGCTCAAATTTCTTTCTGTGTTTTATGCCTCAACAGCAAGAGTTGAAAACAAGGCAAAGGGTTCAAGATTTTTGCTGGCTAATTACACATCAATTCCCTCCCCCCTCCCCCCATTCATCCTTCATCCATACCCTGTTCATTGATGGATTCCAGAAGATTTATAACATACCTTAGCTTAGGGACTGGAGTTCAAATGGCTCAGGAAATGCAAGTCTGCCAGGCAATGGAATCTACAACCTAACCCCAACAAAGCATTTTGTTTATAAATAGGAAGAGAATGTCCTAATAACAAGAGGCAGATGTGAAACATCTTGATTCACTCCAAATGTACTCTGTCTCACCCTCAGAAAGGGAAGTCTAGGAAAACTGGACAAGAATAGCTTTCTTTCTACCCTTGAGGGTAACATTAACATTCTCTCTCCCTCCCTCCCGGGGGGGGGGGGGGGGGGGGGGGGGGTGTGTGTGTGTGTGTGTGTG
>JAHTLZ010003542.1:30624061-30638389 GCA_023846285.1 Phrynocephalus versicolor
CCTCCCTCCCTCCCCCCTGTGTGTGTGTGTGTGTGTGTGTGTGTGTGCACGCGCGCGTGCGTGCGCATGCACACCCTAGTCTCTCTGTTTCTGCAGAGCCTGGGAGCTGCCTGCAGCACAGCTTGAAGCAAAGCTGAGAGAGTTTCCTCCAAAACAGGACAGTTATATGCGTATTACATCATTTCCTTATTTTCTTGCTTGTATAATAAGGAATTCAGCATAATAAAAGCAGCTTAGAACCTTGGGGTTTGTAAATACTGCACATTGATCATGTAGCATGCCTTCCAAATTGTTTTCTTCCTATCTGGTATATCAGGAAGAAAAATAAGAAAATCAAAATTTTGTGGAACGAATAGATTTCAAAAATGGGCCAACTCTGAGATAAACTGAGAAGCTGTTCCTTACCTCTGGGATGAGGCATCAAACAATGGATCTTTTGCATTCTATTTGGTGTAAAATTTAAAAGATTATCAATTTAAAATTGAAGAATGGATAAGTTGGAAAGTATTACCCTAGGCTGATACCCAAGGGTTCAGCTGTTACTCACTGGTACCCAAGGAGAGAGCTAGTGACAGCCAAACCCTGTGAGAAAGCCCAAGTTCTCCCCTGAACACTTCAGCTACTGAGAAGCAAGGAAGTTATGAAGAATGTACTGGATGTAATATATGTAGGTGAGGAAAATTGCATAGTATGACATACTTTTTTCCTGTTTCTGCTGATTGGGAAGAAAAGTGCCCCTCTGTAGCGTGTTAATGGAAGGAGAATTGTAATATGGAAATTCTATGTCATTATATGTAATTATGGAAATTGTATGTCGTTTCACACTATTTTAATTTTACAGTATGTTCATTACATTTGCTGTATTTTTATGTTTATTTTATTGTATGAATTATATGTGCTCTGCTTGTATTATGTTGTATTGATCAATTGTTGTTAACCTCCCAGCGTGGCCTTGCTGCCAGATGGGTGGTATAAAAATCCTAAATAAATAAATAAATAAATAATAGAGTGCGTACAGGCAGCCTCCTTCAGACCTCTAGCACCCTGAACCCCCACATGTTCTCATCTGAAAGAGTGCGCCAGCAAACCTGCTCAAACAAACTGCGGAAGCTGCAGCTGTACCACCCTTTTCTGCACTAAACCTGATGTCCTGTTTTAACCTTTCCTGGTGCTCCAGGCAATAGATGTTAGATGGAGGTTAGATTTCCAGCAACAATTATATATGAAGCCTAGAATGATTTTTTAAAAAAGTTTTCTGCCAATGCTCAAATGTTGAGAACTCTTGTTTTATTCCATGCATCCCAACCATCAATTCAATGCCCTTAACAGTTGTCTCTAAATCTGGATGTGAACTGCAAAGCTCGCTGCCCTTAATGGAGTATGCAGTTCCCCCCCGTCCCCCGCCGCCTTTTTGAAATGGGACAACACAGCACATAGTCTCTTTTAGCTCTGGTTTTTGCATGAGCTGTTGTTTCAAGGCACTTATTATCCCAGAGAGGCTTTGAGGAGGCTCAGATTTCATCTCAAAAGTCATGCACAATCGCTTCATTTGTAGGAAGTCATCTTCCTCATTCAAGGTGAAAGAGCCTTCTCAGCATACATGACACATTCAGTTCCTGTGGGTATTGGTGTGAGTGTCAAATGCCTTGCATTCCTTTGCTATTAGTGTCTAGCCCCACCATGGGCCTAATGAGATTCTGTGTTGTTAAAACAGAGGTCTACTGTGAAGTTTTTTTCCCCCTGTGGCAACCAACACAGGAAATAGCAATATTTGTATTTTGGCCAAACAGAGAATAGGGGAAATAACTGTGCTCCACACAATGAAATGAAAACTATTGTTTTTTAAAAGAGAGGTCATATTAGCTTGTGGTGCTGTGAGAAATTTAGTCAAAAAGATAACTTTTCTAAATATATATCTAAATAACATCCAGCCACAAATAAACTCTAATACAAGAAAGTTGCCACAATTAAACATTTTTCAAATTAGTACTATTAGTTTATCTTAGCATGTTGGCAAAAGTAAAGAAGAAACAGATAAGGGAGAAAAAGAAAAGAAAAAAGAGCAAAACACTGTAGAAATGTTTTTTTTAAATCCAGAAAGTAAATTATTGGCTATTGGCAACTGTTTTGTCAATAGATCCTGTTTAAATCGACAGCCAAAGGTTTCGGAAATACAGTACTGTACTTTGGATGCTGAAATTGTACGGGGAATTGGCCAACAAACTTCTGTAAGATATGTTTTCTTTGTTGATTATCCAGAAGTATAATATGCAGTTTACTAAAATTAATGCTTTTATCCATGCTGCTAGTCCCAGTATAGAGTACTATTGCAGTTTGTCTTTCTAAGTCTGTGGATGAAAGGAGCTTTTAGTATAGATGAAAAGATGTGAGTAATCTTTAAGATGTGCTACAAAATGATATTTGCCTTAGTTTTGTCTGCATGTATTGGTTGATGCTAATTTCGGTTACCCAGTTATCTGGGCCGGTGCTAGGTTTTTTTGCACCCTAGGTGAGGGGCGGGGGGTGGGACGGGTGGCAGGCGGGTGGCAGGGCTGCAGGGCAGGGGGGTCAGCGGGGCAGCAGCGAATGGCGGGGGACAGTGATGGGCGGCTGGCGACGGGCGGCTGGCGGGTGGTGGGGGGACGGACGGCGGTGGCCAGCGGCGGGGGGGCGGCAGGGGTGCGGCAGGCTGTCCAGCGCCCTCTCTCCATTTTGGCACCCTAGGCAACTGTCTAGTTCGCCTTAATGGAAGCGCCGACCCTGCCAGTCGTGACATACGGTAATGATTTTTTCTTAGTTTTGTCATTTTGCATCACTTACACATTGCTTCATTATTATTTACTAATAGTACCTTGTGCAAATGACTTGGTCCTGAGTTGTGCATATGAATCCCCACCCCATAAGCTCCAGCCTAATTTAAGCAACAAGTGTGATTACTACTTATTGAAGTTATATGCCAGAACATATTTGGAGGGCTTTCTGTGTAGTTGTTTATTGAGCCATGCATCTCTGCACTGTGAGACTTTAATTAATGTAGGTTGGTTTTTACTTGGAAATTGTAGTATTGTTATTCATTTATCATTTTGATGAAATGGAAATATGCTCCCATGGAAATATTTTTGAATTTTGACTACCTACCTACCTACCTACCTACCTACCTGGTCGCATTGTATGATGACCTCCTGAGGGGAGTCGACAGGGGTTGTTCAACCTTGCTGATTCTCCTCGACTTTTCTGCGGCCTTTGATACTGTCAGCCATGGTATCCTCCTGGACTGGCTCTCTGAGGGGGGGGGGGGTTGGGGGCCTACCTTACAGCTGGCTCTGCTCCTTTCTTTGAGGGCTGTATCCAGCGAGAAACACCCAGGGGTGTTGCTGGCCCCTACATCGCTCTCCTGTGGGGTGCCCCAAGGCCCGGCACCCCCCCCCCTGCTGTTTAATATCTACATGAGGCTGCTGGCTGAGGTCATCCAGAGAGGTGGGGCAATGCTGCCATCAGTATGCTGATGACATGCAGCTCTACCTCTCCTTTTCTACCTCTGCAATGGAGGCTGTGCTGTTCAAACCCTTGACTTCTGCCTGCTGCAGTCATGGAATGGACTAGGACTAAGTCTCAAACTCAACCTGGAGAAAACTGATGTTCTGTTCTTCGGGGAGGGGGGACAAATGGGTACAGTGGCCATCTTCCCAGTCTGGGTGGGTCTGCCCTCCAGATGATAGATAGGGTGAGGAATCTGGGCATTGTCTTTGATCTGGCTTTGTCCCTGGAATTCCAGGTGGCAGCCATTTCTAGGGCAGCCTTTTACCAACTTAGGCTTATTCCCGAGATTCGCCTGTACCTTGACGGTGACTCTCTGACAATGGTTGCGCAAGTGCTGGTTATCTTGCAGCCAGATTGGTGGTTGGTGCAAGCAGGTATGATTGCATCACCCCAATTCTGACTCACCTGCATTGCCTACATGTTGCCTCCAGGATAAGGTTCAAGGTACCTTATCTGGGACTTTGATTTATAAAACCCTCCATAGCTTGGGATCAGAGTATCTGGTGGAGCATATCACCCAAAGATCAGCTTTGGCCTGACCCACCAGAGCATTGCAAGCCTTCTCGCTTTGGGTCACCACTCTCAGGGGGGCCTGTAGGTCCTCTATCCAGAACCAGGCTCTCTTGGTGGCTGGCCCAACCCTCTGGAATCAGCTTCCCATCGAGATAAGGCTCACTGAGTCCCTTCCAACATTTAAAAAACATCTTAAAACTTAGCTGTGCAAAGCTGCCTTTAGTGACTGCTGAGGTCACTATTTTGTTTATTTGTCAGTATATTTGTTTGCCACTGCCATCTTGCTTTGCTGGTCTTAACATTACTATTTGTTATTGTTTTATTCCTTGTGTTATTGGCTTTGGTTGTTCATGGCCCTGAGTTCCCCTGGGAAATAAATTGAAATAATAATAATAATAATAATAATAATAATAATAATAATAATAATAATAATAATAATAATAATAATAATAATAATAATAATAATAGATGGGCACGAAACAAACTTTTAATTTGTTTTGTTATTCGTTATTCATTTTGTTAGCTAACAAAATGAATAATGAACCAACCATCAAAGAAATTTCCTTTTCGTTCGCTTTGTTTTTCATTACTCCCCCTCCTACCTCATTATTGCTGCAGTCCTCCTGGTCCAGGAACTCCACGGGGAAGCTAGCCCTGTAGAGGTGCTGGTCCCAAGCCAGTGCCTCAAAAAGCCCCTGGCTGGGGACATTTTAAAATAAAATAAAAATAATTTTTAAAAAAGCACCAACCCAGTCCCATGCACTGCATGGTCAGTGCTCTAAAATCAAAAGAAAAATTAAAAAAAACCAAGTGCCAACCCGGCCCCAGGGGCCGCGTGGTCAGTGCTGGAAAAATAAATAAATAAGAAAAAATAAAACAGGGGTGCAGTGAAGCCAGCACCTTGAAAAGCCCCCGGCTGGGGACTTTTTAAATATTTTTTTTTAAAAAAAGCACTGACCCGGTCCCAGGGGCTGCATGGTTGGCGCTCTAAAATCAATAGAATTTTTTAAAAAAATAACACAAGTGCTGACCTGGGGCCATGTGGTTGGCGCTAAAAAACCAAACCAAAACAAAAAAACAAGCGCCGACCTGACCCCCATAACATTTGCTAATGTTGAAGCTCATTGGCCAGTGGTTTACCCACTCCCCCAGTGTCAAGAGATCCCTCTGGAGCCTTCCATCTTCTAAATGAGCTTATCTTGCTTTTGATCACTTCCCGAACAGCTCCTGTAAGCCACATGGGTCAACAGTTCGAAAAGATAATGCAAAACTAGATTGTCATGAGATTTCAAATCAAGAGATCTAATGATACCATTCTATTCTGCTTTGATCAGGTATCACTTGGAGTATTCTATCCAATTCTGAGAACCACTGTTTAGAAATGCTAACAAGCTGGAACATATCCTAAGGATGATAACCAGGGTGGTAAAGAACTGGGAAACCGATACTTGAGGGAGCTGGATATGCTTCACATGGAGAAAGAAGACTGAGAGGTGGTATGGTGTGTGTGTGTTGTGTCGTTATAGTCATCATGACCGACTCTTTGTGACTCCATGTCCATTGAGTTTTCTAGATATCTTCAAATACATGCAGTGCTGTTATTTTCTGCAGATTCAGAGTTTACAGAGTTTATGAATAAATTGATTAAGTTATAAGGAGGTAGAGTATAATCAAACATGATGAGAAAACATCTTCATGATTAGAAAATTTCAGCAATGAAACCAAAGACTGCCTTGGAAGGTGGTTTTAACACAGAGATCAGATAGCCGTGTTAGGGATGCTTTAGCTGGAACTTCGTATATTGAAAGGGATTTAGATGACCCTCAGGTTACCTTGTAATTCTATAATTTTATGACAAAATGTGATTCTGTGATATTTCGTCTTCTACTCAGTACATATGTTACTTGTGCAGTGGCTCTACACTCATTAGTATCTGGTTAGCTTGCAAATATCCTTCAAGCCCGATCTTATAGAAAAGGGACGGTTTAGCCATTTATGTCACTGAACTGTACTTGTCTTGCTTGAATAGTTATTTATTTCCTGATAGTGGATGTGAATCCTGTTCACGAATGTACTTAGAAGTATTGGGACCCACTTGTTTTCATTTAACTAGGCTATCCACCTAATACTGAGGCCATCACATGTCAAAAATTCTGGCTATCGAACAGCATACTCCAATGTAAGAATGAAGGGCACATATCACTTCTGAGCTAGCACTTGTCCTCTGCAGTTTAAAAAAATAAATCTAATCCATCAATCTAATCAGGTAATTGACTAATGAACTGAATGCATTTCGTGAATTAAAAAACATTCCGCCCCAGTAATAAAAATGTGAATGTAGTGACTCATTAAATAACACCTGTGACCTTCATTCGGTTTATGAAACACACCTCTCAATAAAAAAACATAGACTGTGGCATCCCATTAAAAGACTGATCACTATGTTTTATATAAGTGGTAGAAGCCAAATATAAAGTATGATGCAATGCCTCTGTAATTTGTGCTGCGGTGTACATCCACTTTTTCCTTGCCTGTAGGACCTAGACGTTTAACCCATACCAACTGATAGACCTTCCTGATCTTGTTTAGGTATCTCACAGGATCCTACTGTATGCCCTGATTCTGGAACATCTGCTGCAGACTTGCTATCTGGAGGTGAAACACAAGTTTAAAAAAAAAACAGAGTAACTTGTCCAAATAAGCCAAGTCAAATTCAGGTGGGCCTTTACTTTGTAACACCTGCCAAATTTTATTTGATGCAAAAAAAGTCTGAGAAATAGTTCTTCGTGGAAATTTTCATTTTCATTCCCTCCCCCTTCGATGACTCCATCTGAATTTGAAAGAAAAACAGTCTTTTGAAATAGGTGGCAACCCTCCAGCATATGCAATGCTGAGTTAAACTGCTATGTTGTTGTAAAATAAGACATACACCTCTTCATGAAAACCCAGCCAAGTGGTGCCTCTGGATTTTTTAAGAGGCTAAATTATAAGGTTGTGAAACCCCAAAGGGACCAATTCTTCACACAGTTAGGGCATTAATTTAAAATGTGCCTATGACAACTCTAGTATCTACAGTACATATGATATATGTCTCAAACCAAAGATGCTGTATGGAGAAAGGTGCATAATTTAATGTATCTTGTCCTAATGTGTGAGGACATTAGGACAAGACACTGGAGATTGAAATTGATGGTTGGTCTGACTCCACCATAGAATCACTGTGGGTTAAACTACCAGGTCCAAGGAGCGATGTGATAGTGGGGGTCTGCTATCGTCCACCAGATCAAAAACTTGAAGGGGACCTTGAAAAGAGGAGACAAATCATGGAGGTGTCTAAGAGGGACAGGAGAGTAATCATGTTGTTGTTCAGTCGTTCATTTGTGTCCGACTCTTCGTGACCCCATGGACCAGAGCTCGACAGGCTTTCCTATCCTCCACTGCCTCCCGGAGTTTTGTCAAATTCGTTTTGGTTGCATTGATAACACCATCCAACCATCTCATTCTCTGTCATCCTCTTTTCCTTTTGCCTTCGATTTTTCCCAGCATCAGGGACTTTGCCAAGGAGTCCTCTCTTCTCATGAGGTGGCCAAAGTACTGGAGCCTCAGCTTCAAAATCCGTCCTTCCAGTGAACATTCGGGGACTTCAATTATCCCCACATTGACTGGGCCAATGTGAGCTTGGGCAAGAAAGAGAAACCGGGTTTCTTGACTTGCTGAATGACTGTGCCTTAGAGCTACATGTCATGGAGCCCACCCAAGAACAGGCAACTCTGGATCCAATACTGTGATACTCAGGACCTGGTCAGGGATGTGAATGTCACTGAGCCTCTGGGGAACAGTGACCATGCTGCAATCTCCTTTGCCATGCATGTCAGGAAAAGAGTGTCAAGCAAATCAAACACAAAACCCTTGATTTCCGAAGGGCAGATTTCCTTCAGGTGAGAAAACTAGTTAGAAAGAAATTGAAGGGGAATGTTAGAAGAATCCAATCTCTCCAAAGTGCATGGAGCCTGTTTAAAACAACAGTAGTACAGGCCCAGCACAAGTGCATACCACAAAGAAAGAAGAGCTCATCGAAGTCCAAGAAGGCACCGGCATGGTTAACGAGTGGAGTTAGAGAGGCTCTCAAGTGCAAGGAGAGGTCTTTCCATCAATGGAAATCATCCCCAAATGAGGAAAATAAAAAGGATCACAAACTCTTGCAAAATAAATGTAAGATGATGATAAAAGAGGCAAAGAAAGACTTTGAGGAGCATATGGCTAGCAATATAAAGGGAAATAATAAAAGCTTCTTTAAATATGTTAGAAGTAAAAAACCTTCCAGAGAACCACTTGGCCCTCTGGATGGCGAGGGAGGAAAGGGGGAGATAAAGGAGGACTTGGAAATTGCAGAGAAATTAAATGATTTCTTTGCATCTGTCTTCACGACAGAAAACCTTGGGCAGATTCCGCTGCCTGAATGGCCCCTCTTGACTGAAGAATTAAATCAAATACAGGTTAAAAGAGAGGATGTTTTAGGTTTAATTGATAAATTGAAGATCAATAAGTCACTGGGCCCAGATGGCATCCACCCAAGGGTTATTAAGGAACTGATAAATGAAATTGCAGATCTCTTAACGGTAATATGCAACTTGTCTCTTAAAACGGCCACAGTACCAGAGGAGGATAGCGGATGCCACACCAATTTTTTAAAAAGGAAGGAGGGGTGACCCAGGAAACTATAGGCTGGTTAGCCTTACGTCTGTCCCAGGGAAGATAGTGGAAAGCCTCATCCAAGAGATGAGAGAAAATCAGCATGGCTTCTGTAAGGGTAAGTCTTGTCTGAAAAATCTTTTAGAATGTTTTTAAAAGGTCAACAACCATGTGGATTTGGGTGAACCGGTGGATATCATCTATCTGGATTTTCAGAAGGCTTTTGATATAGTCCCTCACCAAAGGTTGCTGAGAAAATTGCACAGTCAGGGGATAAGAGGGCAGGTCCTCTTATGGATTGAGAAATAGTTGAGATCCAGGAAACAAAGAGTAGGTGTCAATGGGCAATTTTTACAATGGAGAGAGGTGAAAAGCGGTGTGCCCCAGGGATCTGTCCTGGGTCCGGTGCTTTTCAATCTTTTCATAAATGACCTGGAGACAGGGATAAGCAGTGAGGTGGCCAAGTTTTCAGATGATACGAAACTTTTCCATGTGGTAAAAACCAGAGAAGATTGTGAAGAGCTCCAGAAAGATCTCTCAAAACTGGGGGAATGGGCTGCAAAATGACAAATGTGTTTCAATGTAGCAAAATGTAAAGTAATGCATATTGGGGTGAAAAATCAAAACTTTATCTATCAACTCATGGGCTCTGAGCTATCTGTGACGGATCAGGAAAGAGGTCTCTCTGTGTTAGTGGACGGTTCAATGAAGGTGTCTGACCAATGTATGGCAGTGGTGAAGAAGGCCAATTCCATGCTAGGGATTATCAAAAAGGGGATTGAAAATAAAACAGCCAACATTATAATGCCCTTATACAAAATGATAGTAAGGCCCCACCTAGAGTATTGTGTACAATTCTGGTCTCCGCATCTCAAAAAAGACATAGTGGAACTGGAAAATGTACAGAAGAGAGTAACTAAAATGATTACTGGTCTGGGGGACCTCTCTTATGAGGAAACACTAAAATATTTGGGGCTCTTTAGTCTGGAAAATAGGCACCGGAGGGGCGATATGATTGAGTTGTACAAAATAATGCAGGGCATGAGTAAAGTGGATAGAGGGACACTCTTCTCCCTCTCACAAAACACCCAAACTAAGGGACATCCACTCAAACTGTGGGTTGGGAGAGTGAGAACAGACAAAAGGAAATATTTTTTACCCAGCATGTTGTTAGTCTGTGGAACTCCCTGCTACATGATGTGGTGATGGCATCTAGCCTGGATGCCTTCAAAAGGGGATTGGACAGATTCCTGGAGGAAAAGTCCATCACAGGTTACAAACCATGATGGAGATGTGTAATCTCCAGGCTTAAAACCAGGGTACTTCAAGGGCCAGATGCAGGGGAGTGGTAGCAGGAGACAGATATCTAGTCTCATGCACTCCCAGAGACATTTGGTGGGGCCACTGTTGAGATACAGGAAGCTGGACTAGATGGGCCTTTGGCCTGATCCAGCATGGCTCTTCTTATGTTCTTATGTTCTTATGTTCTTATGTTTATGACGTGTGAAGACTAGTCTAGGAAGGATTTTCATTCCCATCCTCCTTTTTCTGAATATTCAGTCTACTGTACATATTTATCTATTGGATTCTATGGTTTTTGCTATTTATTATTATTTATTTGTTCATTTTCTGCACATTCTGCCTTTCCTTCACCAACCTGTGAGGGAAAGCCCTGAAAGAAAGTGGCTGGGTGAAGGCCATCCAGTGATGTTTGTGGCCTTGTCCAAAATTCTAAACCACCATGGGACCTTCATTCTATTATCAGGACAAAATTCTAATTAATTAGATCTGACAATTGCTTTTTTTAAATGCTTCCACACAAAACCACAGATGGTCATATGTTTCCATATGACTGAAGGAAAACAGGCCACTTTTGTGCAAGACAGCTAACAGCCCTGGCATTGGCTATTGCCTGGTGCTTGCTTTCATTTGGAAAAATAGTATGCAACTAATTTTCTCATCAGTTTGCCAAAATGGTCATCATTGAGCTTTGCCAGTGTGCAAAATTACCAGAATGGAACAAATTATGCAGTTCTTCCACTGCAGATCTATTTTAATTACAGATGCCAAAATGTCATTTTGGAAAGCCTTGCTAAAATGCATCGTATCTTGAATTTGAATAGTTGCTCTCTTTAGTAATTCATCAAATTCAAAATTCTCATTGCCTTTAGCTCAAAGAGCCTAAGAATGTAAAATTGTGTGTTTGTAACTGAGAGTTTCAGCAGTATCAGCCTATGATAACTTCTCTGGTTTCAACAGTGATACTCTTTGATGGTGCTAGTTGTTATCAAGATATTGTATGTGTAAGTAGATCTTCACGTTCAGAGGTACTACAGTCTCCAACAAAAATAAAATGTCATATACTTGAAAACAGCAACACTGTTAGGACCAAGATGTTTGAACTACAAGTAGTTGCTAAGTTCACTTGCCTTTTTCTTGTTTCTTTGCCCCCCCCCCCCTTGCAGTAAGGAAGGGTTTTGGAATTTCTTAACCATTGTAACAAAGGATAATCATTAGCACATGAACTTCTATTCTAAAATGTCTGTTGTTTTGTTATCCCCCACTCTACTTGCAGAATTAAATTCCATTCTTATCCTTCTAAATTTGCTTTTGCTGAGCTGATCTTCCTGCCCACATTTTTTCTAATATGTGTTCTTTTGAGGGAAAACATTTCATTCTAGAATCAATATTACTGATATTCATACAAGAGGATGTATTATCTTAAAAATTTATCTCATAGAGCCTCAACTAAAACTAAGCAAAACCAGATGGAAGTCATCTTATATAAAGTAATACTCTTAAAATGGAATGTTGATCGCCTGCTTTCCTGTGGCTGAATTGATGTGATATGATAGAATGTTCACAATTATTTTATTTTTTCCAGAAGCAGACACAGTAACAAAATGACTGTAAATGGTACAGTCACAGCAACAATATTCATGCAGGGATTCTGGGCTGGCACATCAGAAACAGAGTCTTAAAGAAAAGCCTAAAGGCTGAGGAAGAACTGATATATCTTATTTCAGAAAGTGGGATTAATGTCAAGGAGAACGAAAGAACGAAAGGACTCACAGAAACGAGGATTTATGTGTCATTTGAGGAAAGCAGGAGAGATGAGAAAGTTACTTTTTCAACTCCAAATTATTCGAGCCAACATGGCCACTGAGGCATTTTAACTGTTGTTGTTCAGTCATTCAGTCATGTCCAATTCTTCGTGACCCCATGGACCAGAGCTCGCCAGGCCTTCCTGTCTTCCACTGCCACCCGGAGTTTGGTCAAATTCATATTGGTTGCATCGATGACACCGTCCAACCACCTTATTCTCTGCCATCCTCTTTTCCTTTTGCCTTCAATCTTTCCCGACATCAGGGACTTTTCCAAGGAGTCCTCTCTCCTCATGAGGTGGCCAAAGTACTGGAGCCTCAGCTTCAAAATCTGTCCTTCCAGTGAACATTCGGGGTTGATTTCATTCAGGATGGATAGGTTGTGTGTGTTTTTTTTGTTTAAATATTTATTTCACATAATATGAACAAATAAAATCAGCAGTTGTGAAGAACCACTTTAGAATGTTAACACAAACAAGAGTCTGTGGTGGACAATACCTGTCCACTTATCTGGCGACAGACTTGGAAAGTGGCACAAGAAATTGTACAAATTAAATTGAACTTTAGACCAGAAACGTTGTTGCTGAATATAATGCCAGAGATTATTGACAAAAAAATAAAATATATTCTCTTGTACATATATACGGCAGCTAGACTGCTCTGGGCCCAGAAATAGAAAAAAACTGAAATACCAACTAAGGTTGAACTGTTGAAAAAGCTACTGGACATTGCAGAACTGGATATGCTCTCAGAGGCGTTGTGAGACCACCCAAGACATTTTGTAAATGAGAGCTGGAAGATGCTATATAATTGGGCCCAGAAGCAGACAAACGAACAAGGGGCAAAATACATATAAAGTGACCCCAAATCTGAAAGTTTTGCAGATGGCTGTTCAGGTGTGGAATCCTTAATTCCTCTGTATTAGCAGGAAGGATAGGTTTGATATCCTTGCAGTCCAGGGGACTCTCAAGACTCTCCTCCAGCACCACAGCTCACAAGCATCAATTCTGTGGCAATCAGCCTTCTTTATAGTCCAGCTCTTACTTCCATACATCACTACTGGAAAAACCATAGCTTTGACTAACCTGTCCTTAGTTGGCAAAGTGATATCTCTGCTCTTTAGGATGCTACCTAGGTTTGCCATTGCTTTCCTCCCAAGAAGCAGGCATCTTTTTATTTCGTTGCTGCAGTTGCCATCTGCAGTGATCAAGGAACCCAAGAAAATAAACTCTGTCATTGCCTCCATTTCTTAACTGTAGTTCAAAACAAATAAATAAATGAAACAAAATAAAACCTTTCCCAGTTTCTGAAAGAGAGATGACAATAGGGACAATGTTTGCAGAAAGAGTCAGGAAGTAGCATCTCTGGCTTCACTTAGATTACAAATTTCACAGATATGGAAGAATAGCCCAAATCCTGTTGCATAAATAACACTTTTAGAGGAATGGTGATATCACCAAATTGTGAATGATCACTTTCATTTTGTATGAGTTGTGAGGGACCTGGAACAGAAGGAAGAGTTTTTTAAATTCCCCCAAAGGTAAGCTGCTGCATGATGTTATTGGCAGGGACAGATTTTTGGTAATTAAAGTTTCCTACGCTCCCTCTAGGATCCCCATGGTTCCCAGGAGTACATTTGACAATTACAACCAATGCACCAGCTGTGCCCATTTCTGGAGAAGCCTGGTTTTGGTCATGGAGACAGATGTCTTAGTTACATCCTATTTGACTACTGCAATGTTCTGTATGTGTGACAGCTTTTTGGACCATGTTCGGAATCTCCAGTGGGCTCAACATGCTGTAGTTGGGCTGTTGATGAGATCCTGTTATAGTAAGAATAGAAGAACTCATACAGGTGGTCCTGCATGTGGATCCATACGCAGGTAAGTACATTACTCATAATGCTGTGAGATAGCATACTAGGACACATAGTGGGCAGTGTAAAATAGAAGGCACTTTGCTGTCACTGTGAATAGTAAGCACAGGGTGGGCAGACCCAGCAACAAGGCATGTGTCAAAGCCAGTGGGCTCCACTAGGCCCTGTTATGACCCAAAGATCCTGGGCATTAGTTCTTGGACCATTTGAGCAATGGAAATAATGATTTCTTTCTTCGTACAATGGACTTTTATGAAAAGTGCGGCAGCACCATCTTTCTTTAAAACTTTAGCATGAACTTTCTCCGTGGAGAAGTTTTCCACAATAATTCTTAAAGATAAAAAGTACTATACAATGTGGAGAAGGTCCCCATCCATGATCTTTGTTGATGTGTAGATCGATAGTGTCAGGCTCATTTCTCCACCTTCTACAAAAGTGCTATTGTCCCTTTCTTTTCTTAGTCAACAGTAACTAACAGGCATAGCCGGGTGGAGACCCCATACTCGGCAGTGGCACGGGTCTCCATTAGAGATGGGCACGACTCAGGAAAAAAACGTCGTTTTCGTTTTCTTTTTCGGCTAGGGTCAGAGTCGTTTCGTTTCC
>JAHTLZ010003542.1:30659115-30678137 GCA_023846285.1 Phrynocephalus versicolor
TCTTCTTCTTCTTCTTCTTCTTCTTCTTCTTCTTCTTCTTCTTCTTCGTCATGTTTTCCTGCAGCTGTAGGGTCTGCATTTTGGATCCTGAAATGCCATTTTGCCAAATAAACTGTGTCTTCAGGGTGCAGGCTGATGGTTTGCATGTCCTTATTGACAGTGTCCTGCCATCTCTATTTTGTTCACCCATGTGGCTGCCAGCCAAGAATTTTCAGGTTGTAAGCAGTTTGGGTGGTGGAGGAAGATGTTCCTTAGAAACATGTTCATGTTGCTCTGAGGACATGTTCATACTAGGGATGGGCACCAAACAAAAAACAAAACACTGATCCATCCGTTTGTTATGTAAAGAAATGAAATAAAACAAAACAAACCAAAGAAGCAGCATTTTGTTAACAGGTAAAATGAAACAGTGTTTTTTCTGTTTGAAATGAACCATTTTCTTCTGCTGTAAAATGGCTCCCTTACCTGCTGGGCTCGCAAGCCAGCCCAGCAGGAGAGGGCCTTGCGGGAGGCAGGCAAAGCAGCTCAGCTAGGAGGTGAGTCCTCCTCCGACACTCTTCTCCACTGCCGCTGCCATTTTAAACAAGCTGCAACCTAGCTGTCAGAGGCTGGAGACTGTTTAAAATGGCGGTCAGGGTGGAGAAGAGTGTTGGAGGAGGGCTCACCACCTCCTAGCTCAGCTCCTTTGCTTGCCTCCGCGAGGCTCCACAGCAGTGCCAGCAGGCGGAGTGGCAGCGAGTCCTCCTCTTCAGGATTTCTCCAGCTGGGAGGTGGCAGGGAATCTCATGGCAGGGAGTTGAGAGGGGAGTGCTGACGTCAGCGCTACCCTCTCAGTCCCCTGCTGGGTGATTCCCTGACCTCATTTTGTTTTGTTTCCTTTCGTAAGTAGCAAAGTTCTTTTGAAAAAAATTGTTACTTATGATACAAAATGAAATGTGGGGGGACAAAACAGAATGAAATGAAACTCAATTTTTCCATTTCATGCCCATTCCTAGTTCACACCAGAAGAGTCATCTTTCTCTCATCTTCTCTGTTATTGATATCACACCTACAAAGTTGCTGTTGGGTACTATCATTTGTGACATGGTCAAGTAGGGAAATAACTAATATGCAATGGAGCATTCCCATATACCAACATTGCCTTGGAGATGGGAGCCATGATATCCACCTTCTTCAGGATTTCTCCATTTACTTGGAGTGTTCCAGGGGTGATAACTGTCTATAGACACTCAGTTTTCTTGATGTTTAGTTGGAGTCCAAAGTGGCTGAGGCAGTCATTCCACGTCTGAATTTGTCACTGAAGTTCGCTCCTTGTGGCAATAGCAAGCATGGCATCATTGGCATAGAGCATGGTCCAGGGAGCATTTTGCTGCAGGTCTTATGTCATGGTGTCCATGAATAGTATAAACAGAAGTGGCAACAGTACAGAGCCTTGATGCACTCCATCTGTCCCTGGAAAACTGTTAGTGAGGCCACCTGGGGATTGTACATTGCTGTTGGTGTTCTTGTATAGCATTTTGGCCCTGTCAGTGCGGAACATGGTCAAATGCTTTCTCCAGTTCTAGGAATGCCAAGTGCAATGGTTGGATCTTTGTTCAGTGCTTCTCTATCAGGTGACAAGCTGCAAAGATGGTATCACTCATTCTGCATCCTATGATGAAGGTGCATTGCTCAGTGGTGAGTTGCACAATATTGTGAATGTGCTGGTCCACAAATGGCACATTTAGTCAACACAAATACTGTATTTAAATTCTTGTGGAACTGGTCTTCATATGTGTACCCTCCAACTCCAAAACTCTCCTCCTCTTGTCTAGTACTATAAAGAGTTGGGAAGATGCCTGTGGATTAGGGTGAGTTAATTAAAATCAGCATCTTGGACTAGCAAATTTGATCATATACCCCTTGTCTTGACATGCATTCATGGGTTTCCTCTTAGTTTCTGTGCTCAATTCAAGGTGCTGGTTATGACCTATAAAGTACTTAATGGCTTAGAACCTCAATACTTGTTGGGCTCTCTCTCAAAAAATACTTACCCATTTCATCTGCTCCTCTAAGTCCATGCCATGGGAGGCCAAAAAGATAATGACAAGGAATACTGTAGGTCTTCTCAGTAGAGTCCCCTAATCTTTGGAATATGTTACCAGTGGAGATATGTCAGGCTTCTTCCCTCCTCATTTACAGAAATACTGAGAAAATAAAATAATTCAGCTCTTCCTTCAAAGGGATTCCACAGCCTAGAAGGCCATCTCTTGTATCCTCACCAACTGTGCTTGTAAGTATGGGCTGTCAAAGAAAAAACTCTAAAGTTGAGGGAGGCTGCTATATACCTATCAGCTGGCTCAATTTATCTGCTACCCCACCCCCACCCCATTGCATTCACTGGCCTGAAACCCTGGGCGTACCCCCGTACTTACATGCCAATTGGCAAACAGGCATGAATCCAACTGTTGATGCCAGTGAAAGCAACCTCCTGTGCAGTGACAGTATCTGTAATCAATTCTGCATTCACTCAGTTTTGGTCTTGAGCACCTTCCTGGTGATAATCCATCAGGATTCATACTCAGGCAAAGTTCCAGGAATTGATTTTATTTTAAATCCCCTCTATTTTTAGTCTGGTAAGGAATGAAGGGTATATGTGGAACAAGTGGGATGAGAATTCAGAAAGGAGATAGGGAATCCTTCTTCTTTATTTTGGTGTTCTGCTGCTTGTTCATTCGAGATGGATGGAAGGCAACTGTAAGGAGGTAGGAGCAAAATACAGAATCCATTTCTCCCCAATATTTGCATTTGACCGAACCAAATACAAAAGCAAAGTAACTGTTCCTGTGCAAATTTCTCTGGAGACTGCTAATTTATAATCTAAAAATTAAATGGGAGGGGTAGCTAACAGAAAGGCTTTTTGGAATAAAAAGGAGAGCAGCCATTTTCCTTTGAAAACATCTGTTGCTCAACATGGCTAAATACATTTTTTTCTGGGGAGTTCTCTATTCCTGAAAAGAAGCCAGCGCCTGGCTTCCAGGATTTAATTTGTTGATCTTATTCTCATCCAAAATGCAAATTTGTCTTGTTTTGGTGCCTCAGTACAATGAATCTTGCACTTAGCATGACAAAATGTTAACAGTAAACATATGATGGAAAGGCAGTGTCAACATATTTCCCTCCTTAACCTGATGTTCATTTTTTACTGCTGAATCATACACACAATGGTGATGTTCCCGTGCAGCAAATGCTAGGAGAGCATTTAAATGAACAGATGAATTGTACTCTTGTAAAACTACTTCAATAACCAAATAGGCATATTTAAAATCAGATGGTTTATTAAGCAAGAGGCTCATCGTCAAGTTGCTTGCCATCTAAAATACAGCATAAGCCTATGGTCAAAATATTACCCACCCCTGACTTAGATGTACAGTAGTAGCACATTTAAATGGTTCTCCACAATAAAGGGGGAAGGAGGGGGAGCAAGGAGGTCTCTGTAAGACTAGCATACATTTAGGGATGCTTTGTGGGAGACGCAAAGATGCAAAGTTTGTACATTATTTCTCTACCTATGGGGCAGGGTCTATCCTATTAGGAGCTCTGCAGGGAAATGTATCATCCCACCTCCTTGTCTGATTGGCCAGCGCCAGGGAGAACGAATGATGACATTGGAGGCTGCTTCCTCATTGGAGCTCAGCTCCGTGCAGGCACAGAGTAAGGTAAGGAATTGGCTGGTTGCATTTTGGAGACTTCTGAATGCTGGGCTTGCGTGAGTCATTTAGGAAGCATGAGCTTCCAAAACGAATAGCCCATTGCTAGTTGTTTCTGGATGCTCTCTTTGTAGGTACATTGTCTCTTTGTGTGCCTTGAGTGGCAGGCAAGTTTCTTACCTCCAGTCCTTTCTGGGGAGGCATTTAGCCCCACTCAGCTCTTCTTCACACAGTGGCGCAACCTGATCCCAACGGCAAGCCTCTGTCCGCTCATCGGTGGTGGCAGCGGGAGGTGCAATGGTGGGCCTGGTTGCTCAGTTCTCCTGACCATCTCTCACCTTACTATAGCTATTATTTCTAGAAGTCTCATTTCAATTTAAAGTGAATATGTTCACTTTCTCTTTTAAAAAATATAGTAGGAAATATTTATTTCTCCCTTTCAAAAGGAGGCTTTAAAGAAAGTGAGGCATTAAATCTTTCCTCTCTGCAAATAGAATAAAATGCTTTTGTAGTGACAGTGTAAAAATGAGGAAGCACAATCCCTGGGTGTGTTTTTTTAGCTAGCTTGGTTGATCAGGGAATTTTTAGCAGTAATATTCTTTAGCTTTTCCTATGCCAGCATGTGACATGGCTAACAATAAAGGCAGCGTGTATTTGTTCCCTTTGCCGCTAAGGACAAAAGGGTCAGAGAAAGTACTTTAGCTGCCTCATTTAGCCATTCTGTTTCGTTATGAGAAAGTTGCTCTAAGCCAGCCCTTCTCAGTCCAAAGCCCTGTTTAGACATAAGAGTCATATCTCACTGATCCAGCGACTCCCAGCTTGCATTAGGTTTGCCCTCCACTGGTGTCTTGGGGTTGGAAAATGAATCGCTAAGACTCATGGCATTTTGACAGAGAGCTTAAAGCAGCTCAGCAAGTCAGAGTCACTCTAAGTGTGCTAGGGCAGGCTGGGCCTGACGTGTTTAAACTTTGGGCTGTGCAGCTCAGCATCTTAACGATGGGAGGGTCGCCTTGAGCTTGATGTTTGCCAGCCAATGGATAGCCAGAACCAATTAGTAACCCCACTCCCCGTCTTCCTAGTAATATTTTTCTGGGCTCAAAAGCCTCATGGGCTTTAGAGAGTGAGCCTCCTTTTAGTTGTTTTAAATGCTGGTGTGTTAAGATTTCTGCATTCCACATAGGGTCAGCATTCCTTTAACCTAGGAGAGAGTGTTGTGTGTGTGTGTGTGTGTGTGTGTGTGTGAGAGAGAGAGAGAGAGAGAGAGAGAGAGAGGGAGGGAGAGAGAGAGAGAGATCATAAATTATAAGAGGCAGGTGATTAAAATAGGAATCTCATTCTTTATCCAGGTATACGCAACTACCAAGAAAAGGATTGAGATTGAGAATAACAGTGTCACTGACCTGATTGCTCCAAAGAGCCTTCACTGATGCAGTGAATCTTACTGCATACAAGTAAGAGGATGTTGGGCAAAGTAGTGCAAGTAACTTCATGCATACTTTGAGGAAACAGACTCGATCCATTTCAGTCCAATTTATAGTCAGTGTCTGGTGTTAAAATGGTCACAGTCACTGTGGTTGATAGCCTTTTTCAGATGATGAACAGAAGCCCAGCCCTGTTGATTTCTTTTAAGTTCTCAGTAGCATCTGATAATGTTGACCACATCAAACTTCTGGGATGGCTTTGTAGGTTTGGCAGTGGTTCTGCTCCTATCCTTGGAACGGTTTTCAGATGTTACCAACGGCATGGGGACTAATTAACACCATCTCACAAAATACTGTCTTACCTCTCCTACTGTCTTACCTTACCTTACCAACGGCATGGGGACTAATTAACACCATCTCACAAAATACTGTCTTACCAACTCCCATTACCGAACAAGCACATGAAACCACTGGGAGATGTCTTCAGGGAATTAGCAGCAAACTTCTGCCAGGGATTCTCAGCTCTGTTTCTCCGTTCCATCTCAGCCAAGATGGAGGGTTCATATGCTGGACTGCTGTCTGGAGACAATAATAGTCATGGAGATGGCACATACTGCATGTTAAATTGGTTACATTTAGACTAGATAGAGTTATGTTAAGAAGACAAAATCCTGACTGCAGGAGGATTATATAACTTTAAGATTGAAAAGGAAGAAATTGAAACTGTTAAAGATTTTGTATCCCGGGGTTCAATATTCTCTCCAAGGTGTGCACTTGTGTACATCTCCATCAGCACAGTGCAGCAACAGCTGTATTTGATGCCTGTTTGTTTCGGGGTTTTAGAATGAAACTCTGCCCTCCTGCAAAGCTCCTATACAGCCAGGATGAAAAAGGAGAGGAAATGTTGCCTGGGTTCAGTCATCAGTCCAAATACAGACTGTAGCCAAGAAATCAGAAGAAGACTGAGGCTTAGATGGGACCTATGAAAGAATTAGAATAGCTCTTCAAGTATAAGCATGGGGTAACACTGGAGACCAAGGCCAGGATAATCTGCTCTGTTTTATTCTCAATTATTATGTGCAGATGTAAAATCTGGAAAGTAAGGAAGGATGACAGGAAAATATTTAATTTGAAATAAAGTGTTGGAAGAGTGCTTTCCAGATACTATGGAATGCCAGAAAGACAAACAGCAAGGTACTAACTAGATTAAGTCAAGTCTGGATTCTCTCTAGAAGCAAAAAAATCATGAAACTGAGGTTGTCATACTTCTGGCACATCACAAGAGGACAGGGCTGACTTGAAAAGATAATACTGGTAGGAAAAGTTAAACGTCACAGAAAAAGAGGAAGACCAAATATGAGATGGATTCATTGAATCATTGACCTCAGCTTGATTTGGTAATACCTGAACAGAACTGTTAACAACAGGGCTGTTTGAAGATCACTCGTTCATAGGGTCAGAAGTGACTTAGCAGTATGTAACAATATCAATGAGCTACTGTCAGTTCTAAGCTCTGGGAAGTGATGAGAGACTCTGTGGAACACGTATTGCATTACCGCCCTGCTTTTTGTCAGACACGCTCAGGTTTCCATCATTTTAACCTCACAACAACTGTGTGAGGTCAGCTGACAGATAATAATCACCTGAGGTAGCTTTGAGCATCATGCCTGAAAAGGGTTCTCTGAATACAATATTGTATTCATTAAATATGCTAGCATGGGTAACTTGGCATTTGAATCCCATGGTTGAGTTTGTAATGTATTTGATTATACATTTCAGGATAAGAATCAAAGTAAGCAGGCATAAATTTGATATATGGAATCATTATGAGGCCTATTTCAAGGCTTAAGGTCTGTGTGAGCATTTTACGTAATAGATATTTCCCAGAGTTCATTGGGAAATTCTGCAAAATAAATGTATGTTCCATCAAGCTGTTTCTAACAGCAAACCTAGTAGGATTTTCAGGATGAGATATTTAACAAGTGGCTTTATCAGTGCTGCACTCCCCCAATGAGTCTCTGTGGCTGAGTGGGAATTCAAAACCAGGTCTCTTGAGTCCTAGTCCATCATTCTATCCACTTTATCACACTGGCTACACAATATAAATACATCTCATGACAGGGACTCCACCTCATGTGTACAGAAGCTGTCAGGCTTCTTGAAGCAGGTTGGAATAGCACAGTAACAACCCTGATGGGCCGATGTGGTTAAGAACCAATTTGTGTTGTACAGGCCCAGTCATTGCCTATCATGGCTGCTGAATGAATTAAACTCAAACTTCTGAACCAAGACCAGGGCTTTAATTAAGCCACAGCAGTGCACTGACTTCACAGCAAAAGGCTCTTCTGTCATATATTTGCTTATCTGGTTTTCAGAGCCCAGCCCCCTATTTATATTTAAGTGACACGATGATGGGATGAGAGTTTGAGATCCCTCTTCATGTTCATTCAAAGCAAACAACTACCAGTATCTTGCATCCAGAATAATGTATCCTGAACATTTAAGGGCGACCTTTGGTGTACTTTTAAAGCTGGATTCACAGGATGACTTCTTCAACAGTTAACAAGCCCAGATTTAACAGAAGCCGTGCCAATAGAGCTTCTCAGTGCCTGAATTGCATCTGTATCCCTTGAATTTTCATCCTTGTTCACATTCTTCCTTCCTAGGAGGGATCATGCTAAAGCCACATGCTGAGATTTACCTTGCAAACTCTATTTAAGAGATTCACACATATGCTGAGGGTATTCGCTGAAAGTTAACTCTCGTGGTTCGAAAAGCCAAGAAAAGCTAAGCAAGTCAGGTTTAGAGTTAAACCTCACTCCACCTTTTAGAAGTATAGCTGTTCTGGCTTATGCTTTATAGAAAGTGAGATTACGAACTGGTCGTCTTGTCTTGATGTATTATTGCTGTAGGACTATAGGTTGTATTTCAGAGAAAACCATTCACTCTGCCATTGGAACGAACACCACTGAATGTCACTGGAAGAATTAAATGGCAAAACATATGGGCTGAGAGACTTGAGCTGTTTACTCTGGAGTAATCTCAACCCCACTGCTCTGAAATAAGTGGCTTGATCATGGGGACTGGCAGGGCTTTGGAACAGGGACATAGGGTCATAGGCTTGCTCATCACTCACATATATAAAATATATTTCTCTCATTTCACATCATCATTTTCACCTATTTCTCTCACTTCATCATTTTCCTTCCAGCTGTGATTTCTTAATTTTGTGTATGTGCTTATAACTGCCTACTGTCTTTGTTGTTATATTTTGAGGATTTAAATTCAGTTTTAATTGATCAGTGCAAGTTTGAGACCAGGGAGAGTGAAAGATATCTTTTCTGCCCCGAGAAGAAAACTTCCTCTGAACTAGACTACTTTCATGCAGATGGGTTCCATCACAATGACTTCACTACTTGCACAGGTGGAATTAAGAAAGGATTAGATTCCATCAATCTGTAGATGATGGTTAAGAAACAATTGTTTTCTATAATTTGTATTAAAACTCTACAATTACAGAAGTGCAAAATTGTTTATTCCCATTTGCTATTATTTCGGTTTATTTGTGATTTTTAGTTGGTTGCTGTTATATTGTTGTGGTTTATTTTTAAATATATTATTTGTGAGTTATTTTATACTTATGTTGCTTTGGATGTAAACCACCCAGAGTAGTTTCCAGCGCTAACTAGCATGGTATATAAGTGAAATCAATCAATCAATCAATCAATCAATCAATCAATCAATACATTTTGCTGCAAATATTCAGACTGCAATGCCCATAACATTTGAGGATTGTGGGAACTGTAGTCCAAAAAGGAAGTATTCAAAATTCTGATACTATATCTTACTGTGCTTTCAGAAAAATCAAGTCCTTTTTTATCTCCTGGCAGATAATCTAGCGGCTTCTCTGAGGTATCAAAACATTAGGAAGAAGAGCAAAAGAGATTTTATTAGAAAGTTAAACAACTTTTTGTTTTTAAGATTTTTGAGATCATGACTCGCATGATTATAATGAAATTACCATGTCCTCTTCTAAGAAATGATTCTACAAGTATTGGTCTTGGTCCTATGATAGGGTTCTTTTAACTCATTACTCAGATGGATATCCAAAAGGGATGGAGACCAAATGAAAAATGAAATGTTGTTTCTTTGTTGTGTTAGCTAATGCAATGAAACAAAATAAAACAAAATGGGGAAGCAGTGTTTCATTAGTAATGAAAGAAAATGACATTTTTTTTGTTTAAAATGAACCAATTTATTTTGCTCTAAAACGGCTCCCCTGGATCCTAGAGATACCAAGGTGCCTCTAGGACCCAGGGGACCCGTTTTATAGAGTAATGAATCGGTTCGTTATTGTTTCGTTTCATACAATTTTTAAAAAAAATTGTTTCTAATGAAACTAAACGAATCATGGGGGAAACAAAAAAAACCAAAAAGAAATGCAAATTTTCCATTTCGTACCCATACCTAATATCCAACTAAGATAAATGGAAGTTTAACGGGAAAGAGTCAGGTCCAGAAGAACACTCTGCCCCTCCCACTAGCCCTGATGCTGCACTGTATATCCTTGGCGGAGGGGCACACCTGAGATATAGTAACCCTGCCCAGATCACCCATTCAGGTCTCCGTGATACATGCCAGGTCTGGATTCTCAGATTCTACTTGTTATTGGCAGACCAGGCATTGATCAGCAGAAGGGTCAGACTGGAGTGGCAGCAGAGCACCACCTATATGGCATAATATCTGGACAGGGAGCACTCCCCTATCACACAGACCTAAGCACAGGGTGAGGAAGATGACTGGGAAAAGGAGGGCTAAGAGAGAAGAAAAACAAAAGAAAAGAAAAGAAAAGAAAGAAGAAAAGAAAAGAAAAGGAGGGAGAATCACTCAAACAATGTACACTAATTGAAAAGATCCCAAGTGGAATGATAATACAAAAATGAAGGCTAAACCCCTATCTAAAAATTATAATGCCCAAACTCCTAAGACAAAAGGAATTTGAAAAACAAGATAAAACTTCAGAATAATCAAACATCTCTAATACCCTCCCTCATCCCAAACATAACAATCCCCCTAATCACAAAACAATAAATGAAACTATCAACCAAATATAAACATTTTACCCTTCCCCACCATAGCGGAAGGGAAAAGAGTAATAAAATATAAAGACGATAGGAATAAAAATGCAACAGGAAACAAAAACAAAAACAAAAAACCAATAAAGCAGTTATATAAAGAGCTATATAAACAAAACAAAACAAAATCCTAAGTGGCCATTGTTGCTTGGATAAGCAATTAAAGCAAACCCAATGTGGCCTCTCACTCAAGGAATTTTGACTTGAGAGGAATGAATGGCATATGTCACTTGAGGTGAGTGATATATAAACGCTTCAACAACTTCCCTAGGAGGAGGGCTACACATCTCAACTCTGCATCTTATGTCTGACTAGACCTCGTATTTTTGGGGGAATGATTCTACTTTTCTTCTCATGCTAGCCTATTCTGCTTCAGAACATCCAAAAGAAAATTGCTTTTTGAATATGTTGACCTTTTGGAAATTCTCTTATCGTATCCTTCCTATGTAAATAACTTGCAGCTGTTTCATGCTGCCTTTGTAAAGTCTTTTGGCTGGGAATTTGTCAGTTTTAGTAACTGTATAAGGTGCTAGGTATACTGATGACTGCATAATAAAAGTGATGGTAAATTTTATATTACTGATTCAAATCCTTGTAGTGGCAGTAGCAATAATAAACAGCAAGTGCTACTTTGTTAATGTGATTAGTTTTTCTAAATAAATGTTTTAAACTTCATAAACATCACCAGAGAAAATATGAAAAAGCAGCTTGTTCCTGCTTGTTTATTTACAGATGGTTCCTATCTTGATAATTTTTTAAAAAACATGCCAGCAGTCCCCCTCCAAAAGTGACAGCTGTCATAACCATTCCATTTCCGATTCATTTCCTTTTATAATGACAGCATTCCAGATCCAGATGTGAGCTCCTGCTAAAATGGCAGCTGTGCTACAAGGAGATTGAACATTTTAAATGAATAAAATCCTCTCACTTTTTTCCTTTATAAATCTTGAAATACTAGTAAACCTGCCAGATTTTTCTGGAGCCTACCCAAAACCTAAGGGGTGTAATAGAAAATACCATATTGGTCCATTTTTAAAAAGTTGAATTGAACCCTCACTGCCTGTTCTTTTTGTTGTATTTACATTTGCATACAGTACATTCCAGAACCTTTCGTGGGCCTGCATCTTTTGCATAAACTAAACAAACGCTCCTTCCTTTGTAGCCTTTAAGAATCACTGGGCTACACATTCTGTGTTAATATAGACATGCAATCTGGTTATTAATACAAACATATTGGTCGGTGCTAGGCATTGACTATTCCTTGCCAAATCTAAATTGCCTCACATACTTTGTTACATTGCCTCTGGAAAGTAACTTCTGCCAAATCTCAGGAAAAGGAATGGAAAAAATATCAAAATGTTATATATTGGTGGTGGGCCTAATACTTAGCATTTACAAAACAGTGAAACCATTCATGATGTTTCAGAAAGATAATATCATTGTAATTCTTACAAAGTAGGTCAGGATTATTGTCCCCATCTTTTGCAAATGGCAAACTCGGCTTTCAGAGTCAAGCCTGTCATTAATGGGAATTGTTGTTTCTTCCATAAATCTGACTCTTCACCCATGAGATTTCCTTAGAGATACCTAACTCAGCAGTCAGACAATTAAGCCCATGTTTTCTTTCTAGAGACCAGTTTCAAAACAAAACATGCTAAATGCATGACATGGAGAAACCATTTGCTTATTCACTGCCTGAGAGTACTTCTGAAAAGGTGATCAGCTACTATAACCCTCTGAGAAAGGGGTTTCATAAGCCTTTCTGATCAGTAGCCCAAGCAGTCAGTCTTTAGACTACAACTGGTGTATTGGTGAGGAGAGGATAGAACAAGTACACACCTTCAAATATTTGGGAGTGCATGAGAGAAACTGCTGGAAAACACAGGTCAAGGCTGTTAAAATCTCAGCTCAGAAATCTAGTATGCTCTAATTAAATTTTTTCACTCCAAGGGCGGCAAATTGGTATCCCCAGCTTTAAAGGTCTTCTCAGGAAGGGTGATTGCACAAATGCAATACAGAATTGAGATCTGGGGTTTGGACTAGACCCTTCTGGGTCAACTCAGAGGGAGGCACCCAGAGAGGTGCCTCCCAGTGCCCACCCCTCCCCCTAAACCTGTACAAATGACAGACGACAAACGGAAACGACAAATTTTTGAAAAATTTCACGACAAACAGAAACGACCCGAAACAGGCCCTTCCCGACAAACGACAACTCAAAACGTATTTTTTTCTGGTCGTGCCCATCTCTAGTTTGGACCCAAACATCCTACATACGCTTGAAGTAGAGCAGAATAAATTCCTGAGGCACATCTTGGTGGTACCACAAGGGACCCCAGCAGCCTTCCTTAGAGCAGAAACAGACATGGTCTCCATCAAAGCTAGGGCAACTCTTGCCATACTCTCTTACTATAAGAGAATATTGGACATGCCCGACCATCGTCTCCCCAAACGTCTGATGGAGCAGTGGAAGAGTGGTGGATGGGCCACTTTGGTACAAAACCTTTTGAAATCTAAATCTCTCTCTCCACTGATATTTATGTTTTCCCAGGAGTTAAACGTATGCTGAAGGAGTGGCTATATAAACATGACAATGATCAGGACCTTGCCCTAATCAGTTCTTCAGGCTTCGCTCGCTGGTACCATCTATGGAAAACCAATAATTCAAGGGCACATTATTTACATTCACTCACTATTTCCTCTTCAAGAACAGCCTTTACTGAACTCCAGTTCCAAACTATGCCAACTGTGTACCCAGACACCTAATGTACCCAGACACCTAAGACTTTGTATTGGTGGTGCAGCTGAGATAGAGGATGTGGCTCACTATCTATTCAATTGCCAACTCTACCACAACCCAAGGGCCAACCTACTAGGAAACATCTTGGCCCCTTTGCAGGCGGAGAGTCCTCTGGTTAAAGCTGCTAGAAAAATTCGTGCCAACTTTCTGAGCGCAATTGCGGTGAGCTGTGTAGGGGACTCCCTGATATGAGGTGGTATCAGTGCTCTCTTCTACCCCCTCCTGTCTGGCAAGAGAGGTCAACTCAAGAGATCCCTATTTATATGGCTTCCTTTCCCCCCCCTTTTAATGCCATGATTGTTTTATCTATTTATCTTTTCTGTAATCTCTGATTGTGATGGCTTGTAGCCAAGACAATAAACTTTATATTGACTTAGACTACATAAGCAGCCTCCTCTTTGATCTAATTTCAAAATACCCCGCCAATAAATTCATATATTTCCTGTTTAGCATAAGTGATGCAGAGAACAAGCCATGATTCACCATGTCTAATCCATTTGTTTGTTTGTTTGTTTGTTTGTTTGTTTGTTTGTTTGTTCAAACATATATAGCCTGGCCTATATCATAGGATTTAAGGGTGGTTTACAAAGCTATATGATGGCCATGTGGCTCAACCCCCTTTTTGCTTTGATGGAATTGTGAAGATACCAAGAAAGAGCTGGCATTCCCCCATGAACCTGGAATGAGGCACTGGGGCTATCAACAGCAAAGGGCAAAACTGCAGCCACTAGGTAACATCACTTTAATTCAATCTGGTCCCAAATGGCAAACCTAGTGGATTTACTAAATTTTACCCAATCCCAGAATGAAGCACGTGGGGCCCCTGCATCAACCCTTTTCTCTCCCCCCATCTCTGGCCAACAGGGATTTGTATGTCTTGTAGAAGCCATATGGAGATGGGTGAGGGAGAGGGGGCGGTGTATGACCCATGTTCCTTTATTTGAAGAACAGGGGTGTGAAACCCAATGCTTAAGCAGCTTTTACAACTGCTCTCCAACTTCCTGCCTCCAACAAGACTGCAGCCCTGGCTGAAACATCACCTAGCCATGGACATTAAGAACATCATCTAACCAAGGACTTTAAAAGTAACCTCCTGGTAAAGCACATCTTTTACCATATCTGAACTTCTGGGACCTGCTTTGAAGAAGAGTGATTTACACTTGAAAACGTGCAATGTTGTTTGTTTTTAATTTGTATTAGTGTCCTACAAAGGTATCACCTGTAAAGCTATATAAATAAATTTTAAAACATAAAACAAAAAACAATTGAAAGCCAAATGATGCAAAATTAAAACATTCAAACATTAAAAACATTTGTCAAGGAGTTGAGGGGTTAACCTCAATGCCCAGTAACAGCAAGACAGTAGCAGAGACATAAAGACAACAGACTCAGTTGTTGGTTTTCTTTTACAGTCTATTTACAATATTTACAGTTCCAGTAGTCTTCAGACTTACATCCAGTAGCATAAGAACTTCAGCTACTCTTCATGTTCATCAGAGTCAAAACATCAGCTTACAGCAAAGACTCCATATCACTGGCTAAACAGCCCCAGCACACGGGTTAAACAGCTTTGTCTCCTCATAGCACTACTTGCATAACAACAACCTGAGCTAACAGCATCCTTGGATAAAAGCATCCCCAGCTAGCAGCAAGAACATACTGCCTTATGCACAGTATATATAGATACTCTTTCCAATGATGTTTCCACTTTGATACCACATAACATAATGCTTTTTCCTCTCCACGCTTCTGAGCTTTGCTCTTGCGACCTTGGACATTAAACCCTCCTTTCAAGGCCACCTTCCAGGCTAACTCCAGTCCTCAGATGGACTCAATAATCAGTTAGCTGCAAGTTGAAAAACTCTTTGTCAGAACATTATAGCAGAATTACCTGACAATGTTGCATTGAAAATATTGCAAGCCACGATCCTCAGCACCTAAAGATTCCAACAAATATGTTTTGGCTTGGCACTGAAATTATGCCACTATTGGCACCAATCTAGCTTCCAAGGTGAGGGTATCCTGCAGTTCAGATGCTATGGCAATACTTAAAAAAAAAACATCCTGTATCTCCTCACAATGAACTGCACTCAACTGTGGAACATGGAGCAGTGCCTTTGAGGTCAAGGTGGGCAACTCCAGATGTTTTTGGACTATACATTAATGTTGTCTAGACTTGATGGGAGTTGTTGGCAAAAAAACCACCCCAAAAACATGTAGAGGCCCACAGCTGTCTACTCCTGCCCTAGAATCCTATGTCTCTCCCTCTTTTTCTGTAATGCCTTCAGGAAATATGGGGCAAACCTAGCCTTGTGAGGGAGACAGGCGTTGTGGCACACTGGCTGTTGTTTCACCCAGTAATTTTAATCTGGAGGTGAGGTGGGAGCAAGATATTAGAATTGCTGATAAAGAAAGGAAAGAATCTACAACAGTAGGCTGAAATCTCTCCTATTGAATTCCAGCCTTCCTTTGATTTATCAATGTCGCATTGCACATTAAGGCACCCCACTGTCCATTTCCTTCATTTCCTTTCTAATTATGACTCCTTTGCCTGGTAATTGGCTGTTCCTCTTCATCTTTTTTAAGTCTTGTTTTTAGTTTATTCAGCAAAGAGGTATAGTGAAGTAAAAGAAGTAATTATGGAAACAAAGGTTTAAGTATCTCTTCTGTCCTTCAAATTTTCATACTAAGCTGAAGAAAGTAAATATAAATTGAGAAGACCTGTTTTCATTAACACAACTGTAGACTGCAGTCTCAAGTGAGATAACAGTTCCTTTATTTTTATATTGTTGCTACTAAACATTAACAATAGTCAGGAATTTCCAGTGCAGCAGCATAATGTAGGATCTAGTCTCACTTCATTGCTCCAAAGCTGAGGTGGCCAGATGCATGAAATGTGGGAAAACCTGTGGTCCTTCAGATGTTCCTGACCTACATTTCCCATCATCTCTTGTTAGTGTGAACAGTGGTTTAGGATGTTGGCAGTTGTACTCCAACAACTTCCAGAGGGCACATGTTGCACATCCCAGATCTCAATATGTCAATATATAGGGCAGTTGAGAATGATTTCTAGTTTATTGCATCAGCATGGCAGTTAATTCCTTGCAGTGCAGTCCACTGACCTTCTAGAAACAGTAGAACTATGTCAGGCATGCCCAAACTTCGGCCCTCCTGATGTTTTGGACCACAACTCCCAGAATTCTAAGCTTAGATTGTGAATGACAAAGGACTGTGGGAGTTGTGGTCCAAAACATCTGGAGGGCCGATGTTTGGACATGCCTGAACTATGTGGTCAATTTGTTCACATAAAAACAATGAGTTAGTGTTTTGCTGGGGGAAATAACCATATTGTGGAACCATTCCACATTATTCCCCAAGGCTTAGAATGGCATGGAACATCTCAATCATCAAAAGCAAAGCAAAGTGTTCTGCTTATATACCGCCCCATACTACTTCAAGTAGTCTCTGGTTTACAGTTTAATCACAGTATGCAGGCTACACATTGCCCTCCCCACAGCAAGCTCATTTTACCAACCTCAGAAGGATGGAAGGCTGAGTCAACTATGAGCCAGCTACCTGGGATTGAAACTCAGGTTGTGAGCACAGTTTTAGCTGCAGCACAGGCGTTTAACCACTATACCATGAGGAAGCACATCTGAGGCCCCTGCAGACAAATGCACTAGTCCCCACCAAATATATAGAAAATCAGCTTTTCCCAGAATCCAAAAGATAGGAATTGTCTATTCTTGCAGCAAGCTTTCTTGTTTATAGCCTTCCGCTTCCAAATTTCTGTTGAATGATGAGGAGATTTGGCAGTGGTCTGTGTTTGAAAAAACTAGGGCAGTGGTTCCCAACCTGGGGGTTGGGACCCTTTTGGGGGTCAAACGACCATTTCACAGGGGTCACCATGAGCACAAAGCACAAATGGCTTGGGTCTGGAGGAGGGTGGGAGGAAGGGGGAAGAGTGAGTTACAGCTTGATAGGTTGGAGGGGATGTCAGTTAATGGCTCCAGAGGCTGTGATTGGCTGAGGGTGCATGTAGAGGGAAGTTCTCTATGGCACCTGTGACAGTGACCTGCCAAAGGGGGCTTGTGGCCTCTTCCAAGAAGGGCAAGGGGGTCACCACAACATGAGGAACTGTATTAAAGAGTTGCAGCGTTAGGAAGGTTGAGAACCACTGAACTAGGGGAAGCTAGTAGTTGTATGGAAGGTCCTTTGGGACAGTGAACTTGGATGACTGGATCATTCTCTTTTTTCAGTGATTTCAGGAGCAGTTTGAGGATTTTTAATACCAGTTTATTTCTCTTAAGCCATTCTGTTCTTTTAACACTTAGCAATTCTTAAAAGTGTGTGGTGAGTTGTTTTTGATGATTGTCAGGGCTGTGCATAAGATCTGGCCAAAATTCAAGCAGAAGCAGACAGATTTGGATTGGTTGGTGTGCTTCTTGAAGTGAAATAGCTCCCACAACCTACAAAACCTAACCCTAAACCCATCTAAACCCTTGCCAGAGTTTTGGTTTCAGAAAGGCAGGCAATATGGGCTCAAAACAACAATTTTTCTGTATGAAAGGCATCCAGAATGGGGGAAGCATGTGGAAAAAGACAGTAGTGATCAATAGCTTTAGCTTCTGATACTTCAGTGTGTTTTATTAGGGGTTCTCTAGATGGAATGTTTTAACAAAGGGATTATGATTTCTTCATCACTACTGCACTATTTTTAAAAATCTTAAAATATTTTGAGGATAATAAATCTATAGCTGCTGTGTTTATCCTGCCAACGTTTCAGAATTTTGGGCTTATAGACAACTGTTGCAATGCGCATTTTCCACATAAATTGTCTCCCCCAAACAAAAAATAGGAACAGAAACAGAAGCAAATTGTCCCTCATTTTGGTAACTTTTCCTGCACAGGAATTCTGCAGATTAGGGCCACCTCTGTGTAGTCAGTCAGCTTCATAGCAATGGCCCAGCCGGGATTATTAGGAGATTAAGAACACCCTTTTTTCTGATATCCCCTCTCCCCAACACATTTATCAGCAGTTCCACAAATGTAATCCCCTTCCAAGGAGATAATAAGTCTGTGAATTGTATCTAATTCCACCAAGAAATAAAAATCCACCAGCAGTTCCCTTTCAAAAACAAAATGTCAAAAGTTCATAGCACAAAAAAAAAATCCAAACAAAAGAGGATTAGGTATTCCGTAACCACCACCACCACCACCACCACCACCTTAGAACTGCAGAGATGGAAGGGTCCTATGGATCAGCCAATCCAGTCCTTGTCAAGGAGATACAGTGTGGAACTGAACTCCCATCAGTCTTAAACCGCTGAGCTATCCAGAGGAATGGAACTTAAATGGAATGGAATGGGGACTTCTCAATAACAGCTGATGCCCAAAAAAGTGGGATGTACTGTTCATGGCATAAAAGTTATGCTGCAGCCCAGAATGATTTCTGAGTAGAGATGGGCACGACTTAGCGGTATTTCCGTTTCCGTTTCCGTTACTCGTTTCCGTTACTCTACGGAAACGGAAACGGGAATTACTCCGCCAGACTTCGAGCTCGAACCGACGAACGAACAATTTGGTCTGATTTGTCGTGGTCGTTACTTGCATCGCGCGATCGCGCGCGATGCCAAGCGGCACAGAAAAAAAAGTTTTTAAAAGTTAAAAAGCCCGGTTCCCGGCCAAAAAGCAGGCGGAAAAATGCCTGCCGTGCCTCAGGGCACCTACCAGAGGGGTGGTTTCTGGAGGTCCCCGCCCGGCCTCCCCCCCTCCTCCGTCCTGGGATGCTCTGGTGTGGTGGTGGGACTCGCCCGCCGCAAAAAGCCCAGTCTCGCCGCCGGCCGCCAAAGCGCAAGCAAGCGGCACGGACGGCGCAGGAAAAAACTTTTTAAAACTCTCCCCCGGGTCTCCCCCCCACCCATTCCCGGGCCAAAAAGCAGGCGCTCACTCAGTAGGGCACCTACCGGAGGGGGGTTTC
>JAHTLZ010003542.1:30678147-30695355 GCA_023846285.1 Phrynocephalus versicolor
GGTGGGACTCGCCGGTCGCCGCAGGCTCGCAAAAAGCCCACTCTCGCCGAGACGCCGACGGCCGCCGCAAACACAAGCGGCACGGACGGCGCAGGAAAAAACTTTTTTAAACTCTCCCCCGGGTCTCCCCCCCACCCATTCCCGGGCCAAGCAGGCGGAAAATGCCCGCTTGACTAAGGGCAGTAGGGCACTCACTCAGTAGGGCACCTACCGGAGGGGGGGTTTCTGGTCTGGAGGGGGGTGCCCCGGCTTCCCCCGTCCTGGGCAGCCGGACTCGAGTCGCCTCGTCGCCATGCCATGCGGTGCGGGCGGGGGATCGAAAATGGGGCGGCGAATGCAATATTGTTTTTGAAATCGTGGTCCAAAAACACACAAGCACAACAGAAACACGCGGAAATGTATGAACTGCCAGATTTTTCACAGTAGCGCAGTGGTTTTTTTCTTGCAAGTTTGCAACAAAATGTCTCTCCTCTCCTCCTGTGTCCTCCATTGATTTTATTTTATTTTATTTTATTTTACACCTGCGCAGTGTGCAATGATGGGCTGGCCCAGTGGCCTGGCCAGCCATGTGGGAGGGGACGACCATGCAAATTTTTGGAGCCATCTCACCAATCGCATGGCCACTTGGCCACTGAGACTTCTGGGATGTGCCAAAAAGCCCCCTAAAACTTGCCCTAGCCCCCTAACCCGCTAACCCTAATCCTTGACTCCTTACCCATACGTCACAGACTGTCTTCTTAGTGGGTCAGAGAGGCACCCAGAGGTGCAACCCAATAGCCCACCATAACCTTACCCGTCATTAGCCTAACCCTAGCCCTAACCCTAATCCACCTTAGCCCATAGCCAGATCGACTTGCATTGCACTACACACGCAAGTACGATTCCCTTCTGTGGGATGTGATGGCAGGTGCGACCCGCTCGGATCAGGTGCTTGAGCAGGTGCAGTAGCACTGCCTGGCCTGGCGACATGCAGGTCTCGCTCTGCCTGCAAATGGTATGCATAACCATATGGTTGTGTGCATGCCATTTTGCAGCAGCAGCAGCAGGTGAGGATGGGAGACCCCCATGTTGAGGGGTCTCTTGGAGCCTGCTGCTGCTGTCCCTTTATAGCGGGCCAGCGGAGGCACCCACCCCACAGAGGTGCCTCCAGGAGCCCGCTACCCCCCCAAAAAAACCAGTATAACGATAACGAAAAAACGAAAAACGAAACGACTAATTTTTTCCGATTTTTCGCGAAAACGGAAACGAAACGACTCGGACCCTAGCCGAAAAAGAAAACGAAAACGAAGTTTTTTTCCTGAGTCGTGCCCATCTCTATTTCTGAGTAGGGTAATCCAATCAAACTCAAAACAAACATGTGTGACTAGATGAGATAAATACAGCAAAACACAAACCATCTGCAGAAACAACATTCTGGTACCCATTCTGAGCAGAAAACTGATGCTGCAAAAGATAATCCAGACCGAAGACTTCTGAGTAGGATAGCCCAACCAAATTCACCAGAACCACCAAACTAGAGAGATTTGATGGAACCAGCACAAAACATTCCCCAAAACAGCATTCCAGTTCCTGTTTGTGTGGCATAAAAGTTATGCTGCAGAAAACAGCCTGAAATGGTGACTTCCGAGTAGGCTAGCTCAACCAAACTGTCATGTTAGAAGCTAGAGAGCTAGAAAGGAATGATGCAACCAGCCACAAACATGCCCTGTATCCACATTCCAGTGCCCATTCTAGGCAGATAATTGAAATTGCAACTACCATGCCCAGACTGGTAACTTCCAAGTACTGTATGCCAATCCAACCAAATTCACCAGAGCCGTCCAGGTAGAAGGGAGTGATGCCACTATCCACGGAACATCCCAAGAACCAACACTCTAGCAGCCAGTCTGAGAAGAAAATTGATATTGCAAAATAATAATAATAATAATAATCAAATCTAGAATGGCACCTTCTAAGTAGACCATCCCAACCAAAGGAACATCCAAGGAAATTCAGATTTCCCATTAGGCAAGAGAAGACACCAGCCACAAATTGATGAAAAAATGGCAGATGAGAGAGGAATGATGTAACAAGCCAGAAGACACCCTCAGAAAACAATTGCAGTACCAATTTTAGGAAGGAAACAATATTATGCAAGATGTTCAATTAGTTTTTTTTTAATTGCAATGGCCTGGTGACTGTGAAGATTCTCAGTAATCCAGGTGAGGTTATCAAGAAGCTAAGTCATAGCAGCTGGGCTTCTTTTCTTGTGGGATTAAAACATTCCACTACTCATCCAAGTAGCTTCTTCTATCTGAGAAATGTTAGTGGGAGGCTTCCAATTTATATTTCACCTTGGTTTCAACCCACCTTGGGCTAAATAGGCTCATTAGGTGGACATTGGACTCAATAGGCTCATAAGATAGACAATGCCCTGGAGTGTGTGGAAGTCACACTTGTGTAACCTTTCTTAACACCCATTAAGGTTATTATTACTAGTGGCCTCCCTGGTGAAGATATCAAAATGTAGAAAAACATATCCCACAAGAAAAGAAGTCCATTAGCCATACTCAACTTCCAAATAGTGAGTTTCCCACATGAAGTTTAAGTATCCTGAGTAGAGATGGCACGAATCAAAAAAATGGCATTTCGTTTGTTGTTTGTCATTTGGAGGGTCCGTTTCAGTTCGTTTCTGTTTTTTGCGAATTTTTCCAAAAAATTCATTTTTGTTTTCGTTCATTTGTTACCATTTCGTTACCATTTATTTCATTTTTTTGTGATTTTTTAAAGGATTTTAAGCAATTCACTTGTATTGCAGTAACAGAAACGAAACGCACAACAAAATTTCTGGTGTTTCTGTTCGTTTCGTTTCATTTTAGAGACAAAATTCATTTGTTGTTTCGTTGCATAACGAAATGAAAAAACGAAAATGGAAACAAAAATTGTTCGTTTTGTGCCCATCTCTAATCCTGAGTCCTAGTCTGACCCACTATCCAATATACCACACTACCTCTCCAACATTTACAAAACACAAAGATACAATATATTATTTGAATTTAAAAATTGTTACAATACAACATTATGAAAGTCTTAGCAACTGCAGAATTTTACTTTTGCTTGAAGGAGACAGCAAATGTTTGATTGGCTTTTTAAAATTATTATAACTATTGACCTAATTAATCTGAATTCCATTGCATTTGTTCCCTTAATCACATCAAGAGCACTAAGATGCAACAGTTCTGTACTGAGAAAGGATATAGACACAGTTGGTGTTTCTCTGTATGGCTCCTATGGGAAGTTGGTGGTTTGATGTGTTGCTCTCATCCACTCATATGTCCTACTTTGGGTACATCATGAGGAGACAGGATTCTCTGGCAAAGTAACGCTGGAAAAGGTTGAAGGCAGCAGGAAAAGAGGAACTATGGGATGAATTGGCTTCCTAGAGGAAGCCCAGGCTTGGGTTTGCAAGACCTGAGCAGAGTTATTGGGAACAGGACATTTTGGAGATGACAGATTCCTGGGGTCTCCATAAGTATGTGTGTATGAGTGTGGGGTAGCTTGACAGCACATAACAATAGCAAAGTCTTAAATGACTGATGAATTAGTTGGTGTTTCCAACTCTGAAGCTGTTGTTCATGGGCCATGCCCAAAACATGGAATGTGGGCCCAGAACAAAGGCTTATGGGGTTCTCAGGGGGCTGGTACATCATTCCCTTCTAGTCCAATGAGGGGTGTGTATAAATCTTTTCATGCTATTCTAAATGGAAGTTGCTGTTCCATGCTGTCATGCTGGTTTCCTGCCTGGATTGGGTACTAGAGTGTGGTTCCTTTGAATGTTTTCTGGCTTGCTACATCATTCACCTCTCATCTAATGGGAAAGGCGGATGTCACTGCTCAAAGATGTTTTCTACAATATAGATTTTTTCTGCCTAGAATGGATATTGGAATGGGGACCTTGAGACTGAGTTGTGGCTGGCTCTTCCCTCTGATGGAGCAAGTAAATTACATTGGGCTATCCTACTTGGAAGTCAATGTTCCATGTTTTGGAAATGGGCCATGAGACCAACTAATTCATTAGTTACTTATGACTTTGTTGTTATGTGCTATCATGTTTCTGAAAACATCTGGTTTCTGTCTGAAATGGGTACTCCAATGCGTTTTCCTGGGTGCATTTTGTGCCTGGTTGCCAATGTTTTTGGCATCAATTTTTGTTGAGAAGCCCCTGTTCCATTCTGTTCTGTTCTATTCTGGCTTTTATCTAGTTGCCCCAAACACTGCATCTATTTATCTGCAATTTGTCATCCTTAAGGCTGCCAATTTTGCCCAGCAATGACAAAGAGACTATCTTTCACATGATAGTCAGATGGCAGGCAAGAACCACTTGTATTTCTGAATTGGGACTCCATTTTGGGACTTGATGTGAAGTGGATTATTTCAGAATCTAAGTAGAAGTGAGCCACTTTCAGCAATCAAAGAACAACATATGGGAGTTTGTGCAAATCCTTAATTAGTATCAGAGTCAGGTCAGAACTACACATTATGGTAGGAGAAGAGGAATCTTTCATCATCTTGCCCCCACCCTTGCAACACTCATTGATACCAAATGTGTGACGTGACATCACCATACTGTGAGTTTCTCCATCACCATTCTATCTTTTTGCCAGATGTTTTTAGTTCATCATCACATGTTTTTTGCATTACTAGATACTACTGGGAGAGAGAAAAGGAGGACACACAGAATTGTTGGTGTTCGTGGCAGTCATCTCACTCCTGTCAGCATATAGTTCTAATTTTGCTCCTGGAGTTTAAATGCAGTAGAAGAATGAATGTATGAACACTTAACAATAGATTTGAAAACTGTGAAAGAAGCATGTAACATATCATTTCTTCAAATTCTAGCCTTTAAATAACAATATTATGTAATCAAGTCATTTCTGACTTCTGGCAAGCCCTTTCTGGGTTTCCAAAGTATTAAATACTAAGAGGTGACTTACCAGCCTCATATTCTTTGATTGTTCTAGGACTGTGGCTTGCCCAAGGCTACAGAGGTTAGCAGATATCTCAGGAGGCACAGTGGGGAATCAAACTTCCAACCCCAGGTTCTCCAACACACTGAGCTATTTAGTCGGCTCTTCTCGCTTCAAGTACTGTTCAAATTGCTTCAGACAATTTCGACCCACTTTTGGAAATGTTTGTATCATGTATTGTCTTTGATATGCTGATGAGTAGGGACTTGTTCTCTGTGTGTTGGGGAGAGGAGAGATTGAGAAAGATAGAGGGTGGTGGCGTTGGGGAGAGCGTATATTTTCCCATTGTCTGAGTAACGCTAGTGTGTTTCAAGTTAGCAAGGACAGAAGTGTATGACTGCTTCAGCTAGCAAAGAGTAGCATCTCCACTTCTGTTCACAGACTGAGAGACACCAGGATTGTGGAATATCTGTCTAGCTTTTGTGACAATACAAGTTGCAGTCTGGGGAAGCTTGTTTCTGTTCTGTTCTGTTCTGTTCTGTTCTGTTCTGTTCTGTTCTGTTGTTGTTTATTTAATTTAAGGCAGCATTTTAAAAAATGAAGCGCCAATAAGTCATGTTTGAAATTCACAAAAGAATAAACCCTTTTACCAATGTCCTGGGAGGAACTGCCACAGAACAGTAGGAGCTGACCTGGGGTTGGAGGGTGGGTGGGACCTTGCAGATATGGTAGAGGAAGCAAGGGATGAGTTGTGGAAGAAATCACATGGGTGAGCTTGCTCTGGTTGGGAAATAGTCTCTTTAAGAGCCAAGGATAGTCTACCTAATGGAAGAATGCAGCTCAGCAGTTTTGACCCCATATTTTAGCCTCCTGCTCCCAGTTGTACAAGAGGACCTCTTTCTGTTATCATTGCAGATGTAGGGCTCAATAGTGAATGCAGCTGCCTTCTATGCATGGAACAGATGGTACCCCTTGGAATCAGGACATGAAACAGCTTCAGCAGGGACTAGTAATATCTAGTTATATCAGAAATATCTGGAATGTCTGCCTTGTATTTCCCAGGTTTAGATAATGTAAGCTGAGGAGTACTCTTCTCATGTCCTCTTTCGACGTAGGCAGTTTGCATTCATTTCTCTAGAGTCCTGCCCAAGCCCCATTCCAGAACCTGCTAGAAGGAGGGCATGATAAGAGTACTAAATAAATGCATTTGGTCTCAGCCATGCAAAAGAGTGTGAAAAGAGAGACATTTGAAACCTCATAAAGGAAAATTGAAAGCAAGTGCTAGATCAAAGTGACAGTGACCTCTCTGAAATACTCTTTGTTCTACTATTTGCAATATACTTTCAAATACATGGAGATATAATCCAGGGAAACTGTGACCTTATGCTCATTTTTTGAAATGGCAAAGACACCCAGATTTTCCAGACTTGAGGAAACAGAACATTGTGCACAGTCCAGCATACAAGGGTCAAGCGCTGGCCAGAATGGAATTCACTCAGATAATGATACATATTTCCTCTTAAGCAGCCTGTACTACAGTGTGTTCTCTTCCAGACTGGCCACTGAATGTTTGTTGAAGTGCTAGGGAAATAAGTATGAAAATGTTCAGTATAGGGAATGAGCTAAAGATGTTTCACATTAATTGACATTAAGAGGTCCAACTGCAAGTTCTACATAAGAAGTGACAGTGTAACTGAACACAGATGATGCTTACGTAAAGTTTCCACCATCTGAAATGGCTCTCTATTCATGAGTCTGATACTTGCCACAGTCAATGCTGAATGGGTTTGTCAGAGCATACGATAGCAGTGAGCACTCTCTTCTTGGTCTTCTGGCCTCATTGTAGGGAAAGAGCTGTATAAGCTCCCTCAGCCTGAAGATGAAAGATGGATGTATAGGGAGACTGACTGCTGTGATAGTAGGAATGGAAATTGTGGTTCCTTTGAAAATAACAAACAGTGCTCAAGCAAAATGTCAGGTGACTAAAGGCATGTAGTTGTCTTGCAGCCCTACTGAAACTTGGAACATGCTCTGTAGACGCTTCAGACAGCACCAACTAACAGCACAGAAAGACAAGAGACTCCCTTGAGAGCCTAATTTGGTGACCATTAGGTTCCCCTCCCATTTGTTCCGCCATCTTACCCAATATTATTTGCTTTGTTATGTTGTATTTTTGGATATTATGTGCTTGATATCTGTTCTTATTGTTATATGTTATATGTTAACCACCTGGAGTTCCTTCAGGAAGATGAGCGGTATAGATAAAATTAAATTAAATTAAATTAAATTAAATTAAATAAATAAATAAATAAATAAATAAAATGCTGGCTTAGCTGAGCTGAGCTGATGAAGATCACAGATGGTAGGGTGGTCCTGTGCTGCTTCCCTAAGTGAGCAGCTGAGAGGATTCCAATTAAAGAACTCATTGTGCAAAACATGCATCAAAGTGAAAAGAAACCAGCAAGTCAAAGCTTGAACAACTCTGATCTATTGCAGAATTTATGGCAGAACAATCAGGCATAAGAAGCAGAAATGCTGACAGTGTGCCAGTGAGCTGCACCAATAATAGATAACACAGAAGGTATTACACTGCCTCTATAATGTTGCAGCTAATATCTTCCTGAAGTATGAGCAGCCTGCAGTCCAACTCTCACATAGGACTGATGGTGTCTAGCTGATAGTTGAGGCTCACATCACCACAATTTTTGTGTGGCTTCACTTTGGGTTTTGTGATGCTAGTTTATCCCATGCTATTTAATCTATACTGAAAAATATTGCAGAATTCAGCACTTTTAATATATATTTAATGCCTGTTTTGCATTTCTTCCTCATGTTATGCCTGAAGTTATCTTCCTTTCCTAGATATGGCACTGAATTCTTCTCTTCTTTTTTCACCCAGTGTGTTGTTAGTCTGAGGAACTCCCTGCCACAGGATGTGGTGATGGCATTTGGCCTGGATGCCTTCAAAAGGGGATTGGACAGATTCCTGGTGGAAAAGTCCATCACAGGTTACAAACCATGATGGAGATGTGTAATCTCCAGGCTTAAAAACATTGTGCTTCAAGGGCCAGATGCAGGGGAGTGGTATCAGGAGACAGATATCTAGTTTCGTGCGCTCCCAGACGCATCTGGTTGGGCCACTGTGAAATACAGGAAGCTGGATTAGATGGGCCTTTGGCCTGATCCAGCATGGCTCTTCTTATGTTCTTCTCTTCTCTTCTCTTTGTGATGAGGTTCCTTCTATACATAATTTATTGTTCTAATATTATAACTTGTGTATACAAGCACTTGTAGTAGAGGCATTCTTCAGCAGACACTGAGTCATTAATAAAACTGATAGGTACACTTTTAAAAAATCTGTTTTGCTTTTAACTGTATATTTTTCTGAACTTAAGGGGCTGGAGGAAATATAGAAGAAGGAGGCAGATGCAAATATGAAAATGAGAGAAGAGGGTATGTGTTTCAGTTCATGGAGACACCTTCAAGATGAGCAATGTGAGTTGATAATTTCAAGAACATGTTCCGTTGTCGGAGTGCAGTTAGATAAACGTTTGCCAATGTCTGAATTTTTTCCTGCTTTATTGTCTAAAAGATCTTTATGTTTTTAATACTGTTTTTAATTTCAGTAAACTGACAGAAACCAGAAATCAAATGTTAATATTAAGTACAAAGTGTCCAGTTTGCTTTTAAATCTATATGAAAAGCCTGTTCCATTTGTTTTCCAGCTTTCTTAGATTTAGGCAGTTCGATTTTAATTTTGTATATACCCTAGCATTTAGGTGCAGTGACTATGAATAGCAATATGATTAGAGTACAGATATGCATCTGGAGACATTTCTCAAATTTGGCAACTCAGTTTCATCCTTCCCCAAATTTCCCATTTTTATAAAAATAACAGGCTATTTTAAAATGTGTTTTACAAAAGGAGTTAATTGTAATGGCGCCAGGGCACATCATGGTTGCAAATGACTAGGCACATAACCAAGAAGCCTCCTGCACCTCAACAAGTAGGCAAACTGTGCATGGTCATCAATAAGAATCTGGCCATTGCATGTTAAAAACTTGGTAGACTGTACCCAACAGTTGTATAAAGTGGAATAAAAGGAAAGCTAGCTTAATCATTCTTGGGAAAGTATGCTCCAAAACTATGCAAAAGCTTTTATATCTACCATTTTTGAAATGATATTCAGAAAAGGGAGAATTTTGCCTTTTGTTTCCTGTGACAGAGCAGATGGACAAGCCATTGCAAACCTGACATTTCCATCCGATCTGGACATTAGCATTTCAGAAGCAGACTAATTTTAAGTGGCTACTACCTCAAGGTGTGTATGGGAGTGGAGAATTGCATATATGCCTCTGAACACGAGAGTCCTGTTTATCAGTTATGACGAATTGCCAAGAACAGTCTTCCTCTGTATACTTTCTATCCCATATTTAAAACCACGTCTGCCAGCAATCGTCACAACATTTTGCAATGAATAAATCCCTGCATTAATTGTGTATTGTGAGAGCATGGCTCCTTGACTTCCATTGAAACATCATCTTTGTCAAATGCCCCCTACTTTCTAGTATTTTTAACAGACACATAATAATTTTTCTGCATTACTCCTTACCCCCACTTTCAAAAACTGCCAAATAGGTTGCATGGCTTGCTCCACACACGCAAACACACCGCAGAATCAGCTTCCACAATCAATCAGCTCAGCTTCCACAATCAATCTCTTAGCTCTGCCATTTAAAACCTAAATAAAATATTTCAATCCCAGTCTGGATACTATAAATGCCTCTTCAACTGCTGCCGTACGCAGCTCGTTCTACAGGACCGACTTTCTCAAAGAATCTCTACAAATGTTTGTTTTATTACATTTTAGAAAGATTCTTCCCTTCATTCTTTGCATACTTGCCTAGAGCATTTTAGTCATCTGGATGAGTTCAGATATGGAAATAAAGTGCTGAAGTAGATCATGAAATCCACCATTAAATCAGCCAATATGCAAGATAAACTACAAAGGAAGATCACAACCCAAAATGAAGGATTCGGAGCTGGAGCGGGACAGGCACCCTTGCTGCAGAAACTACAATAATCATTGTCGCCATCATCACCACCACTTACATCCCCATTATAATTCATCTAAAGAGCTGGAAGAGACCCTTTGGATCACTGAGTCCAGGCCCTGCCAAGGAGGCACAGAAATGGCTATGCCGATTCTGTCCCTTGTGTTGAATGTTTTTGAATTTTTAGGAGCCTCAGAACAACCAAAACTTCAATATTGCTTACAACAGCACAAATGTACTCAGTTTTCCTGGGTATACAATATACTATGATATACAGTGGACCCTCGTATAACAAACAGTTTGTATAACATAAAATCTGTCCAACATAAAAAATTCTGGAGATAGGAGAAATCTGCTTAACAGAATTGTCTATGGGGTGAATCCGTACAACATAAAAATGGTTGTGATTAGGGATTACTCTTTTTTCAATGCATTCCTATGGGAAATTTGTATAAAGGAAAATTTGCTTAATTTCATTTGGAATGAATTAATTCCTTTATACAAGGTACCACTGTATTGGTGGGCTAGTTACTTTAAGGAGTAGAACTTTGGTAAAGACTTTCCCTTGAGACAAAGGAAAAAACCAGAATGGTGCGTTGGGGATAGAAAGGAATGTGATTTATTACTCAAAGAACATAGGCTCCTGGAAGTCGGTTTAGAATGTGGATTGGACTCTGTCTGGTTCTTCAGTTTCTTTAAAATGGAAAACATGAAGAGGAACATTCACTAAGCACTACATTTTTCCTCTCCTTAAGTTTGCCTTACAAAAAGCTCCTACTGTCCACTTCACAACACAGTTACAATCAGTACCATAATTTGAGAAAAAAAGATAAGCAGGTCTGATTTATTTGTAGGCAAAATTCTCCAGCCAAAGGAAAATGACACGAACTTTTGTGTTTTGTTTTCTTTCCAGATCAAAAGAGAATATTTTTCACATTGCTCATGTTGTGCATAGCTATTTCTTTACTTTCAAATAAATATTTTTTCAAAATCCCCCAAAATCTGTTTGAGAACAGACAAGAGTGGTACAAAGACGTGTGTTCACTGAAATGCCCGTGTCATATTCTTTTCAGCTCTCTGTAAAATAAATGGTATTTCTTTCTAATTTCTAAACTAAAACTAAACAAATTTACTCTAACAAGTCAAATACGTTTCAATGGGCCTAACTCTAGTTGGGTCTAACATTGTGTCCTTGTCAATTTACACAGAACTAGTTGCCAGTGCCACCCCTTTCCATTCTCTATACAATTCTGCAATCACTTAAACTTAAACTTAAACTTTTTATTAAGGTTATTTTTAAAAAGCAGTTTATTCCGCATCTTGTCAGTAGCCCAAAACTGTTGAAGAAGCCTCAAAATTGCCCTGACGGAGTTTTAATAATGATGTGTCGTCAAGTCAATTCTGAGTTATGGCAACTTGTTTGGGGGTTTTCCAGGTAAAGAATACTCAGAAGTGGTTTACCCTTTCCTTCTTTGGGGGGCATCCTGGAACTGTGTGGGTTGTCCATGGCCATACAACTTGGCTCCGCTCACAGGAGGCATAGTGGCAAATCTAGCTCCCAACCTCTGGCACCACAGTAATCCACTGAGCTGTGCAGTCGACACACTGATTTAAAGATCCAGATCAGAAGTGTGCCTGTGAAGCATTGTTTTTCCTTTCAAAACCTCACAGAATGTGAGGACTGCAAAATTAAGCCAATATGCAAGATAAACTACAGAATGCAAAGTTAAGTCAATATAACATTTTCATACATGTGCCATCAAGATGCTCCTCACTTATGGTGAACTGTGAATGAGTGATCTCCCAAATGACACATCCTCAACAACCCTGCTCAGCTCCTAAAGACTCAAGCCTATGAGTTCCTTTAGGGAGTCAGCCCATCTCATATTTTGTCTTCCTTTTTGCCTGCTACCCACAGCTTTCCCCAGCACTATTATATTTTCCAGAGAATCTCACCTTCTCATGGTCCCAAAGTAGGACACCCTCAGATTCAATATTTTTGCCATTCATACAGATACTACAGGACAATCTGGTTAGTATCTGATTGCTGATAGGAGGAGCCTCTTGGCACAGTGGTTAAATGCCCGTGTGTGTGTGTGTGTGTGTGTGTGTGTTGTGTTGTGTTGTGTTGTGTTGTGTTGTGTCGTTACAGTCATGACCAACTCTTCATGACTGCATGTCCATGGAGTTTTCTTGGCAGGAATACTGGAGTGGTTTGCCAGTTCCTACTCCAGGTGCTTACAGCACCTGGTATTCCCTGGTGGTCTCCCATCCAAGTACTAACCAGGGCCGACCCTGCTTAGCTTCTAAAATCAGGCGAGATCGGATGTGCTTACTGCAGCTAAATCTGTCCTCATGACCTGGGGTTATATTCCAAGTAACCGGCTCATGGTTGATGCAGCCCTCTATCCTTCTGAGTTTGGTAAAATGAGTACCCAGCTTGCTGCGGCGGCGGCGGCGGCAATGTGTAGCCTGCATAATTAAATTGTAAAATGCCCAGAGAGTGCTTGAAGCACTATGAGGCGGTATATAAACAGAACAATTTTGCTTTGACTTGCACATGTAGTGCAGAGTCCATGGATCTAAAAGACCACCAGCATTTTTTTATCCTTATCTCCACCCAAGCTCCCAAAATACAGAAGTTAAAATTACACACACACACACACACACACACACACACACACACACACACACACACACAAGGATGACAATGGCTGATCATTTCACTCAAAACATAAGATTTCTCACTAGGCAAGTCCACTTGTTAGTTTTTACTGGTTTATGTAGGATTGCTTTAGGTCGGGATGGTTTTGTGTTCTTGAGGAAAGAAGAAGGGGGAGGGATATATGGGTGTGGTTTGTCAAGGAGGGTGCACTAGTTGCAAGTGCCTTTATGGCACTGAAAAAAAATCCTATGGTGTTCCTTTTACTTATGGATGCCCCCAAAACATGCTTATTTTGCTTTATGGTTAATCTGGGACTGATTGATGAGTGAAATATATGTATACTCAAGAGATTTGATCAGTGTTTGGGATGTCAGGCCCCATCTTTTTTCTGCATTTAGGACATTGGGCAAGTTACTTGGCTTAAAGTGGAAAGACCAGTGACTTGCTGTGGGGAAAGGCCCAGGATGAGAGAGGATGCAAGAAGTGAGCCATTGCCTCTCTCATCCAAGAAAAAGGAGCCTGACCCAATGTACACCTTGTCATCAGCTGTGAAGAGAGTGAGCCTGGAGGTGGCAGAAGGTGAGGGTGTGAAGGTGGAGAAAAGGGAGCCAACTACAGAAGGCTTCCTGATGATGGAGTGAGGGGTGTGTGTGGAGGATTGGAAACAGAAGGGTGAGGTAAAAAGTGTGTGCAGGGAGAGCAGGACTCAGTGGAACAAGGCGAGGTGGGGCTGATGGGATGGATCGTCTTTGTCCATTTGAATGGGAGGCATCCAGGAAGGATGGGCAAGCTGGTGGATCAGAGGTTGCTGGGATTGAAGGGTCAGGAGCCAGAGTGGGCCAGGCACTCTCACTGTGGAACCAAATGTACTTCTGGTACCGGTCCCCTGAGGAAGCCTACAGTCAGGGAACATTTCAGTGTATACCTGTTCTGAGGAGGATAGTTGAGACACCTGAGGTAGCCTGGAACAGGAATCATAGTTTAAATACAGAAGAGTCTGATGCATGTCCAGATGTTAAGTTTAATGAAGTTGCAGAGTTATTAAATATAAAGTTGTTGTTTTTATCTTTGAGTCCTGCCATAGGGATAGGCTGGGAGAAGCCATGGAAGTTAAAACCTGAATCCAATCACACTTGCCAGTTTCCCTTTCTGGGATAGTACCATTTGCAGCAGGAGAAAACTGCCAATTTGTGACAGCACCTGTGAGACTTTCTCAAATTTCACAATGAGCCAACTGGTCAAAAAGGTTGTAAACCTTGAAAAACAGTCTGAAAAAGCCTGAGATTCATTTTGAGGATGACAGTTGGGGGGAGAAATAAGTCCAAAAATGGAGGTGCAGCAGTTTGGAGGAGGCCAATGGGAAGACAGAGGGCACTTTAAAAGTATGTTTAAAAAGAATGTGAAATACTGAAAGACATCAGTATTGGAATGAATTGTGTTAATGTGAGTGTTTAAAAACCGGTAAAATACAAGAGCATAGGGAAAAAGTTGGAAAGGAGGCTGAAGGCTAAGGATGCAATGAAAGAATGTTTTGAACAAAAGATGAGAAGGAGTACTAGGCATGAAAGAACTAGCGTTTGTACCCTATATTTGAAGGGGCAGTCAATTGTCTGCATTTGAGCTGGGGTACATGGAAGGAAATGTTTGGGGGGAAAAGCCAGAAAAGGAGTCACTTTTAAGGTTATGAATAACACACTGCTGCAATACTTAAAAACAGGGATGAAAGGTTAGCTGAGAGAAAACTTACTTTCTTATTCATTGGTTACCTGGCAGCAGTCTAAAACCGACATTCCCAGCACCATTAAACATCTGAACAGATGCTATACATGCGGGGCAATTTTAGAGGCTAGCAACAGTTCTCACTAGTGTTAGTTCTGTAAGGGCTGCTATTAGCATTTTTCAATACTTTTAAATGTTCTTCATAGTTGTCACCAGTATCCCTTTTCAATTCTTATGTCATTATTAAAAACATATTTCCAAAACGATATGCTTTCATTTAAATGTGCTCAGTGAGTATTTATTTCCTTACTTCCATACCCAACATCTTATGCATGAATTTCCATTATGAAACACGCAAAGTGGCATTCAGATAAATTCACATTTTTAAAATATGGTGTTAGCCATATCCATCCTGATCCATCATGGCAGCAAAAAAACCTTAAAGAATGAATTACTGAGCTGTGATGACTTTCCCTTCCTGGGACCATGCTGGCTATTTTGCTTCAGCCTCTGCTTTTCCACATGTTCTCCCATTTGTGCCTTAAAATAATTTTACTCACAACTTATGTTGAGCAGATCTGGAGAAAGTTTCCTAATACATCCTATTAACTGTGGCTTTGCTTTAGAGATGTCTCCCAAATTTCATTGCATTTATTGGAACATGCTTGGGAGTTCCTTTTTTTCGAATTGTTGGAAAGAGATATAGTTATGCCTTCAGCATCACCGCCCTTGGGTATAGCAATTTACTGTCTCCCTTCAGAGAGGATAGCAACCATTCACTTAGCAGGGAGAATTTAAACAGCTGCACTTGCAAATCCCACTAGCAAGAATCTAAACCTACTTCTTGTCCCTGAAGAAGCAAAAGAATCAACTATGTTTCCATATACTTTCTCTTCAGGCAAGCTTTCGCTGAATGATGTGTCTTTTATATGAATCCAGGGAATACCAGGTGCTGTAGGCGTCTCGAGTGGGAACTGACAAACCACTCCAGTATTCCTGCCAAGAAAACTCCATGGACATGGGGTCACGAAGAGTTGGTCACAACTGTAATGACACAACACACACACACACACACATATGATCACATAGACGATGTGTTTATAATTACTTATAACCTCGTGTGATTGCATTGACACTATGTTTTCAATGTTAGTTTCCATCACTCATAACTTTTACATGGAATTTTACTCTCTTTTTAACTGCTCATGTTCTCTTGTAGCTTTAATGTTATGATGTCTTTTAATGGTGTAAGATGTCCCTCAATTCCCTGTCCTCAATACTTGAACATGTCTTAATTTTACTGGACTGTATATTGTCCCTCATTAAAGGGATTAATGAGGCCTCCATTGCTGTAAGCTGCCTTTGGTCCTTTTTCAAGGAGAAAGGTGGGGTAAAAATACTCTAAAATAAAATAAATATTCCTCTAAACACAGCAGAACTACTTTCCTAAGTCTGATGTCTGAGTTTCCAGAACTTAATGGTAGAGGCTGCATGATTTTGAGATTGCCAAACTGTTAGAACTTACAAACTGTTCTAGTTTCACCATCTGGAATTTCTTACAATGGAAAGATAAAGATCACTGTCAGTGTTCATTCATTTCACTTTTGTTGTCTTAGAACCAAATGGGTTATCTTCCCTTATTCTACAGACATTCTGATATATACCTTAATTCTAACTTTATTTTCCCCCTCACTTTGTTCAAAAGAATGTTTGGGACAGGATCATTTGCTTTCATTACATATGGCTCTGGTGCTGCCCACATGAACCTTCTCTGAATTCCATTTAAAAAGGTAAATCAGGAAGTAAATGCTTAAAGAAGACTGACAATAACATTCACATTCTGTTCATACAGGTGTCTACCAGTTGCTTATAAGAAAACTGTCAAAATGATATTAGAGATGGGCACGGCCAGAAAAAATGACGTTTCGAGTTGTCGTTTGTCGGGGCGGGTCCGTTTCGGGTTGTTTCTGTTTGATGCGGAAATTTTCAAAAATTTCTCCTTTCTGTTTGTCGTTTGTCATTTGGGTTTGGGTTGGGGGTGGGGGTGGGGTAAGTGGGCTCTGGGAGGCACCTCTCTGGGTGCCTCTGACGTCTGACCCACTAAGAAGGGAAGGGAAGCGTAACGCGAAGCCGCCGCGTACCATACATTAATTATGTTAGGGTGGGGGTAAGTGGCAGAGGCACCTCTCTCTCTGGGTGCCTCTGACTCACTAAGAAGGGGAGCGTACTAGTGTACTGGCATACAGGTTAGGGAATCGGATAGGGGTAGGGGATAGTGGGCTGTGGGAGGCACCTCTCTGGGTGCCTCTGACCCACTAAGAAGGGAAGTGTACTTGCGTACGGATCTGGGTTAGGGTTGGGGTTAGGGTAAGGGCTAGGCTTAGGGTTACGGTTAAGGTTAGGGTGGGTTAGTGGGCTGCACCTCTGGGTGCCTCTGACCCACTAAGAAGGACAGTGTACTGGCATATGGGTTAGTGTTAGGGTTAGTGTTAGTGTTAGTGGGCTTTTTATGACCTCTGGCACATTCAGTCAAAAGTCTCAGTCAAAACCTGGCCATGCAATTGGTGGAATGGCTCCAAAAATTTGCATGGTCCCATCCCATGGCCAGCCCATCATTGCACAGGTGTAAAAAAATAAAAATAAAAATAAAATAAAATAAAATCAATGGAGACGTTTTATTGCAAGAAAAACCCACTGCTGCTACTATAAAAAATCAGGCATTTAAAATGCCTAATTTTCAAATGTTTCTGTTGTGCTTTGGTGGGTTTTTGGACCACAATTTAAAAATAAATATTGCAGTTGCCATTTTGGTTCCCCCCCCCC
>JAHTLZ010003542.1:30696075-30723575 GCA_023846285.1 Phrynocephalus versicolor
CTATGCAAATTTTAGAAACATTCTGAAAACCAGTGAAACCTCTTTGGCTGGAGATGCATGTGTAAGAACCAAGATTAGTATATGCATTATTGGCATCACTGGCTCTCTTCTACCACTTTCACCTTACCAAAAAGTACCCCCCCTCTCTTTCTCTCTCTCTGTCTCCAATCTTTGTCCAAACATCAAGCTCCACCTGACAAATGATATCATTTTAAGATCAGAGCTTCTAATTAGTAACAGAGTATTGTGGGTTTTTTTCTCTTTAAAAACTTGCACAACAATAATCTTTTAAGAGTTGAGGCTGTAACTGTGCCAGAGGAACAGTTAAAGATCAGCCTCCAGAACCTTTGAAAATGCTTGTCTCTTGGATTTCCACGGTGATACAATCTAATACATATTGGAGAAGAGGGAACTGTGTTCTGTTCTGCTGAGATATCAATTTTATCTCTTGATGTTATAATATTCATGAATCTTAACCAGTTCCTCAAACAACCCTGGAAAGTCAGTGTTGCTCATACTCCGTTCCTGTGTATCAGGGAAATGTTGTGCTCTGCAAATCATTTCTGCTTTTCTGGAACAAAAGGGGGCTTGTGGCCCACTTTGGGGGGAAAAGTCCCACACAGTTATTTTTTACATCCCAAACAATGAAATATATCTACAGGTCACATTTATATTTATTTTATTCCAGCTTAAGCATCCCTGCTGCTCCCAAAGACAGATCCCATGCCAACTCCCAGACATCGAGGCTTAAAATAATCTCAGTAGTATATCCATGTACCTCTGCTGTGTCTGACATCTCTGTATTTGTATTTTTGTAGTCTATACATTCAATGCAAACAAACAAACAAACAAACAAACAAACAAACAAAAACAACCCTGCAAGTCTTTATAAGTGACAAGTTCCACATTTTTCCTGATGTGAGGATTATTCAATGCAGGGCAGAGTCATTTAATTTAGTATTAGAGATGGGCACGACTTAGCGCAATTTTCGTTTTTGTTTTCGTTTTTTCATTTTCGTTACGTAACAAAACGAAAACGAAAAACGGTTCAAAAATGGACCGAAAACGGAAACGAAACGACTAATTTTGAGCCAATTTTCGTTTTTCGTTACTGGAAAAACACATAATGGAGCTAAATGGGAAGAAACGAAAAAATTTTCGTTTTCGTTTTCGTTTTTTCGTTTTTGTTACGTAACGAAACGAAAATGAAAAAGTTTGAAATTAGCTCACGAAAACGGAAACGAAACGAAACGGACCCTAGCCGAAAACGAAAACAAAAACGAAATTTTTTTTCTGAGTCGTGCCCATCTCTATTTAGTATGCATAAAAAAAGTGTAGAAGTTTGAATAATAAACACTTGCTTCTTTTAGACATATACCTGTATACTGGGGCAAGTGTTAATATATTTGGGCAGCCTACTGGAGCAGACATTTGGCTAGCCACTGTTGGAAAAAGGATGCAGGACTAGATACATCCTCATTGTGAGCCTGTAAAACTCTTTTTGTGTTACTATGTTATTTGGATTATGGTTAAAAAATCTTGATTATGCTATTTAGTAAAAAAATATATAATACCAATAAACTGCCTTTTGCCAGTGCTTGCTTAACGGGGAAAGAAAAGTCTGTCTCTTTCCACACAAACTACCTCCTCCATTCCGTTCTAAACCTGATCTGGCATTTCAGTTTTCCCTGTTTGATTATAATACACAATGTTTTTCTACCACTCTTCAGATTCAAGGCCATTCTGAAATCCATCCTAACTGCAGCCTCATTTTTATGACTTCATTTCGTCTACACTGGGTTAGTGTAATTTTGTCCCAACGGGATTGCTGGAATCTTCCATTACAGAGTTTCCAATTAGTGCACTAAAAAGCAGCCAGACTTTGCGTCTTCACTCCTCTATCCCTAGTGATAAAATGGGGAGACAGAAAGAGAGCAAAGTAGTATATTTAACAGCGAGAGACTAATCTGTCAACACAATCTCATTTTAGCAATATCCTTCAAAGTTATTAATTACAGTGCGAAGGCAAAACTCACCCTTGTCCCTCATTGTTTTAACAGGCTTCTACCACCACCCTCTTCTCTTGCAGAAGCCTGCTCCTTGCCATATGGTGAATCACATGTTTGCATTCTAATCATTATGTATACCATTGCGCTTCATACAGGGGGTGGCCTCATATTTTCCCCCTGAATCACATGGATCCTCCTCACTGTTAATCTAGAGCACTTGGTAGAACTGGGTAAAATAGCACAGCCGAAAGGAGATAACCTGGAGGAAGGGTCAGTGTAATCTTTTCTACTGGAATAGGAGTGAGGGCAAATACCACTTGGGCCTTGATAATCAGAGCTGCTTAAAAAAAATAACCAAGGCATAGCTGAATTACATTTGAAATATAATGTGCTAATTCAGAGGGCCAACTTCAATTGCTCTGCTTTGTAACTGCAGTGTTGTAGTACTGTTCTCACCATAACAGTCCCAACTAACATATGACAAGCTAGTGCTTATATACAATTTAGCGCACCCATCAGATATGACTCATCACTAATTACAATCTGATGCAATCTGATGCAACCATGATGTTATAAATTATTCCACCTGTGCTTCATCACGTAACTTGCCTGTGATTACTAATCCCTTGCACTTGTGGATAACATCATGAGACTGCAGAATCTAACTGCCTCCATTTTACAATTCTCTTTCCCTATCTGTTAAATATACATAACATATATTTTGTCAACTTTTACATATCTTGACATGACCAGCTCTCCATGACCCTATGTCCATGGAGTTTTCTTGGCAGAAATACTGGAGTGGCTTGCCAGTTCCTACTCCAGGTGCCTACAGCACCTGGCATTCCCTGGTGGTCTCCCATCCAAATAATAACCAAGACCGACCCTGCTTAGCTTCCGAAATCAGGAAAGATGTGCTTAGGGCATCCAGGCAGCTCCTACTTCATAGGTAGTGGTATAAAAATACTATTTGCTTCAATTTGGTCTACAATTTTTTCATCAAAAACGTTCTAATTTTTTTTAACACCTTAATCCAGAAATTATATATTCTATGCCAGTGCCATCAAGAATGAAAATATGTATCAATTTCATTACAGCCTCTCCAACAAGTTATATTTATAAACATATTTGTGTATTAGAGATGGGCATGAAATGCCAAAATGGCATTTCGTTTCATTTTTTTGTTTCTTTTCCCCATTTTGTTTTGTTTATTATGAAATGATTTTTTTAAAAAAAATCATTTTGTATCTTGTTTTGTTTTATTTTTTGTTTTTATTTTTAATTTTTTTCACACTGTTGGGGCCGGGCCTTTTTGTTTTTGTTTTTGTTTACCCCTGCCGACCAGCTGGCCTACAGGGAGGCCGGTCAGCATTTGTTAAAATCCTGCCAACCAGCTGACCTATGGGGAGGCCGGTTGCCTTTTTTAAAAAACTGGCATGCGGGGAGGTCGGTCGGTGGTTATTTTTTTAATCCTGCTGACCAGCTGGCCCACGGGGAGGCCAGTTGGCCTTTTTTTTTACTCTGGCCAATCAGCTGGTCTGTGGGGAGGTTGGTCAGTGGGTTTTTAAAAACCCCAGCTACCAGCTGGCCCACAGGAAGACCAGACAGCAGTTTGACATATCTCGCTTTGCATGTAATGAGTCTATCTCATATATTACTTTCACCTTTTGAGTAGACTTATTGAAATAAATGAACATTTGCACAATAGTCTAATTTTCATATGGAAAACAAAAACAAATCTGGGATTGTGGATTTCAGATATATTAACTATTGCCAATAAAATTGAGTAAAAACATATTTTTGTTTATGCAAAATGAAGTTCCATAATTTTCTTTTTTCCCTTTCGTGAAGCTGCTTTGAAGACTGACTTTAAAATGTTAAGTGTTGCATATGCAAAGGCAGGCATTAAACTCCAAACACCTGGCACAATTTCACTGGTGTGATTTGCAGTGTACCTCCAAAGCCTGTACAAACATCTGAAATTCATTCTTGGGATCTCAAAAGCCCTTTCCATCACATACTAAGTTTTTTTGGTTGATGTTCATGGTATAGCAGCTGTGATTTATGTCAGTGATTGTACAATAGGGGCCATTCATGTTCCAAAGGTGATTGCCGTCATGTAGAAAATTAAAGAATGAAGACAAATATAGCATGGATCCACCTATCACACATTGCTTGTAGCAGACGTTTCACAGAGAGCAACTGGAGCACAGCAGTGTAGCACTTGTGTTCCCAGGTTCAATCCACAGTGTGCCCCTATAGCAGGAAGCAGCTGTGCAAAAGGCCACAACTAGCAAGACCTAGTAGTTGGCAAGATGGTGTGTTAACAACTTCACATAATAGAACACATGTTTGTGATGTGTTCAGTATTCTGTGAATGCTGCAGAATTGGGTGAAAGATGGCTTATATCTGTGCCACAAAGGACTTTGGGGGAATCTACCTCATGCAAACTGTCACATCAGGTGGTCCTCATCATTTCATGTGACTCCATGTTCTCCTTCAGTGTCCAAAGTAGCTTCAGGGAAGGACGTGAAGAAGTGTGATGAATCTAATCCACAGAAATTCCTTTTTACCAGACAGCCATTTTATTGGCATGCAGGAAATAAAAGAATCAAACAGCTGCTCCCAAAATTCTTGCATACATCATCTTCAGCAATCATACTTTATGAGAATGGGGGTGGGGTTAGGGTTAGGGTTAGGTAAACCTCTGAACAATTTTTAGGAAAACAAAAAGACTACCAAAACATCTTAAGACAATTCTGTGCTGATCTATAATAATCTAAAATATAATATAACTCTGTGAAGGGATATGTTTCTTTGGAGGGGATGAGGACAGCAAATGACACTTGGTATCATTTGGCATCAGGATGACATCAAGTTGATTACTGTAAGCCGCCTTGGGTCCTTTTCCAAGGCAGGGTAAAAATACTCTAAAATAAATAAATAAATAAAGGAGACCCAGAAACAGTAGTCAACAAATCAAGAAAAAATATGAGGAACAATTCACTGTATTTTCTCATGTATAAGACTATATTTTTATCTAAAATTGTTAGAATAAAAATTGAGGGTTGTCTTATACATGGGCGTAAGCCGAGGAGGGAAGCATGCAGTTGCAAAACTGTAATTTTGGGTTGGAAAATGGAGGCATCTTATAGACAGAAAAATATGGTACACTGTATTTCCGCCTCTTCTCTGAGTTTGTCATAGGGTAAATAGCTTTAGTCTTTTAAGTTCTTTGTCAAGGCGTGAAGGAGGGTTACCTTCACCACATCCCGCACTCCTACAGTCCAGATGACAGCTAAGGTTTGAAAACGTTGAGCCTTCCTTCTCATCCTTGCCAAGGTGTTTGAATTGCCATCCATAATGTGCATGATATTGGTGAGTCTGGGTTGAGTCCTCTAGTTTGGTTGGATCTTTCCCATCACTATGGTCTCTCATGTCTGTAATATAAGAATAAGGTAATGCCCTGGAGAAGGGACCCACCCCATGCCTACGCTTGGAGTTGGAGGTTTGGTCAGGTAAGAAGAACTCGGGTCAGACATCTCACGCCTGTCCCACGTTCTGACCCCTCGACTCACTGACACGTGTCTAGGAGCCACCCCACCAGTGCCTCCAACCTGTCTTGCCTCCTAATGAATGCCAGGTCAGTCCACAATAAGATCCCTGTCATCTACGATGCCATCAGTGATGGGAGGGCTGACCTGGCCTGTGTTACCGAGACCTGGGTGGGTGCGGGGGGGGCTTCGCTCACCCAGCTGTGCCCACCTGGGTTTCTGGTTGAGGGTGTGGGCAGGCTGGAGGGTCAGAAGGGGGGTTGCCATTGTTTACAGGGAATCACTTCATGTCGACATTGGTCAGTCCGGGGTTAGAATGCCTTCACCTGTTGGCGGGACAGCGGGACAGATTTGGCATTGTGCTGGGCTACCGTGCTCCCCGCAACCCAGCACAATCCCTCCCAGAACTCTCGGAGTTCATCGTGGCGGCACTGCTGAAGTCCCCCCGCTTTTTGGTTGTTGGGGACTTCAATGTGCAGGCTGGCGATGGACTGTCTGGTGCAACTCTGGAATTCATGGAGTCCATGACCTCCATGAGTCTGACCCAGCATATTTCTTGCCCCACCCACAGGTTAGGGCATACCCTTCACCGGTATTTACCTCCAGGTTGGGGGATTCTAGTCTGGAGGTAGGGGACATTGTTTCCCTGCCTGTGTCGTGGACAGATCACCACCTGCTGTCCTTTTCCCTGTCGATCACCCCCCCCACGGGGACCCTCGTCCCCTTGTGTGGGCCCGCCCCCAGAGGCTCATGGACCCTGTTCAGTTCCGAGATGCCTTCGGGGAGCTTCCTGGTGGCTTGGCTGACGATCCGGCTGCGGCTGCGGCTGATTAATGGTTTGAAACAGTTTCCCGCGCCGTCGACCGGATGGCCCCCAAGCGCCTCCTCCGTAGCAGAGCTTGACCTTCGCCGTGGTTTACGGCAGAGTTGAGAGTGATGAAGCAGGAACAGAGGAGGCTGGAGAGCAGCTGGAGATGCAGCCGGATGGTGTTTAATAAGACTGCAGTTGTTGTCCAGACTAGGCGCTACTCTCGTGCAATCAGGGAGGCCAAAAAATCTTACTACTCTCTGAGAATTGGTGAGGCCTCGAACCGCCAGACGGAACTTTTTTGGGTGATCCGAGACCTCACCAATCCTAGTCTGGCTAGGCCTCCTCCTACTGAGTTCAGTAGCGAGAATTTTGCAGTCTTTTTTAGATCTAAAATAGAGGCCATCCGGGCTGGCTTCGAATCCGGTTGCACTAGCTCTCCCTTGCCATCCCCTGATGCTGTACCCCCTCGCTCTCCTCGATTGGTTGAGTTTGGGCCTGTTTCCTCTTTGGAGGCCTCCAGGGCAATTGCCCATTGCGGCCCGCATCTACCCCCTTCGATCCTTGCCCTGCCTGGCTCATAAAAGCTGCTGGGAGAGCATGCCTGAATGGGCTTCTGCCATCGCCACTGCCTCCTTCAGCGAGGGGGTTTTCCCCTCCCACTTGAAGGAGACAGTGGTAAAGCCCATCCTCAAAAAAACCGGCATGGCATCGGAACAATTGGCAAATTATCATCCTATTGCCAACGGGCAATGTTATGAAGAGGGTGGCCGCGATCCGGATTCAATCTTATTTGGAGGAACAACAGTGCCCATGCCAGTCCAGGTTCAGGCCTGGCTGGGGGACCGAGACAGCTCTGGTTGCTCTGCAAGATGACCTAATCTGGGCGGCTGACAGGGGTTGCTCTACCCTGTTGGTTCTCTTGGATTTGTCAGCGGCCTTCGATACCATCGACCACGGTCTCTTAGTGGACCGACTCTCTGAGGTAGGTATCGGAGGCAGTGTTCGCAGTTGGCTCCTGTCCTTCTTGGAGGGACGGCCCCAGTATGTAAAACATGGTGGAGAGTTGTCGGCCCCGTGGACACTCCCTTGTGGGGTTCCGCAGGGCTCATCTCTCTCCCCCATGTTGTTCAACATCTATGTAAGACCGCTGGCTGGGGTCATTCGGAGATTTGGAGTCTGCTGTCATCAGTACGCTGATGACACACAGCTCTATCTCTCCTTTTCCACCTCAGGGTCAACAGACTCAAACTCAACCCCGAGAAAACCGAGGTGATGTTCTTCGGGACTTCTCCGTCTGGATATGGAGGCCCTCTCCCCTGCTTAGACGGTGTTTCCCTCCAACTGATGGACAGGGTTTGGAATCTGGGTGTGGTTGTGGATCTGGCGCTGTCCTTGGATGCCCAGGTAGCTGCCGTGACCCGAACTACTTTTTACCACCTGCGCCAAATCGCCCAGATCCGCCCATATCTAGACAGCGACTCCCTGAAAACTGTAGTGCAAGCGCTGGTGATCTCAAGGTTGGACTACTGCAACGCTCTCTACATGGGGCTGCCCTTGACTCTCCTCCGGCGTCTGCAGCGGGTACAAAATGCGGCAGCCAGGCTGGTGGCGGGTGTGCGTTGTCATGACCACATCACCCCAGTCCTGGCTCGCCTGCATTGGTTGCCTGTTGCGTCCCGGATCAGATTCAAAGTCCTGGTTTTAGTTTATAAAACCCTCCATGGCTTGGGCCCGGACTACCTGGCAGAGCGGATTGCCCAGCGATCAACCTCGGCCTGACCAGTTCAGCAGTCACGCGCAAACTCGCTTTGGGTTGTTACACCCAGAGAGGCCCGGAAAACCTCCACCTGAAACCGGGCCTTTTCGGTGGCTGGTCCCTCTCTGTGGAACAGCTTACCCAGCGAAGTGCGCTCTGCAGAGTCCCTGCTGGCCTTTCACAGAGCCTTGAAAACCTTGCCTTTCTGCGAGGCCTTTGGTGACCTAGTTTAGTTTTTTTTTGTTCCGCCATCCGTTTACTAGCCCAATTCGTGAGGTGCTTTGCTGTTGAGCCTCATATGTTTTTATGCCAAGGGTGCCTTTTATTATATTTGTTATATTTGTCTAATCTTGTCCTTGTTTGCTTGTATTGTGTATCAGCTGAACTTATCAGCCTATTGTAAGCCGCCCAGAGTTCCCACGGGAAGATGGGCAGGTTAGAAATTCAATAATAAATAAATAAATAAATAAATACCAAATATCCTTGGGAGAAACCTATGGAGGAGGACCAGTGGGACAGGGACTCCTGTCCGGTGTGCCCAAGCTGAACTACTTACAATTTGTCCCAGCAAGACAACTGAAATTACCCCCAATAGATTAAATTAGCCCAATCTCCCATATTTTACATGATACCTTTACTTTCTGCTGCATTTCAGACAAGAATGAATGTTTGGACAATGAACTTTAAGAAATCAGAAGGTTATAGTTCAGGATATTGTAGAGGCTTGTCACTGTGCCTGCTCCTAATATCGCACCATATCATTATGGGTCGTACACATTTTTCAGTTCCATCTGAACACCACAAAGTGGGTTACACAGAACATGCATAATCTGTGAACCATACATTTCTGAGGGTTCACTTCTGAGAATGAAAATTGGCAGCTATCTTTGAAATCCATGGCTGTTATCCAACCCCTCTCTACATATGTGCTGTTAAGGAATATTGTAGTGTTCCCCCTTCTTTCCCCACTACACCCTCTCCTATAAATCAAAGCCAGGCTTCCAGTTCCTTCTGTTTTACTATATAAGTTTTCTTTGCCTAATTACATTTCAAAGGGGATTTCTTAAACCACCTGAGATGAGGTCATAGCCATAGCAAAATGAATTGGGAAAACGTGCTTTTAAAATGAGACAAGACAATTCACATATGCTTCAAAAGCATCTCTTTCAGCCATTCCTTCAAAAATCTCATATGATTTCATATATTTTGTGCATGGATATTGACATTTCTTTTGTTTGCATTTTGAGTGTTGTGAAAAAGATGTTGATAATTCATTGATATTGACAACCACTTCCCTTTTATTTCTGCACAAGCAGGTGTCTGGTGCAGGAATGAGATGGCAGGGCCTTCAGACGAAACAGCATCATGGGTTCAGAGTCCACCACAGTACTGCCCTAGCCTCAGAGGCTGTCTATAAGAAGAAGGAGGAGATGGACAGAGGCTGGATCTTTCTGGGGCTGTTCACAATGTTCCCTGGTTTTAACCACACAGAAAAGTTTTGTGTCATCCGCAAACTTGGCCACCTCACTACTTATTCCAGTCTCCAGGTCATTTATGAAAAGATTGAAAAGCACCGGATCCAGGACAGATCCCTGGGGCACATTGCTTTTCACCTCTCTCCATTGTGAAAATTGCCCATTGATGCCTACTCTTTGTTTCCTGGATCTCAACCAGTTCTCAGTCCATAAGAGGACCTGCCCTCTTATCCCCTGACTGTGCAATTTTCTCAGCAACCTTTGGTGAGGGACTGTGTCAAAAGCCTTCTGGAAATCAAGATAGACAATATCCACTAGTTCACCTATGTCCACATGCCTATTGACATTTTCAAAGAATTCTAAAAGGTTTGTCAGGCAAGAGTTACCCTTACAGAAGCCATGCTTATTTCCCCTCAGCATGGTTTGTTCTTCTGTGTGTTTTAAGATTTTATCTTGGATGAGGCTTTCCACCATCTTCCCTGGAACAAATGTAAGGCTAACCAGTCTGTAGCTTCCTGGTTTCCCCTGCCTTCCTTTTCTAAAAATTGGTGTGACATCTGCTGTTTTCCAGTCCTCCAGCACTGTGGCCATTTTAAGAGACAAGTTGCATATTACCATTAAGAGATCTGCAATTTCATTTCTCAGTTCCTTAATAACCCTTGGGTGGATGCCATCTGGGCCCGGTGACTTGTTGATCTTCAATTTATCACTTAGTCCTAAAACATCCTCCCTTTTAACCTGTATTTGATTTAAGTCAAGAGGGGCAATTCGGGCAGCGGAATCTGTCCAAGGTCTTCTGTCGTGAAGACAGATGCAAAAAACTCATTTAATTTCTTTGCAATTTCCAAGTCCTCCTTTACCTCCCCTTTTCCTCCCTCACCATCCAGAGGGCCAACTGGTTCTCTGGCAGGTTTTCTACTTCTAACATATTTAAAGAAGCTTTTATTATTTCCCTTTATATTGCTAGCCATACGTTCCTCAAAATCTTTATTTGCCCCTCTTATCACCTTACAGCAGTACACCTCCATTTGAAGGAAAAAGGCCACTCTTTCAAAGATGAGGATGTACACATACTAGACAAAGAAGAGAGGTGGTTTGAGAGAGGAGTAAGGGAAGCCATTCATGTTAGCATTGAAAACCCCTCCCTCAACAGAGGTGGGGGGCTCCGGCATAGTCTGTCTGCCACTTATCAGGCTGTACTTTCCACAGTACCCAGGCAAATCAAGGAGCCTTCACCACCAGGTCACAGCTAACGATCCATTCTTGATGGGTTTCAGCACCTTAGGCCATTGTTTACCTTAAGGCCATGGACACTAATGTCTCCCTAATGAGCCTATTAAGGCTTTGTTCATCTTATGAGCCAATCAGACCAGGGGACAAGAGGTCAAGCTGACTATAAGAAGGGTCTCTTGCACTAGCTATACTCAGACCGATGAAGCTGTTTGGATGAACAGCGAAACGTTTCTATCTCTCAAAAAAGAAGTCCAGTAGCCATGACTCAACTCCCAAATACAAAGAACTATAACAATTGCTGACAAATGCACCAATCATGAGAGATGATACTAATATAATAGTAGATAAAAACAGTGAAACAGCAAGTAATTACCAAGTAATAGAAGTAAAGCACAATTTGAGAATTAATTAAATCTCACAAAGTAATGAATGCTGGGTGATCTCGTCATTCTAAGGAAAAAATACTTTGCCTGTTTCTCCCTTAGGTATAAATTCTATTCTATTTGTTTCAGTGCAAGTGTTAAAAATATCCATGAAGTTAAAATAGGATCCCACACAGTGTTACCCCTGTGCATTTCTTTTTGAAGTGGGGATTATATAGCAGAAGCTAAAATTGCCAATATAGAGATTCAAGTTTACTCTCAAATCAAGTGAATGTGAAGGAAAAAGAAAAATCCATGGATTATTTGTGTTAGAGCTGTGTGAGTATTTCCTGACCCAATCTGAATCCAAACATTTGTCATATAGATTGGAACTGACCTGTTCTAAGCTTCTTTGAAGGTGGCCTGAAACTGTGTTTTATACAATGAAAGTAATAATCTGCCTTGACCACTCTAAATGCTGAAGTGGCATATGTGCTTGACAGAGAATCCAGAGAATCCAAACTTATTCATGAATGTAATACTGAGAATTTATTACTGCAATGTCTAGATGCAGCTGTATTTGAAAGTGATCATGGGTACAAATGCAGTTGACATGTTGATTTAAATAGCTTCCAAATATGACCACATCCCCCATTCCTGGGACACCTACACTGGTTTTCTATCTGCTTTCTTGCCAAGTTCAAAGTGCTAATATTAATTTATAAGGCCCTAAATCAGTGGTTCCTAGCAATGAGCAAAACAGTAGGTCCTGGACTGCAACTCCCTGTCGTTTTTGACACTAGCTGTGCTAGCAAGGTTTTTTGGGAGTTGCAGTCTAAGAACTCCTGGGTTACCCAAGTTTGGAAAACATTGCCCTAAATGATTTGAAATCCTAGAACTTTTTGGAACATCTCACCACCTAACCATCCCAGGCTTCATTGTTGCTGGTGGTTCCCCTGAGGCAAGCCCAGAAAATGAGCACCAGACACCAGGTCTTCTCAATGGTGGCTGCAACGTTTTGGAACTTCTTGATGGACCTCAGGCTTCCCCCCTTCTGTCTTTCAGAAAATATGTTAAAGTTGAATTGTTTAAAGAGGTTTTCAGGAACCCTCTCCCCCTGTGGAAGCACTGCTCAACCCATTCTGTGTAAACATTATTTCATTTACCTGTTATTATAAGGGGATTTATGTTTATGTTTTGATATTAGTATATTTGGTGGTGTGGGTATGTGATTAAGTTTAGTACAGCACCCATAGAGGCTTGTCACTAGATGGTCAGTATATCTATTTGACTAATAATCCATCCATCCATCCATTCATCCATCCATGATTTCCAGGAAAAGTGTGTACATTATTCTGAAATTTTTAAACACTGTATTTTTATATAACCTCTTTTGTAACAGGAACATTAAGAAGTCTCCTGTGTTTTTCCTGTATTTCCTTTCCAGTAGAAGAAATCATAACTCATGATATTTTTCTCATTTTTTGCCTCAAACATGTTCAAATGCTCAGAATTGTTTGTTCATCTCAGTAGGGAATCACTTCGTGTTATTAAGAGGCATGGATACAGTGTTTCTTTTTTCTTTTCTTTTTCAGAACTCAAGCAAGTAAGCAGGAGTCTTTTTTGTCTTGCATATAACATGGTGAATTAAGTACATCCTGAATGTTTAAATTTTGCGTATTCATAGTGCGATTAATTCTGCTTACTCTTCAGAAAGTTTTCCTAGATTTTATAATTACTCACGTCCTGAGTTTTATGCATTTAGTCAGAATTTAGGAGCCTATATTTGTGCTGTTTTTTGAGCTATTTAATTTTAGACCCCTCTTGTGTGTTGCAGCCTTTAAGGTGTCCTATAACAACATGTGTGCGTTAGCAGGGGGCATTACTTCTATACCGAAAAGTTGTAAAATAGACCAAATCAGAATTATTTGTACCTTTTCTGACCAATGACATCAAGAAGCAAGATCCCCAATTGCTCCCAAGGAGAGGCCTGCCATCCCAATAATTGAAGTTAAAACAATGGCACGAGGAAATATGTGAAGCTGCGATAGAGCCACAATTGTGCAATTTGAAGAAGATAACAGGCAGACCTGACCATAGCAGGGATTTGCTTCCCCATTGGGAGCACTGGGTCCAGAAACACCCCAAAGTTGCAGACCTGGACCTTCAAAGGAATGCAACCCCACACAGAGCACGCAAAATGCCTCCTAACCAGCCAGGTTCTCCTCCCACCAACAAGAACTCTGTCCTTTCAGGACTCAATTTCAGTCTGCTAACCTTCATTCAGTCAATTATTCAAGGGTCTGAACCACTTCCACTCCTGAGTAAGTAAAGATAGAATTGCATGTCATCTGAATATTGATGACAGAGAACTTCAGAACGCCAGATGGCCCGCCCCAGCAGCCTGGTATAGATGTTAAAAATATTGATGAGATGAGCAACCGCCTGTTTGTTAGTACCATGGAGTCAAAACAGCTTCCCAAAGCTGCATCTTCTGGATTCTGCTATTGAAAATGGACTGGAGCTAGTGTCGATTTAGGCCTCTGATCCCCGGACTATCCTTCTCTGACAAAAGAAAATGCTTCTTTACCCAGGGTGCTGTTAGTCTGTGGAACTCCCTGCCATAGGATGTCGTGATGGCATCTGGCCTGGATGCCTTCAAAAGGTGATTGGACAGGTTCCTGGAGGAAAAGTCCATCACAGGTTACAAACCAGGCTCAAAACCAGGGTATTTCAAAGGCCAGATGCAGTGGAGTGGTATCAGGAGCCAGATATCTAGTCTCATGTGCTCCCAGACACATTTGGTGGGGCCACTGTGAGATACAGGAAGCTGGACTAGATGTGCCTTTGGCCTGATCCAGCATGGCTCTTCTTATGTTCTTATAGGACTCCATAGTCTACTCAGAAGGATGCCATGGTTGATGGTATCAAAGGCTGCTGACAGATTCAGGAGAACCAACTGAAAAATACTCCTCTGTTTGTCCTCCCTTATCAGGTCATCAAGCAGAATGACCAAAACTGTTTTGATCCCCAGGCCTAAACCTTGATTGAAATTGGTCTAGAGGGGCTCAGTCCCCACCCCAAGGATTGTGGGAATGATGTTTTAAGCTTTATGGTTCAACCCGTTTGTCCTTTAAAAGTTCCATTGCTCTAATAAAGAACTTGTTCCAGCAACTATTCATTGTGTCATTATGGAAGAGGGTGCAGGGCCACTCAGACAGTCATGCTACTCAACATGACTGGCTTCCTGTCTGCCATAGGAGAGCATTTAATCTGAAGCAAACATACCTTCTGATTCAAGCATTACATTGGCACTTCTCCTCTATCCAGCAGTGCTTTCCCCTGTATCTCATGCACTGCCAATCAAATACTTTAGCTTTTTCAATTTAAGGAGGGTTTATATACAACAAATATTCCTAAAATGTCTTCTTTTCTATTGCTACAGAGAATAAATATTTCTGCAGATGAGAGTGTTTCTGTGCTATTCTACCATCATGTGTCCTTATGGGCAGGACCATGCAGATTGTCTGAGTTTACTCTTTATACTTCAAAAAAAATCTTCCCTGAAAATCTGGTTTGGCTTCAGCCCCACACTTCTGGAAGCATTTCTCAAAGGACGTTATTTTTGGGACACTGGTAGCCATAGCCACTAGTTACAGGTATATGACCATCTTGTGGTTGTGATATTTGTGACAGGTACAGTCATTTCCTTTTGAGTTTAGCTATCAGCTGAAAGCCTTTTTAATAAATGTCCAGATTTCAACTGTGATCAATAAATGAGGAGGCTGGGCCTGTTAAAGTTAGCTCCAGGTTCTTCCTCCTGCTCGAGAAAGGGTGGGTGGGGTTTACATAGTTTATTGCATATGGTTCTGGGGGCCTTAGTGAGGCTCCCACCTAAAAAAAACCCCATATATACAGCACTCATTTCATTCAGTACACACAATGAGTTTTAGTGGAAATATGCAGCCCTTAAACAGGATATTGTAAAAATAAAAATAAAAACAGAACAGTTTCACGTAAAGTTGTTGAACGAACGTTATGATGTTGGGAAATAGCTGGATATATTCCAGGGATCTCAGTGGAGCAATATATTGGCCATACTTTTGGATTCTTGCATACAACACATCTAAAAATAGAGAGTCATAGTATTAGGTTGAAAGGGAGAAAATGTTTTAGTTATCCCAGAATTCCTTATGAACAATGTTTGCAATACGTTTTCCCTTTAATTGAAACCTAAACTAACTTCAATTCAAATTGTTTGCATCTGGATTCATTTTAGAACAAACAAGGTCTTTAATTTAAATCATTGTCTGCAAAGGTTGTGCATGCAAACACTAGGAAACTCCCCAGGAGGTTATCTGATGCCTCTTTTGATGTATGTGATGCTGTCATTTTCTTTATATCTAGGAATCTAAGGGCAGCTTGGAATGCTTTTTTCTCCCTTTCTGCTTTTTACTAACTGCATAAAGGATTTATTAAAGTGCAAAATTGGTGGATTTCCCAATTTGGGTCTGCAAGTTTAGTGTCAGGCTCAGGCCTAAACTCTCTGGATATTGCAAAAACTGGAATGTTCTGGTTTACATTTTTCTTTGTTCCACAAGTAGGGTAATCTAACATCTGAACAGTTTTAAGAAGTTATTATGCATTTTCCAGTATGTAAACTGTTCATCAGCAATATTCCTTTTTCCTTCCAACCATTCTAGGGTATGTTTGTTGAGTTTACAGAATTATGGTGCCTTTCCTTCAGCCTGGAAAAACACAGCTGCCTATGTTTCATTTTCAGCACTGGAGAAGTTCTTCTTTACTTAAAATACCCTGTTTATCAGATTATGCTAAATGCAGACTATCCAGGTTGCACTACTCTATTGATTTTGTAGTACAAGGAATGCTGAGTGTTGGTCAAAACAGTCTCCAGCCAGCAGTTTAAAGGCTACCAGAAATATTTTAAAAGTGGAGTCATTTCCTCTCTGTGAAATGATGTCCCACAACTGAAGTGGTAAGCTTTATTCAACACCCTCAGTGGGCAAATGAGGGCATGTCAATAAGAGGTTGTTGGGTTTAAAATAGAATCAAAATTATATTCTAGACAGGCTAGCCCTGCTGAAGTTCGCTGGATCCCACAGAACCCAATGAAGCATCCAACGCGAGAGAAATCCAAGGAAATACTGTGTTTATTGGACCCAATAAAGAAAGCAGGTGGACACAAGCCAAAGAACCGGGCAAAAATGTTCGACCCTGAGCACATGGAAACCCCAACTTTTATTGATTTCACCCCCTCCACTCCCTGGGTGGCGCCGGTCCAGGGATTGGCTGAAGGTGATTTCAAATAGTCCAATCAGGATGATCCAGGGGTTGACCAGAGGTGGGCCTGGGTGGCCCCTGGCAGGCTGGAGTCGGATGCCCATGCAGGTGTTAATGAGTCCAAGTGTTCTTTGATTGGGCCATCCAGATAACACAATGGGGAAGGGGAAGCAATGTATTGTTCTTTGGGTCTGGGTAAACTGAAGGAATCAGAAAATCAATGGAGGGTTGGAGGGGATTATTGTCAAAGTCAATGCGAGACAGGAAAAACCAGTGGGATTATCCAAAGGTGTTTGGGCAGTCCTTTGTGGGTGCAGAAATGTGACAATGGAATGCTTCCCCAGGCGGTGATAACATCTGGGTCTACGTGACAAGGATGCTGATACTCCAGGAAGCAGCTGTGTGTGTACGTGCTGAGGACTCTGGAGACGATGGAGCCTTGTAGATGATGCTGCCAGCCGCCATGATGATTTTCCTTCCTTGTGCCATCATCCCCATAGCCCCAGATGGTAGAGTGTAGAAATCAGAGAGTAGGACAGGCACACGTTCTAAGCACATCCAGGGTAGAGGGGATGGGAAGGGAAAAGAGGAGGAGAGAGAGGGAGAGAGAGAAAAGGTAGGGGGCGGTGGTGGAGGAGAGGAGGCACCCTTTGGGTCGGGAATCTGTGTCAGGTAGGGGCAGTGGGACCAGATCTTAGATGTTAAGGGAGTCCCTGATTTTTGAGAATGATGGCTGACCGCCATTCTCTTTGCCAGTCATAGCAGGGAGGAGATAATCCCTCAATTCAGGATTTATTCCGCCTGAATTGTGTCTCTGGCTGAGGGTTTTTTTTAAGGTCGGGAGAATGGAAAAAGGAGCAGAGGAAGGGTTAAAGTAAGAGGGCAGGAAAGGGTTAAGAACGGCAGAAAGGAGTTAAATGGCAAGGTTGGGGAATTGGGAGAAAAAGAGCAGAAGATGGGTTAAGGAAGAGGGGCAGGAGAAGGGTTAATAAAGACAGGAAAGGGTTAAATGGAACTCCGGCTAGGGACTTGCCTGTTTGATTAATTTCGGAAACAGTAGCAATCTACTTCCATAGGAAAGCATTGGGACAGAGAAGCTCCCATAGGAAGACATTGAGATGGAAAGGAGAAGAAGGGGGTTGGTCTACCGCCATAGAGGGACTTGACTGGGAAGAGGCACAAATCTTATGGCCAACAGAGAGGTATGACCTAAAGGGAATGCAGCTATTGCCTTTGTGCCCTAAGTAATTACTTTGTACCCTGTCATCCAAAGGGTATCTTCAGCCCTATTATGTTCCACTTTTTTAATCTTCTCATTTCAAGTCTAAAATTCTGGCATAAAGCTACTTTCCCATTAGCCTTAAGCCCACCCTGTCATTAACCCTTCACCTTCAAGGAGAAAAGCAAGCAATTTACTCTATGGTTGCCCTGAAAACATCATTTTCTATGGCCCAAAATGGGCTCATTAGCAGGGTGTGTACCGGACATTAATTTTATCAAGACAGGCAGGCCATTCCATTTGGGCTTGGTCCATTGAGAGACAAAGAACATAGAGTTTCTTCAGCACTTTCACCATATTTCACTTGAAACTTTTGACAGTCAGTTAGTTCTTTTCATCCATAGGGAATGGTATCGTGATTTGGCATAGAGATACAGAGTGGAGAAGCTGAATTTAAAACAACAACAACCTAGAAAGCAAATAAGACAATTCATCTGTTTTAAAAATATGGGCAGTATTTATTGTATTTTATTTATCTACCTCTCCGATTACTGCCAGACATTGGGAGGTTTTCATTAAAATACTCATGCATAGTAAAATAATATAATAAAAACCATAACACAAATAAATATATGAAGGCCGAAGGCACCAGAGCAAAATGAAAGTAAGCAAAAAATAAATCATAAAAATAAAAATAGCAGTAACTGGGCAGAGATGTAAAATCAACCTAAATTCAGTTAGGATCAGAGTGGAAAGCCATGTCTTCAGTTCCCTCTTGAATGCCAACAGAGAGGAGTCCTCTGGGAGCTGGTTCCACAAAGATGGAGCCACCTTGAAGAAGGTCCTACCTCTCATAGAAGATTTGTGGGCCTCCCTCAGGGTGGCTATCTGGAGGACCCTCATTTGCGATGAGCTGGTGGACTGGGCAGTTGACACTGGGGTGAGACACTCTGACAAAGACCATGTGGGCCAGACCATGTAGACCTTTATATGTGAGATTCAGAACCTTGAACCTGACCCTGGACTCAAAGGTAACCAGTGGAGGAGAGGCAGAACTGGGGTAATGCAATCAAATCTGGTTGCACCAACCACCATGAAGTGGATCTTGCTGGTAAGAATGCCATGAGGCAATCAATTTACTGAGTGGAGTACCACAGTGATTCTTCTATTTGTATGATCTTGCACCATGTTGGATGTCTTGTATGATCTTTGTTCTTGCTTTCTCTCTCTCTAGAAATGACATGATACATGCAGGTATATGTTTGACTACACAGCCATAGCTATGAATTCAGTGCAGCTGATATGGGCACAGACCCGCCCTTAGTCTCATATCAATATGTTGAAATATTTTGATATTGATCTAATGAGGAAAATGTTTGGTTCAAATGGGTGATTCCAAGCAGCAGCTAATAGGATGACATCTTTTTTGTTTGTTTGCTTGTTTGTTTGTCTGTTTTAAAGCCTAGATGGCTCGATATAGCTCAATGAGTTATACATCTTGTGGTGCAGCAAGAGGTTGGGAACTCAATTCCACACTGCCTCCAAGGAGAAGAGCCAGCCCGTGTGGCCTTGTGCAAGCTACCTAATCCCAGGGAGCCCCCGGAAGAAGGGGGAGCAGTTAACAATTTCCCGACTCAATTGGAAATGATTTTCTCCTAGGGGGACCCCCTCTGGAGTTTAATAATTCAGCCCCTGAACCCCAAACATCTCCAAATTAGGGGGGCTTGCAGGGAAGACTCCAAAGAAGCTACCTTGTGATTTGGGTGCCTCTAGAACCCAGGGGAGCCATTAACAAATCATTTTATTTTGTTTCATTCTGAAAATTCTTTGAAAATTTGTTACTAAAGAAACAAAAGGAAAGGAAAAAGGAAACAAAATGAAACACGATATGCCTATCTCTAATCTGTCTTGCTGTGGCACTCTATTCAGTCTGATAATCCTTAGTGAAGAGCTGCTATGCACATTCTATTATTTTACTAATTTATTTATTTTCTATTGTGCCTTTCTCCCTTTATGGAGACCCAAGGCATCTTATCAAAATACTGGAAATCCACAAATAATTATAACATTTTAATTAAAAATTTGAAACTATAAAATGCTATTTTAAAAAACTACAAAATAACCCAAGGGTGCACACACCGTGATATATGGACCACAGATTAAAGGGCAACAATGGGGGTGGGATGGGTGGGATAGAGGACTATGGGCATAGCAACAACAGCGCTTCATAAAATAGAGTAAAATAAAATCAGGTAAAGTTTCGCTGTTAAGACCCTTAGTCCTTAAACCCAGTTCTTGAGTGTCTCTAATCCTAGTCTGTTTCACTCCCCTCGTGTGTAATTGAAATAAAACCGACTAAAACACTGGAGTGGGAAATCACCAGCTATACTCAGGTGGAGGAAATGCAGAAAATGCAAGTGCTTTTGTCCTGGGGCATTGGGGGGGGGTGAGGGGTGGACAAAAAAAAGGAAAGGGATGAAATCTACCTGATTTTCATGGTTTGAAGAGAATGGAACAATGGAGGGTTGTCAGGGCAAGGAAGGAATTGGAGGCAGTACAAAGCTCTGAGTACAAGGTTTTGTTTAGTTTCTTGTAAAAAAGGGGGGTGGACTTTCCTTCTTAAAACAGCTGAAGGAGCGCCAGCCTAGGAGAAAGGGGGAGATGGTCTATATTTTCTTCAGCATTATTTGGGGCTGGCTGGCTTTTTTATCCCCCTCCCTTTTTCCTTTCTTCTTTTTGTCTGCTGCCTCCTTCTCATTTACAGAGGTAAAAAGAGCCCCTCTATTTCAAGATGAGATGTGAGTTTATGGGCATTTTAGACCTATCTATCTATATGGATGATTTTCTAATATCTTTTGAGTTTCTGCTGGAATAGCTCAGTGGCTGCTCTTCATCAATTACACCCACTTCCCTCTGTTAAAAAAGCACCCTTCTCTCCTTTAAAACTAAGAACAATGAACAAGATATATGGGCTTTATATGAATTGATATTTTGCTATGTAACTTACTTTTTTTATCCAAAAACAAAATAAAACAAACTTTCAGTGTGGCCTGCTTAAAGATGGCCATGAGGAAAGGTGGGGAAGGGAATGGTAAAGAGGAGTGGAAATAATTCAAATGGAGTGGACCCAACAGGAGTGATCCAAATCCTTATGTGGACTTTTCTCACTGGGGAAAACTCTCAGTGTAAATGGAAGGATCACTCAAGTGATAGATTACACCAAAGATAAGAAGCTTTTAAGCATGAACTACACCACTTCAGATTCCCCCCATCTGGACTTGCCCGGAGTTTCCGAAAGATGGACTTCATGTGAAAACGAGGTGCTTTGCTCCCTCAATTTTTGATTCAGTTCAGCAGGTCATTTGCTCTGCTCGCTTTCACTGTTTCCTACAGGGATTGTATGCTATTCAATACTGGGTTGCCTAATCTCTAAATCGGAGCTCTTAAAAGCTGGAAAAATAAACAACACGTTGGACCATTTAATTAAGTTTCATTTCCTCTCAAAGTCTGTGGAGTGAATGTGAGTAAAAACAAACACCAAATGAGCCATCTATGCCAATGATCAATCACTATTGAGTGATGAGACTTTGCCTCTTTCCTAAGAATATATCCCCTGCTAGTGGGAATAGACTTGCCCCTTCTATATGAATATTCCAGTTTGTTAGCACAAAATCCAAATATAATTAACACAGATAAACAGAAATACAATGAGTTATTATTTTCTTCCCAGAAATCTTAGAAAGAGAAGAGAGAAAAGTTAAACATATTGTCATTTTTAAAACTCTGGAAGTCTTTGTTCTTGTGAAAGAAAAATGCTGTTTCATTTCCCTGAAGCCATTGATAATATGATGCAAGAACATCAGAGACGATCTAATCCAAGATAGGTGCCATCCCCGAGGGAACTCGCTCTCCTTTGTTTTACATTTCCATTGGAAATCTGGGAGATTTTGCATGCAAACGTCTTATTTCATGGAACTGCTTCTTAAATTGAGAGATTCTATCTAGTAGTGCTGTGGAAAAAGCTTTTCAATGAAGTGGGTTGCACAGCCTTCTGTTTACAGAATATTGATGCATCATCTGATATGGCTGAAATTGCTAACTTCTATTTCCCTAAAGCTGAGTGGATTTCAACCAAGCCATTATCTAATCAAGAAAAAAAATATTCCTTTAGCATCTTGTTTTTAACATACCTGCCTGACAAGCAGAATTTAGGCTCGTATATATATCACTGTTCACTACAGATTTTAATTTACTTGGGAACATTGCTTTTGCAGAACTATTTATCATGAACAAAGAACATAAAATGATATTGGGAGTTCATAAACAGTCATTATTGCTTTTTTTCACTTCTTATTGATTAGATTACCATATTAATTAGAGCACTATTATAATGGCTGAGCATATTTATTCTGAATGTATTTTTTTCTGAATTAATATTGGAGATGGTTCAGTCTGGCATCACCAAATATTTGCATTCACACTAACTACTAGTGAGGTTTTCCAGAAACATACCTTTTTTTCCTTTTCCTTTAGGGATGCTTGCATGTTTGGCCATGAAAAATCACTGGGATGGTAGTAATGGTAAACCACACTTTGAATATGCTTTGGAATGCCATTAGGGTCACTGTACATAATTTGAAAGGTTACTACATAACAATAGGACAAAGATGCTCAAATTTAATTGGGGGCAAGGCATGAACTCTCCATTTATGGTGTTTTTTTTTTTAACAGAACATGAGCTGGGGAGCTGAGAAAGAAACAGCAAAATACAAAATCCTGCCAAAGTAATTTTGGACTTTGACCAAATGTTTTAGGTATGGAATGTCACCTGAGTTGAAAATCCCCATGTGCAAACCTTGATGAGTCAGTCTGAAGATGAATTTCAAGGAGAGTAACTATGGTCCTACCAACCTGGACATGTCCGATCTCATCAGATATTACAAGAGGAAAGTTGCTCACTTTTGCTCATAATTTGATGCCACAGTGGTAGCAACCCCCAGAGAGGCTTCCAATATACTAGCTAGTTAGGCTTTTGGGGAGTATGTTCAGTGGCCAGCTTTGACTCATGTTTTGGAGTTCTGTTGTTGTTAGAGATACTGAAACAGGCTAATATGGCTACTTATTTTTTATTACAGGTTTTATATGATATTTAAGTATAACAGTCCTTGCATGGACAATACCCTCAGAAAAATACCGTAAGTATTTTTTTTTTCAAATAAAAGGTACTGTACAACTAAAGCCCTTTCCAGTGTCTCATGAATGAAAATGAGAAGGAACAAAAACATGTTTTTAAAAAACTGAATACATGCTTTTTCAGCACACAGTCAGGGCAGAAATAGTGGCTGGAACACAAGCACTCACAACCAGCCACACATACTCAAATAGGAATGAAGTAGAAAGGTAAAATCCACACACACAACCAGCATCACCCTCTGGATCAGGAAATCATCCATCCTGCCCTTAACTTCAAAAACTAACTAGCCTTTACAAGAACTGAAATGCACCTCTCTCCCCAAATTTCCAATAATTCAAATAAGGAATGAGAGAAGGAATGAAGTAAATGTGGGTGAAATATATGCTTTGCGGGCACAAAAGTGAAACTAACTAACCACCCAGAGTAGCAGTGCAAACCGCCCAGAGTAGCCATGCAGCTAGATGGAGCAGTATATAAATTTAATTGATAAATAATAAATAAATAAATGGGTGCACAGAATAGTGAGCAGAACATCTGCCTGAGCCAAGACCCTGAGTAGAAGTGAAAATGGGGAGAAGTAAAATGCTTTATAAAACTTATTATTTATTTGTTGATTGATTTATATACCATGACCATCTAGCAGAAACCTACTCTGGGCAGCTTACAAACATAAAAATGCAATAAAACACATTACACAACTTAAAATAGTAAATGAACAAACCAGTCAATCAAAACCAGCATGGCATAAATAATAATGAAAAAGGCCAGGTAAGCACAAATAAATCAAAACCATTCAGCTGTTGGAACACGCCTACAGCCCTTTCAGCAGCACTATTGGCTGCCTGCCATGCCAATCCAGGAATCTCAAGTAGAGATGGGCACGACTTAGCGGTATTTTCGTTTTCGTTTTCGTTTTTCGTTTCCGTTACGTAACAAAATGAAAAACGAAAAACGGCTCACAACTGGAACAAAAACGGAAACGAAACGACTAATTTTGAGCCAATTTTCGTTTTTCGTTATTGTTAATACTAAGAAAGGTGGCACCTCTGGAACATACTTACCCATCACTTACCCATCACTGAGTAAGTACAAGCAGACTCCAGTTTATCATTTATTGCTGGCCATAAAACAAAAAGAAGAGAAAAACATATCAGTAGGTATACAACTCTTTTCTGAAACAATGAGGATTTTGCACAGTCACATTCCCTGAATATCTGAGATAAGCAGTAAGAAATTTAAAAAGCAGAAATCATGGCTTTTGAATATGTCTGAGTCTCATTGTCTCCTACACAGGAATCAGATTTTGGTTGAAGTCTAGTGCAAGAGTGAGGCTCCACAGATGAGCTGAGATTACAAAAGAGATGTCAAATCTGTGTACTAAATATGGCCTCTTTTTTGGGAAGGGTAGAATTCTCAAGTTGGAAAGAATAAGGCAGGAGAAAGAGATGACTTAAAATTTCAAACATAAATTACATATTAATCACGGCTGGAAAGAATGAAGGGTGTGGGAAACTCTAGTTTGGAGATGACAAAAGGAAAGATGATTTCAATTTGAAGCGTATTTATTAAACCATAATTCAAAACAGCATTTGGGTGGGAATCTGCAGCTGGAAATGATATGGAAACCATTGCTTTTAAAAAAATATTCTCAACACACATTTGAAAGAAGCTCCAGAAAGAAAGCCTGAGCAAGTCACAGTGAGAAGGGTTATTATTTAGGCAAATGATGAGAGTGTCTGCTTACTTGCATTTCAATGAATTATGTATTTTAAAAACTCTTGTAAGATACTGGCCAAAATCATTTTGGACATTTATGCATGTGCAACAACAGCAGTGGTGGAAATTGCTGCATCTCTTTGACAAGGTGCCTTTCACATGACAGACAAGTGCAGGCTGAAGAATTAGCCACATGTTCAGGCTGTGACTGAAGTGACCAGTGCTGTATCAACTGGCCATTGCAACTTCTTCAGTTGTTATTGCCTGTGCATAAATGTCCTGGTTTAAGGATTAAGGCCACTGAGATGAAACAGAGTCGCAGAATTATATGGGGTAATTTATGATGACTCATCTGCCTTATTTGTATATCTATACAATACTTCCTGGCATAACATTGTAGTTGACTTATCTGCATTTTTATGTATATAAAATGCCCTACACTTTAAATTACAGTTTAGCATTTGTGTGGTTCTCTCATTGGTTTACCTCCATGTATAAATTGACCGTCAATTTTTAGTCTAATATGTTTGGACAAAAATATAAGACTTATACATTTAAAAAAATCTTTTTTTTTTAGTATAACTGTTATGTGCTGTCAGGTTGTTTACCTGACAGCAACCTTATCAATGCATGATTTCTGAAAGGTTATTTCGTTGATAACCCTCCTCAGGTCATGCAAGCTAAGGGTGTGGGTTCCTTGTTGAATTAATCCACTTTATGTTTGGTCTTCCTCTTTTCCTACTACTGTCAACTAAAAGTGTTGAATAGTGAGTTCACGACACCCGGAGATCCATCAGTTATCTGTATCTCACTACATAACAAAAAGCCAATCAAATTAGTCAGATAATGAAAGGAAGAGATATGGAATCTCGTGAATACCAGGAAAAGGCACACTATCTGTGTACTATAATGTTCACCTATTTTTTTAAAAAAAATTAAACAGATGGGGTACTGCTTGGATACCATGCCACCTGAGTCATGCTTTGTTAGACAACTAGGAAATTCCCACAAACTGGACTTTAATTTTAAAAAACCCTCCCTTTTCTGATATTATTTTTTACTCAGATAATTTATCTTATTCTTTCTAATTCTCATGAAAAACATCCATACTGGTCTGTATTCTTTATATTAAAAGATTCTGTGCAATCTCCATCAAAAGTCAGACATTTAACTCTATTTGTAGTGAGCTTTTCAAAACTCTCCAATGCCCCATTTGAAATGGAAGTGTGGCTTGGGATAACTAAGGTGCTCTCTTGCGGTTCCCCATTGCAAGGGAACACTGGTAGGAGTAGACAAGCTGTCCTTCAGGAAAGTTTGTCTGCCATTAGTGAGAAGATTGTCTCTTCCTGGTGAGATTCTAGGAAAATTGAGTTCCTTATTTGAAAAAAAGATTTATTTATGGTGATAACATTTGGGATTATCATGATTTTTCTCTTCCTTGAGTTATGTTTCTGATATCTTTCCTGGTGGGTGACTTTGAATGTGGCATGTTATAGGTAGGCTCGTGTGACTTACATTACTTCTCACCTAACTTTTACTGATACCATGCAGGAAAAGAAGCAAAACGCAATGCTTAGATAGCCTGATGTTCTTTGGTGTTTAAATGATAGTCCAAGCAACTGACACAGTTAGAAAGGAACAAATCAAGGAACTTTCCATACTGGAGTTTGTCTACACACTAGCATCTCAGGTGAATGGGTTGCCTCTGGCTGGAATATTTATGAAGCAGACCTTTTTCAAGTTGATGTTTTCAAGATGTTCAACGAGATAATATGGCCTGGATGTCCCATGCATATGTTTCCCCCGCCTCCGGCTTCTTCATATCTTTTGTTAATATAAGGGAGAACATTGAAAAGGAAATGCTACACCTTTCCCTTGAACTTAATTTTTACCTTTGAGACATTTTGCAGTTAAATATAAAGCTCAAATGAAGATATATATTTCCCTTAAGGCTCATACACATAAATAGAACCTCCCTTTCTATTCCTTACATCTGATGAAAAAGAAATGAGTGCTTTCCACTCTAAAGGATAAACCATGACCCTTATACTGGGTCGCAGCTTCTGAAATCTTGCATCTTCTAAGATCTTTGCCCTTTAAAGCATTAGACATATACAGTAAATAGTAACTGGTGATTATATTCACTGAAAAATATACATTTGTGTGCTGATGGCCACTAGAGGAAAACACAGTGCCAGATCCGAAAGAAAAGTTTCCCACTTCAGATAAGTTAGTCCCCTACTCTGCAGAAACAAAATTATGATATATTAACATTCTGCTCTGGTGTTTTTATTGGAGTATATTTAGTGTGCACGTGGCCTTAAGTCAGGCATGTCCAAACTTTGGCCCTCCTGATGTTTTGGACCACAAATCCCAGAATTCCAAGCCTGTATTACCAATGGCAAAGGACTGTGGAAGTTGTGGTCCAAAACATCTGGAGGGCCGAAGTTTGGACATGCCTGACTTAAGTACTGTTATCCTGATGAGCTGGAAAGTAGTGCATCAACCGTAACAACTGTGGTAGTTCATCTACGGACCATGTTTGTGTCCAGAAATTGGAAACATTGCTTTTTGGACTGTAATTCTCCAAATTCTATAGTGTGAGGGTAAGAGAAATTTGTAAGAAATTCAAGATAATATGCAGGGAATAGTCTCACTTTAACTAACAGTAGCTCTGTCAGAGAGATTAGGTTGAAAACAATTTGTCAAACCACCCCGTAAATATAAAAATTGAGCAGAAAACTGAACTTGGGTGTTCCAATCAAATATAAATCATATTCCATGACACTTGGCAGACTGTTGCTTGGTAATAACTAGGCTAGCTTGAACATAACAGCAGGGTCCTTGTGTCTTCTCTCTCAATATCCAC
>JAHTLZ010003542.1:30726075-30749301 GCA_023846285.1 Phrynocephalus versicolor
GGATTCTTAGCATATGTCTGGAACCAGAGGCTCCCACTGGAATTAAGTTAGGTCTAACCTGCTACAACCACCACTATTCCCCCCCACTAAAAAAAATTCTGCACAAAATATTTACAATAATTTCTGCATAATATTATGAAATTTATTTAAACTATTTATAGAAAAGGGATTGATTTCTTTAAAAGATGAGGTTTTAAGATTTATATGTAAATGCTAACTGGAATAAGATCCAGATGCAATAGGCACCAAATAGCACAAAGAAAAACACATGCTCTTTTTTCTTTTTCTTTTTCTTTTTCTTTTTCTTTTCTCTTTTCTTTTCTTTCTTTCTTTTTTGGGGGGGGAAGAGTACTTTATGTCTAGATGTGGATTCTGTTTTTTTAGTTGTACCCCCCAAAACTACCCTTCCATTGCTGATCTTCACAATCTTCACTTTGAACCCCCCAAAACACACACAACATACTTTGCCCAATTTAATAGCTTCTGGATATCCCAGTTATCTATCCCATTTTCCAGGTTCCCCTCTATTCAAAGAATTATGGAGCTATAATCCATTCAGACCTTAGGCTAAGGGTCAGCAAAGTATTTCTCTCTTCCTGTAAGTGGTTTTCAAACATCTGCATTAGAGATGGGGATGAATTTAAAAAATGAATTGTGTGATAGTCAATGAATATGGCTGATTTGTTAAAAATTAGTCATTTCATATTCATGGAGTCCAAAGACCCTGACAAATACAAAGGGATGAACCTGTTTCTGTTCATCCCTTCATTGCCATATGGCCTTCCCTCAATCTTTGCATATGGCTCAACAGCTGCTGGGCAGGCCCATGGGCAGACCCCACAGCCTGCCCCCTGGTCCTCCAAATGCCGCCATCACTACCCTTCCTTCTTCTTTGCTGCTGGCATGGGTGCTCAGACTCCCTCCCGCTCCCATCTTTGCAAAGGGCAGACTGGTTTCCCTCAAGGCCTAAGTCAGTCATGTCCAAACTTTGGCCCTCCAGATGTTTTGGACCACAACTCCCACAGTCATTGGAAATACAGGCTTTGAATTCTGGGAGCTGTGGTCCAAAACATCAGGAGGGCTGAAGTTTGGACATGCCTGGCCTAAGTGAAATGGCTGCCCTTTGCAAACATGGCTGCAGTAGCTTCCTTTAGGGCAAAGAGAAGATGCGACCACATCTCTATAAAGATGCCTGGCCACTGGTGGCAGTGGCAAAGAAGAAGAAGAAAATGGTTGGGAGGGAACAGAGGCCTGTGGTGAGAGTGGGGGCTCTTTTTTTAAAAAAGGATAGTTATGGGCTATCTTTTTTTAAACCACAAACTGATGAAATGATTCACTACTTTATCAGTTCATGGGGGTGTTAGTTGGTTTGTGGTTTGTTCCCATTTCTAGTCTGCATCTCTATCACACACACACACACACACACACACACACACACACACACACACTTATATATACACAGAGTGGTACCTCTGATAACAAATTTAATTTGTTATCTGGGGCAATTCGTTGTGCGAAACAATCATTATCCAAAACACAGTTTCCACTGAAATTAATGTGAAACCAATTAATCTGTACCAAATTTCCAAAAAAAGGCAAAAAAGCTGGATTTTTTCCAGACCTCTTTATGAAGTGCACTTTAAAGGCATGCAGTGCTGGAACACCCCCCCAGAGCCCCCCGTCCTGCAGTGCAATGCAAACATGGAGAAAAGAAAGCAGCAAGACCACCCCAGCCTAACCTAATGAAATGACAGGCAGCATTTAGTTTTGGACAGTAATGAAACGGTCTTTTTAAAAAAATTTAAAATGAACCATTCCATTACCATAAAATGGCTCCCCTGGGTACAAGGGGCACCACATTAGATTGTTAGCTCCCTTGGTCTCTCCCTTTTAATCCCTTCAAATTTGAAGAGGTTTGGGGGTAAGGGGGCTAGGTGCCCCCTAGGAAGCTTTTTTTTTTGGAGGGGAGACAAAGAGAAGCAGTACCTGTCCAATCGAGAAGGAAATGGAGGGTACTTTTAACCCCCCCCCCAATAAAATAAAATAAAATAAAAAAGGGAGTGTCTACCTGGCCCCAGGGGTGGCCGGGTGGGCACTCTAAAATAAAAAATAAAATAAAAAAATAAAATAAAAGAAGTGCTGACCCCACCGCCTCTGCCTGGTAAGGACCCAAACCAGTTTGGATCAGTTCAGGTTCAGAATTCAACCTCATATGCCCCAGAGCTTATCAAGCTGTTTTTCTGCAGCAAAGACCAGAACAGGAAATCCCGGGTTATGCATTCTGAAATTACTATTCAGACCATTCAATTGAAATAACTGGTTGTTGTTAGATAAACATTTCAACAATGCTACAGAGACATCTGTATATTTTCTTTCTGTATATGTTTATTATTAGCAAGCTGCAGAAAGGGCAAGGCAGAGAACATTTTAGACATTTATTAAACATTATGTCTTATTGATTTATTTGATAAATTAATAAACCCATCTTTTTCTCAATGTTATGTTGACTAGTCACCTAGTCAGTCTTGTGAAATATGGTAGGCAGTCACTGATACATTTAGATGGCAGTAATAATGACTAATTGTGATATTTGCATATATTAGTTTAATATATGCAAATTTATTCAATATCTTAATTCCTTCCCCCTGCCAAGAATTTCCTCCTTTTTGTTGATGGAGCAGTGGCTACTCTATTGTGTGATGTGACAGAGAAGGTGGACCATGAGTGAGGATGGGTGTACAGTATATGGAAATAGGGCGCATGCACAAGGAAGCTCAAGCCTGTCTCGTTCTCGCATCATTTTGTTACATTAATTTGCCCTGGCCTAGTTCTGAAACCAGAAGTGAATTGGGCCACAAGGGAACCCGGAGTAGAAACAGAGCTTGGAAATGTTTGAATAATTGACTTGCAACTCCCAGAAAATTTCCAGCTCAACATGGTGATCAGGCTGAAAAGTGGGATTTGGAGTTTATAGTCCAAAGAGTAGCTTCCCCGGGAATTTGGTAGAAATCAGGATGGGCCCAGGCAGGCTCAGCCTGCGTAGTAGCATTTAAAGGCAAGGCTAGCATCCCTAGTTATTTATTAAATGTTTTGCTTTCTATCTATTTAATATTTCACTTGGGTTAAGTTCACACTGTTTAATTATATGATTGGACCAGGTTCACAAAAGCCAGGTGAAATATTTTGAAAATGAGGTTTTTTTTAAAAAATAATAATTAAAGATTATACCTATACAAACATCGACATATACACATGGATACCATTAAACAGACTATACCAGCCTCCACAGAATGTCTTAAATATTTTGCCACCTGTTTGACCTCATGCCTGACCTGTGTGTTTAATATTGGCATACAAGAAATGAGGACCCATCTTCTTCTCAAATTTGGATTCCACATTTTTATAAAGCTAGTTAGATTCCTTGGCCCCACATCATTTCAGCTCTCAAACTGAATAAACTGTTATGTATAACTGATACAGAACCTTGCTTTCATCCCTTGTTGTACTCCTAAATATGTATTTTGTGCAAAGACAATAAACTGCACTCTTGAACGACAGCTCCTAAGAGGTGATCTGACTGGTGTTTATAAAAACCATACATGGTGTGGACAAAGTAGGTAAGGAAAAACTCTCTTCCCTATCTCACAACACTAGAACTAGGGGGCACTCCATGAAACTTTTGGGTGCTAGATCTCAAACAAATAAGAGAAAATACTTTTTCACCCCCCTCCCCCCCAAAAAAACCCAAGCAGGTTTGGAGCCGTGCAGCCATTAAAACAAACAAAATCAAAACTAGACTATGGGTGATACCTTCATAGGCTGCTAGCAGAAATAAAAAACATTGCTGAGCTTTCGAGAACACAAGCCCTCTTTTTCAAAGCAGGTATAAAAGTCCAAACATGGCAGGGATGTAATTTGCCAGGAGAGAGTTCTTAAAAGTTCACTTGGCAAGATGGATGCCAGGATTCTTCTTGGAAGGCACAGAGCAGCATGGTCTGATAGGGCTGGACTTTACAGGCCATTCAAACAAAGCGCGGCATGGTATGGACAACTCCCTGCCAGAAGAAGTGGTGAAAGCTGTCAGCGTTGATAGGTTAAAAGAAAGGATTAGACAAGTTCATGGGGAACAAGGGTATGAATGGCTATCATTATGGATGCCTAAGGACAACCTCCGGGTGGGAGAGATAGGCAGGATATCTCTCAATGCCATTTTCAGGGAATCGTAAGCAGGTGAAGACATCTGCTTGGGAATACCCTGAAGCAAATGGTAAGCCACTGTGTGAGACAGAATGCTGGACTGGATGGCCTGTAGCCTGCTCCAGCAGGGCTCTTCTTATGTTCTTATGCTAGATCCTCATAGTGCTCAATGCAAACCATATGGGAAGCAACAGCATATTGCTAATTAGGACATAATTTAAACGATCACTTGACATTTGTGTGGACCAATTTTGCCTATAGAGATTAAATACTCCAGAAGTGGGAAAATTAAGGTGCTATTACATTGTTAATTTAATTTGCAGCCTGTATTACCTCTGAAATCATTCTATATAAAAAATCACAAGGTACTTAAGATTCAAATAGTACATAACATCAAAAGCCTGAACACTAATTTTGCAAAATACATCATAATTCACATGTCAAAATGATTCAATAATAGGAATCACCACCAACTTTCTATTCCCATCTATTACTCTTTCCCCTAACTTTTAAATAACATATGCAGCAATTATCTCATCTCTTTTCTTTTTAACTGTTAATCTCAACATATATCAATGGAGATGATATACTTGCATGTGTTACTTGAAAATAATGCATGGGTGATGGGAAGTGGTGATCCCATAAAATCATTCTGAGTTATGAATCATGATAATGTTTTGCAGAATTACTGTTAAGGCTTTGGATGTTCTGTATCCTGAAACTGTGAAATACCTTTCCATGTTATTTTTGATTCTCACCTTGCCCCCCCCCCAAATGTAGTGGTCTGACAGTGAACCATAATCATGGTGATCTTGGCATGCCCACCCATCCTGAAAATCACACCTAATTGTCTGTGTCAAATCAAATTTTCTATTACACAGTCATAGACCGATTATTTGACAGAAGAATAAAAGACTACAATTGCTACACAGAAGCAAAGATACAGAGTAGAGCCTTGTTAGAGGAACCAAAATGACATAACTATACAGTACAAGTAATGCAAACTGTGGAGACTTATTGTAGCATTTTGCAAATGTTTATAGTTGAAAATAAAAAAAGTTTTTTACTGACTATTATTGCCTGTGTCACTGAAGCACAACCTGCAGATACACCCCCTATCTTCACAAGAATTTTTCACATGCCACATTTTTGCGGGGGGGGGGGGAGTTCATTCAGATCCTTCTAACATGAGAAAGTAGAAATGCTCAGCAGGAGAGAAAGAAGTCACTTTGGGAGCAAAAAGGAATTGATCAGATCATTTTAGCCTTTGCAACATGTGGTCAGTAAAAAATACTTTGCATTCACCCATTTTATAAGTGGAGCAAATCCCCCAGTATTTGACCATGTGCTTGCACTTTTAGTGTTACTTGTTCTCGAAATGTAACCTCGAGAAATATTATTTATTATGCTAATAGACACAATGAAACTTCAGCTTTTCTGGTTTTTATATTCTAACATTTTTAGAAGCATCCTACTTGGGGTGGAGAGAGACAGAGAGAGAGAGAGAGAGAGAGAGAGAGCACGTACCCCAAGAAGTTCAACATGTTCGTAACTGTTTTACCACATGGACAGAATTAGTCAGAAATCTAGGAGTGGAGAAGGAAGTATTGCTACGTCTTTGTTGTCCTGGACTTACTATTCAGTGGAGATGTGTGGCTTAATTTTCTTCATGACATGGACTTCCCATGTCACATTGTGTTCCCTGAGGTAAATTAAAACTTGCTAATGATTGGCTATTTTAGCTCTATGACCGTCTCAAATCTGTTCCCATTTTCAGCCCCTATAAATGTGGACATTCTTCTTCAGACACTCTTGCCTCTCATTTCTTTAGGAACTCCTCCTTCCATTTCTTTCTCACCAAACAGAACGGTATAGTCAGTTCTTCCAATTATTTTAAACCAGCTGTATTTAATTAAGTGTTCTCCATGTGGCATCCTGTGATGTCTAAAGCACATGTCAATGGATGTCACCAAAGCGAAAGTGGTAATAAATATACTCGTGGTGTTATTGGTATCTAAGTTGGTGCCCTGTAAAGTGCACTCTGAGAGCAAAAGCATTATATAAAATCAACTTCTCTTCCTTTTGCCAGTTCTGGGGAACAGAGGAAAGAAATCAACTGGGGGCAATGTAGTAGCATCCATACTGATTCCAGATGTTCTTCAAAAAGGTGCTATTTATGAGAGGATGTTTATGGGACGATATTATTGGAAACAGTTACTAGTCTAACGCCTCAAGGATTACACAAGCTTTATATGTCGGGGAACGTACATGTGCTCTTTCTTTTCCTCTCCTTCCCTCATTTCTTTCTGCTCCAAACTGTATGAAAGGTTTATAAAAGTTTATAAAAGTTAATGCAGAAAAAGAAGATACAGTGCAACCTTACTCTTTCCAGACAAGTACCTAAGTTGCTTCACTTCTGAAATATTTAATCTCTTTAGGCAAAATGTGTCCTCATGAAGGTCAAGAGGTCTGTTAAATTAGGAAATAACCAGTAAACCTCATAGCTAAAAATTAATTGTCGGTAACCACGTGTGAGTAAAGGCTGGGAAGGGAAGCTTGTCGTTCTTCCTTGAAGCTATGAGAGTCTTCCAGAAAACAATCCCCCAAATACTGAACAAACAGAATGATGGTGGAATATGAACGCTTAACGAAGCAGTGGAATTGAATGATCCCTCTAGATATTATACTGGGTGAATTCAAATTGGGGGGTTCCAGAGGTAATCATCCAATTGGCATTTTATCCAATCACACACACACACACACAGAGAGAGAGAGAGAGAGAGAGAGAGACTTCTGCTCCCATATTGTTTAAAACACTGCAGGAGGTATCTAATTTAGTTATGCAGATTACATATTGCTACCCACAAAAAAATTACTTGTGGTAACCCTGATCTTGGAAGAATGGAAGACTGAGTCAATCTCAAACTGGTTGCCTAAGCCCAGGGTTGAACTCAGGTGTTGATAATTTTTATTGTGTAGAAAGTAGTGATGTTTACAAGTTTGTTTGTATCTTTGTGGTTAATCATCTAGTCACGTGTCTGCCTTGTGTACAGAAGCACTCCCTAGTCCCTAGTTCTGCACAGGCAGGAGTTTTACACAAACTGCTGAAACTGCTACAAAAAGAAAAACATGGATAATTTTGAGAGGAATCCTTGAGGTGCTGCTGTGTTGTGCAGCAGAACCATTCCTAACAAAATGATCCTATTATAGCTTCTCAGCAGTGATAAGTCTCCTGCTCTGACATAATGCTCTTCCATCTTCTGGCCTGGCTGTAGTCCATGCATTAGGCATATGCACCGAAGGCCCAATGGCACCATCTGACACTTCAGCTCAACAATTTTATGTTTCTCTTTCTGTGTTTATGCAGATGTCACATTTGGTTAGTGAATAGTCATGGAGGTTGAACAGGTCTGTCTGGTAGATGGGATGAGCAGAATTCTGCTTCTTGGTTTCTTTATATGAGTTATATATTTAGTCTCTTCTTCAAATGGCGAAGAGATTTTGGTCTACTGTAGCATTACCTAGATCATTCATGTTCAGGTTGAACCACCATTAACTCCTTTTTATATTGATCCTGAATTCCAATTTAATTTACACACTTTTACTTGTACTGTTACATGGTATATGTGTAATATGATCCACATATTTTAATTAGCCAAAACATTAAAGCAACCTGCCTAATATTATGTAGCTCCCCCCCACACACACACACCGCCCACCACTTCCTAAACAGCTCTGATGCTTCAAGGCATTGATTCCACAAGATGTCTGAACATGCCCTGTGGTATCTGGCACCAAGACATTAGCAGAAGATCCTGCAAGGAGCGAGGTGGGACCACCATGGATCAGATCTAATATCTCAACACACCCCACAGATTCTCATTCAGAGTGAAATCTGGAAAATTTGGAGGCCAGGTCAACACCTTGAACTCTTTGTCATGTTCCTCAAACCATTCACAAAGAGTTTTTGCAATGTGGCAGGGAACATGATCCTGCTGAAAAGATGCAACAGACATCAGGGATCATCACTACCATGTACATGGTCTGTAACAATCTCTAGGTAGGCAATATGTCTGTGAAGATTCTCAGTCATCCAGGTGAGTTTATCTGGAAGTTGAGTCATGGCTACTGGACTTCTTTTTTGAGAGATAGAAACGTTTCGCTGTTCATCCAAACAGCTTCATCGGTCTGAATACAGCTAGTGCAAATCCTCCATCTTATAGGCAGCTTTGACCTCTAGGTAGGTAATACATGACACAGTGACATCCCCCAAAATGTCAGTGTGATGTTCTTATGCTATGCCCCCGACCCTTTCATAGGCTGACAAACACTCTGATTTGCTCTTCCATTGCCACCAACTAGTTTGTCTAGTAAATTAATGCTTCCCAAACTGATTTGAATTGAATAAAGATAAAGGAACTTTATAACAAAGTAAAAATAAAAGCATAAAGGTAATTTGTTGAGGTAGAAACACAAAGAACACTTAAGTTACAGATGAAATAAGTTATTTGCACACCCTGTTCTTAAGTTTTTAAACACTCAATACTTAATTTCCTCACAGAAGTTCTAATTGGGCTATCAAAGTAAGTGAGATATTTAAGGAGTGGTTTTACTAGTTTCATACCCCGAATGAGCTGCTGTGGTTGAGCAGGGATTCAAACCCAGGCCTTCCGAGTCCCAGTCAGTTGCTCTATCAACCTCACCACACTGGTTATCATAATGTATATATATGAAGTATATGACTTTTAAAAACAAATCAGATCTAGTACAAAATAATGTAAGGACAGCATCCTTATTCTGAATGAGGAATATGTTGCTTATGAAATTGCACCTGCCACTTTTAGATACTTCTGCAAAGTAATATATGTTTGGAATAGCAATACTAGGGAGGAGATGTTTAACTCTTCTCCCCATGCCGTTTCCCTGATCCAGATGATTACTAGCCCAGTGACTATTATTTACCTCATATTTTCCCCTCAGTCAGGGGAAATTTAGGTAGAAAATTTAACAGTAATTACAACCTAGGTAGCAGCACCAATAAGAACAACAACCTATTGTGAACTTATTGTGAACTTTTTCAGAGTTTTACTAGGTATAGGCTGCACAGATGTGTTTTATGGTTATCCTCTTCTGAGGTCACTCTGGGACTGTGTAGTCTGCCCAAAGCTACAGCAGGTAGCTCTTCTACTGGAAAGCCCAATGAGGATTCAGACACTCAACTGCTGACCTCACAACCAGGCATCCAACTCACTGTGGCAGACCATTTAGAATAGGGGCATTACAAAATTATGGGAGCAAATGGTCCCCCTTTTCTAGTGCTGCAACTCCACCTTGGGTCCTTTCCAAGAAGAAAGGTGAGTTAAAATATCTGAAATAAATAAATAAATAAATTTTAAAAATTCAGGGTGCACTTCAAGTGTTTTTGTTTACATATAATGTGTAGACAGTCTTCTGTTGCATAATTTATAGCTTAATTATGCAACGGAAGAATAAAGCCCAAGACTTTGAAGTGTAAAATGTAACTACACATTGATATATTCAGTGTGCTACTTGTTCCAGCAAGGATGGAGTGTCACAACACCTTTTCTAATCAGGAAGCAATTACATCTTTCATAGAGTATGTTGATTTCCTGTTTGCTAATCTGGTGCTTATACGTCAAAGGACTCTGGGAAATTTCAACGGTTTTCCTGTCTGGTCTTTTCACACATTTGCTTGATTTCTTGGAAACATTAAAAGCTACAGCAGGCAGTGCTCAATTACTGATTATTAAACGTCATCGGAAGATCCACAGGTTGAGGGGTACAGAAACTTTAAACCAGAATCGCTGCTTAATAATGATCTTAGATGATGGCAGATTTAGAGGCACTCATTAAGAAATGGATTTTGGTTGTGCATAATAGAAGCCACTTTGATTCTGGATCCTGGCTGTTTCGTTAATAGGATGTGGGGGAGGGAAGGAAGGGAGGCAGTCACTGAGGCCCTCCCAGGGCATCACTATTTAAAGGGAAAAGAATAAGGGGATTTATATGTATGTAACAATAACCAAAAGCCGTGGGATAGTGGAGGAACTTCAGGAAGGATACAATAATTGTTTCAGTCACTTTCAGAAAACGGCATGATTAGCTATATAACCAAATGAGGAAGCTACATTTAAATATATCATATTTTAAATAGTAAATAGTTATGGCATTTTCTTTATATATGACATATGTCATATGCACACATGAAAGTGTATTCTCAAATCACTTCTTTTGCATTAAAAATTACTTAAACTAGTGCTTCTAAAATGGCAAAATCATCAACATTGCACACTCATTTTTCATGGTTATTAAGTGTGGTCATGGTCTACCAAATACACACACTTGTATGTGTGTGTGTGTGTGTGTGTGTGTGTGTGTGTGTGTGTGTGTGTGTGTGTTTAATACCTTTGATCAGATCTGATCTTGTCGGTAGGAGGGGAAATCCAGTTAGTGTAGAGTCGACTGTAGGATGCTTTCCAGACTCCTTTTGTTTCTATAGGTTGGTTCTTTTGTGGATGTGATTGTTCAGTGGCTCATACCTCCACTTACCAAATGCCTGTTTCTCCTTCATCACCACATGTTTGGGCAATTATAGGGCAAGAGCACTTTGTCTCTCCTGAAAGAGGATACAAGACTGCCTTTGTCACAACACTGTCACTTCGCATACGAACATGAGATATCAGGAGCATTTGCAATCCTCTCCTGTTCTCAACATCACCCCATTTTGCCAACACTTGGCCCACCACTCTGCCCAGTGGATCCAGGGGTAGCTGAACCACTCATCCAGAAGTCAATTAAGGTTATTTGTTAGTTTGTGTTTGTGTTTGTATTATGTTAGGTCACCTGCCTGGCATATTCAAGAAAAGATGGCTGGAAATTGTTTGCTGACTACCTGCAGAGTCCTTGGATCCTACTAATATTGATAGAAACCCTGATTTCTACATTGTTATCATCATGACACAGCAGTCAGAATGTTACTGGTGTTTCTGTAAGATTTGCATAACTTGCCAAAATAATTGCAGTTAGCTGGTGAAGTGTTAGAGGGCTTCTTGATTGCACAGTCAGACATGTCACCAGGTACCCTACTAAGACACCCAAGACCTCACAAATTCCCTGAAAATAGATTCTAACCAAGCTCTCTCAGGAATGGTGTCTCCCTTTTTAACTCTGCCTACTTGTTAAGATCATTAGAAGACACTTTTCTCTTGTTCCCATCACCTTCACGGGTGCATTTGATGGGCTTTTTCTGCTGCTCCTCACAGAGTTTGGAACTCCCTCTCACTGGAGGCCAGCTTGGCCCCATATTTACTATTCTTCTGCAAGCAGGCAAAGATCTTTCTCTTCAGGCACACCTCCTCTCAGTGATGGCCTGCCTGACTGGGGCTTTAAAATAGATTGTTGTGCCTTTGAATGTGTAATGGTGTTGCTTTTGTTTACCATTTTTATTGTAGTGTTTATTTGTTTGATTCTTTCGTATGTATATACTTAGTGTTTCCAACTAAACATGGGCACAAAAGGCCAAAATGGCATTTTGTTTCATTTTTTGTTTCTTTCCCCATTTCAATTTGTTTATTACAAAATGAGCAGTTGGCATGCTGGGAGGCAGGTTGGTGTTTTTTCTTTTCTTTTTACTCCCACTGACCAGCTGGCCCACAGGGAGGCTGGTCGGCAATTTTTTAAAATTCCACCGACCAGCTGGCCAGCAGGGAGTCAGCTGGGTTTTTTTTTACTTCTGCCGACCAGTTGGCCCATGGAGAGTCCAGTCGGCAGTTATTTTTAAAAATCCTGCCAATCAGCTGGCCTGTGGGGAGGCTGCTTGGCATTTGTTTTGGTTTTTCCTCCTGCCAACCAGCTGGCCCACAGGGAGACTAGTTGGCAGTTGTTGTTTTTTAATCCCGCTAACCAGCCGGCCTGCGGGGAGTTGGTGGGTTTTTTTTTACTTCCGCCGACCAGCTGGCCTGTGGGGAGACCGGTCGTTTTTTGTTTTGTTTTGTTTTGTTTTTTGACTCCTGACTACCAGCTGGCCCACGGGGAGGCCGGTCGGCGGTTGTTGTTGTTTTTAATCCTGCTGAACAGCTGGCCCATGGGAAGGTCAGTTGTTTCTTTGTTTTGTTTTGTTTTTACTCCCACCAATCAGCTGGCCCGTGGGGATGCCAGTTGGCAGGGTTTTTTTTTTACTCCTGCCAACCAGCTGGTCTGCAGGGAGGCTGGTCGGCAGTTGTTGTTGTTTTTAATCCTGCTGACCAGCTGGCCCATGGGGAGGCTGGCCAGCATTTCTTTTTTTATTCCCACCAATGAGCTTGCCTGTGGAGAGGCTGGTCATTGTTGATTTTTTAAATTCCTGTCTACCAACTGGCTCACGGGGAGGCTGGTCTGTGTTTTTGTTTTTAAATTATTCCCACTGACCAGCTGGCCCACAGGGAGTCTGGTTGGTGGGTGTTTTTTTAATTCCCGCTGACCATCTGGCATGCGGGGAGGCCAGTTGGTGGGTGTTTTTTTAATACTTCCGCCGACCAGCTGGCGCATGTGGAGACTGGTTGGATTTTTCCCCCCGCCAACCAGCTGGTACGCGGCCCCATGCACCAGCTGAGCAGTGCTTATTTTTATTATTTATTTTGACAAGCACCGAGGTCAGTGCTTATCAAAAGAAATAATAAAAAAACAGAATGGAATGAAATGAAAATTTCCATTTCGTTTTGTTTCATCTTATTTAAAGGGAACTTCATTTTTTGTTTTGTTAGGAAATGAAACAAAAAATGAAAAATGAAACAAAAAATCATTTTGTGCCCATCTCTATTTTCAACTATAAATATTGTCTTTTAATGATGAAAGCCACCAAGAATTCTTTTAAAGAGAGAGGAAGAATAAAAATATTGTAATAACAAACAAACAAACAGAAATCTTGCCCAACCATCAGTAGGATCATGTTCGTATATAATTACTAAGTACACAACTTCTCACCTAAGAATATCATGGTGACTGGGAGAAGTAGCACGCACCCAGTCCCTCTAAGCAAGGAGTTTAGCCATAACATGCCTATGAAAATGATCTGCCAGGAAGGAGGGAGGAGTCCTATAATCATTTTCCTTGCTCTTCTTTCCAAATGTAAATGCTGTCAACAACAGACATATGTGTTTGTTAAGGAAGCCCATCACCTAATGGCTGATGCTGTTGCTACAGCCTTCTGACATAAGGACATTGAAATTAATAGTTGAATATCAATTGAAGAATTATACTAGCATAACTCAGTTGGTGTAAATTTCAGTGCTACATTCTGAGAAGTCACCATAGACGCCTGCTATTTTATATAAATTGTGCAGCTGCTATGCAACAAAAATGCCTAGGTAAGTTTCTTGTCCTGCTGCAATTTGTAGCTGAGATTTAAGCCAATGGAGTTAGCCTGGCAGGATTCTGGCCAATGTATTTTAAAAACAAAGTAAACTCCAGATATTTTAAAAACAAAGGCACCTCCAGATGCATATTCCTAGGTTAGTTTAGCCTGCAGACCAAATTCTATGTGGGTAAATGTCATGTTCTTGCAACTAGGGCTTTGAGTCAGATAGGCATACTTATTCTTTTACTTAGAGTAAACATGGTTATCAGGATTTATACTGCAGAGACAGAGTTGCTCTTTACTTGTTCCTACTGTAAAGTAGTCCTCATAATATGAATATTTATTTTTCTTATAGTTATTGTAAGTTGTTCAGGCTGTTCGACCGTGTTCTAAAACAAAAGTCCAAAAATCAACAAAGCCTGGCTTCCAGTACTAAAGGCTACAGGGTGCAAAAAGGTCAAAGCTCAATAATTCCCATCCAGCCACAGCAAATGTGATCAGTTCACACAAGAGAACAACTATGACACCCATCAACTACATATGTATTAGGTTCATTGCTACCCCTGATTAACTTGAAACTTCTTAATCCCTCCATGACAGTGCAATGATGAACACCTATTGTCCGGCACAGGACAAGCCTCCTTTTCCCCACAACTTTAAGAACCCCAGTCTCACTCACTCTATATCCCAGAGCACAGAGAGAAACTCCTTATTCCCTGAGCTCCTTGCCCTCTGACGATGCCAGCCACAGGGTCTGATGAAACGTCAGGAAGAATAACTTCCAGAACATGGCCAAACAGCCCCAAAAACTCACAACAGCTATCAGATCCCAACCGTGAACACCTTCGAGAATACATTTTTTTTACTTGTTCACCAGCTTAGTGACTGGTTGTTCCTAGAGCAATTTAGGGCTAACTCCCAGCTTCTTTAAGCACTGTTAATCTCAAAGTAAATCATACTTTTAAAATATGCAGCAGGCTTCTTCTTCTTCTTCTTCTTCTTCTTCTTCTTCTTCTTCTTCTTCTTGCTGCTTCTGCTGCTGCTGCTGCTGCTGCTATTGCTATTGCTATTGCTGTTGCTGTTGCTGTTGTTGTTGTTGCTGCTGCTAGAAGACAGCCTAAATTTAGGTTGCAGTTCAGAACTACGTTTTGGTGCCTCACTGCTTACATTTTACTCGTTCAATCATTTCTCTTTATTCCTGTGCCTCCTCTGTGGCATAATCTGCCTTTCCTTTGTCCTCTGGCATACTGGATTCTCAGGGTTGGGTCTGCAGTGGCACATTTAACAGACAGTAATTGTAACTTCATGGGGATTTGAGTCCACATGGTGGAATAATAGTAACAAATTACATGGCAGACATTTTATACCTCCTAAACATACCCACTTTGCTTGAGGGAAAGCCATAGGGAAGCTATGATTTAGTATGGCATATTTTTAATCTCTTTTGGATGTTGTTGTTATTGTTCAGTTGTTCAGTCGTGTCCAACTCTTAGTGACCCCATGGACCAGAGCTCACCAGGCGTTCCTATCTTCCACTGCCTCACGGAGTTTGGTCAAATCCATGTTGGTTGCATTGATGACACCTTCCAACCATCTCATTCTCTGCCATCCCCTTTTCCTTTTGCCTTCAATTTTTGGAATCCTCTCTCCTCATGATGTGGCCAAAGTACTGGAGCCTCAGTTTCAAAATCTGCCCTTCCAGTGAACATTCAGGGTTGATTTCTTTCAGGATGGATAGGTGTGATCTCATTGTAAGTCCAGGGGACTCTCAAGACTCTCCTCCAGCATCACAGCTTAAAACCGTCAATTCTGTGGTAATCAGCCTTCTTTATAGTCCATCTCTCACTTCCATACATCACTACTGGAAAAAACATAGCTTTGACTACCCTGACTTTTGTTGGCAAAGTGATGTCTCTGTTCTTTTAAGATCTTTAAGTACAGTGGTACCTGTACTTAATTAATTCATTCCAAATGAAATTCTGTTAAGCAAATTTTCCTTTTGTACAAATTCATTGAAAACAGATTAATCCCTAATTGTGACCATTTTTCTGTTGTACTGATTCGCCCCATAGGCGATTCTGTTAAGTGATTTCCCCCAATCTCTGGAATTTTTTCCTTTAAGCTGGTTTTCTGTTAAACAAAACACTTGTTATACGAGGGTCCAATGTATTTCATTTAAAAAAATATATGTACAATGTATTGTAAGCAGCTCTACATACCTATGCCAGGCAGTAAAACCTCTATTCTGCATCAGATTTCTAGCAAAGAAGGCTGCAAACGTTCAATGCAGAACTTTCCCAAGCTTTAAATAGTTCCTTATCACTTACTGCTGATTACTGGTCCAAAATAAGGACAGAAGAACAATGGAATACTGTCAGAATTCATTATTTATTATTCTTTTAAAAATAGTGATTATGAGCCTTTTTGGAAGTTAAAAGCCAAGTACGAAGTTATTTTCCTTTGTTTTTACCCCCCCCCCCAAAAAAAAAAATACCACACACATTATTCTTAATTTGTTATATTCAGGATCTGGTTGATGGAGACACTAATATTCAGAGAACTCTCAAGGTGTGATAGTTTCCAGTGATTTTGTATTAGATCCTTGTTTAACCTATATCCTAGGTAGCATTTGCGGTCCAATCGGCCTAGTTCCATTTTAGGCATATTGCCCAGCTGCACCTCAACCTAGACATCAGGGGCCTCACCACCTTTGTTCATGTGTTGGTAATCTCAAGATTCAACTACTGTAACAGACTCTATGTGGGGCTGCCACTGAGGCTGGTGCAGACACTTCATCAGGCACAATATTTTTTAAAGATTTTTGATATCCATTGTTTTACTGTGTTTTATATTGTAAATTGCCCAGAGTCCCCTCGGGGGAGATGGGCGGTGACAAATCTAAATAAATAAATAAATAAAATGGTGTGGATCTTCTTTGTCCACTGGCAGAGCTCCTCTTTTTTGGAGTTGGAGTGGAGTAACTCCTGTGTGCATGAAAGTGTTGCTTTAAGGGAGCTCATTCCCAGTAAAGCTGTCCTTTCCACTGTAAGCAGATGTGATACCTTATTACTATCGTATTGCGCTCAGACTTACCTTATGACATCTCTTCCTGAGCTTTATTGAAAAATGGGAAACTAGGGAGAAATGCTGGATGCCACATTGATTATTGTACAATGGAAGACCAGAGCTATAGCCTCCTCCTCAGTAAGGTAAATACAGTGGTCTTGTATAAAGGAATTAATTCGTTCCAAATGAAATTATATTAAACAAATTTTCCTTTATACAAATTTCCCATAGGAAGGCATTAAAACCAGAGTAATCCCTAATTATGTTGTACGGATTCAGCCCATAGATTATTCTGTTAAGCAATTTTCCCCTATCTCTGGATTTTTTATGTTGTACAGATTTTATGTTATACAAACCGTTTGTTATACAAGGGTCCACTGTACATGAATCCTGAAGCTCACCTATGAAACTCTTCTTGAAATGTCACTTTTGGAACTATTTTTTTAAAAGACCCTTTTATCTATCAAATTGAGAGTGACTGGATTTTGCAGGGGAGATTCAGTTGTGTGAGAGAATTTTAGATTACATCTCCTGGCATTGATCTCTCTAGCAAAGGAAATATTTTTATACAGGGGAATCGTTTAGATATTTGTCCAAACCTGAAGTCTGAAGGGTTATAGCCAAAGTACCAGTGTCCTAATTCACCAGTGCAAAACAAAAGCCAACTAATTTGCCAATTGCAGACTAAGGCGAGCTTGTGCTACACCAGACAGTGATTTCCTCTTAGGGCAGTTTTGTTTGTACTAGTGTGTTAGTTTTATCATCTAGTTTCTTCTTTAGTGATAACTAAGCCACTGTTTACACCTTCAGTGGGCAATCCAAGAGCTTCCTGGCAGTAGAAAGCAAACAGACACTTAGTCCTTTAAAGAAAGGCAGTCCTCTCAATTACATCTTTCTTTCCCTGAATGAAAACATCTGACACTTGCTCCCTCCCACGAGTCATAAAGATTTAAGCTGAAGTGAACCAATCTTGTTGAAAGTAGGGTTCCCCCTCCACTAAGGCTGTGTTTCTGGAAAATACAATGGCTGTCTGACTTATACCCATGAATATGTAAAGCTCTTTGCATATTTATTATTTGTCTGCCTTGTGTCTCTAGCAGACTGCTCAAATTGGAAGAGGCAGGCTAGCCTTCTCTATGAAAACAGCACTGAGTTTTCCACAAATGTTTGCTAAAAATGTAGATGTGTGGCTGTTCTAACTACACATCCACGCCTTCATGTGACCATTTTCTCCCTGTAATTTATCAGAAGGGAGATCATTGCAAAAGTACTGGAGAAGAAGCAGCTGGCTTAAGGAAAGACTGTGAAGTCCCCGTGGAGAAGGATTTATTGGGAGGAATTTGCATTGAGAATCTCACTACTGATTTTGAGCACTTGAGCACTTCAAATTCCAGGGCCATTGCTTTTTTCTGAGGGCACAGTGGGACTCTGTAGCTTGCCCCAAAACACACACACTTGACTTTTCTACTATACAAGGTACAGTGCAGAATGAAAGTCTTAACTGGTGTTCCAGTTCACAGAGCTATGGTATCTCAGGGTATTTGTACACGACCCCTAAACTCCGCAGCAAATGGCTGCCAGCTCCGAAGCTTATAATTGTTTCCCCACCAGCTCCAGAGTTTGCAGGAAATTAAGTGCGACCACGGCCACCTAAGCGCGTCCCAGCACACTTTTCTTGTACCTGCTCGATGAGGGTGAAAATCCCCAGGTCCGGATTTAATCTGGTGAGTGTGGGGCTCTCCTCGCTTCTGTTTGTTTGGGCGGGAGGCAAAAAAACAAACAAACAGAAGAGAAGGAATCAGGACGACAACGGGGCTCTGGGCAGCTTCAGAGGTGAGCCTGCATTTTTTCCTCTCTTTCTTCCTCCCTCCCCTCACGCAGACAGGAGCAAGGAAGTGTGGAGGGGTGGGGACGCAGGAAGAGCAACGGACCCCCAAGATCCCTGGTCCGAATTTAAGTGGCCAGCGGATCTTAGCGGTCGTATGAAAAGGTCCTCATCAATTAACAGTTGATTAATCCAGTTACTCACCTAAGACTGAATAGGTGCACTAAATACAGCCACTTAGAAAATAATGAAATAAAAAAAAAACATAGTGTGCAGCTTATACCTGTATATCACCACATAGCACTTAAACACTTTCTGTGTGGTTTATAAGTTGATTGTGCAGGCTCCACATTGCCACTCCTCCAGCCCCCCCCCCCAAGAGCTGGGTACTCATTTTATCAAATTTGGAAGAACGGAAGCTTGAGTCAGCTACATGGGATTAAACCCTGGGCCATGAGCAGACTTTGGGTGTAGTACAGCAGTTTACCCACTGTACCACAGGGCTCTCAACCAGAATGACTAACCATTTCCAGGAAGCAGTTCTGTAAACATCTACTGTACCTGACCTTGCTTATACAGAATGTGTTACAGTTCTTGAATGGTAGATTCAGCCTTCCAGCCTTCTGAGGTCAATAAAATAAGTACTGTAAGAAGCATGCTTTGCTTCTGCTTTTATCAAGCTTCTGCTTCACTTTCTTCGGGGTTCCAGACAGCCAATGATACCTTCTTCTAGGAAAGTTCAATTCATCCTTTTTCCAATTTTCTCTCCTCCCCTTATTTTCTAATGAGTTCTCAAAAGTTAGTAGTTATTGAGCATTCTCAGTGGTATTTGGGCCATTCTGTTTTGGGGGTGGGTGGGGTGAAGTTTGTGGACAAAAACTGAAAATAAATCCTTCAGAAATTTAGAAAATAATTTTCATGAACCTCAGGGTTTCTGCAAGCGTGTTGAGATCTCTCTTGTTTACCAGTGATTCCTTTCTAAAACTTGTATCAGATCCTTATTCCAACCTAAGTCAAACTCTTCGTAGATCTAGAAAGGCATTCAAATATTCGTATTTTAAATTAGGTATATTTTTCTTGGTCTGCAGTGCTTAGTTGGATAGATCTGTCAGACTGATTGACTAAAATCTGCTGATCAGGAGTCTGCAATTAATTAGTAACAGAGTTCCTCACCTCCCACCAATTCTAAATACTCTTTATTCACAGAGTTATAAAACCTGCAGGTCATTTCCATGTCTCTCACAGAGAATGGAATGTTTCTATTAAAACAATATCTGCTATGATATACTATATGGTTGCATTACCTGAAAACCATACTTCCTCATATCAGTACTATATCACATCAAATGCAAATTATTGGAAACTTAAATAATTAATCAATTAGAACTCAGATAATTAATTAACTAACATTTATCTAACTGATTGGAACTCTCCAGCCTTTCCACCAGTTTTCTAACTCCAGTAGATATTTTTTTTTCTTGCAAGCTCCTTTTTTGAAAAAATCTAAAAAAAATACAGAATACAGTACTATTGAACCTACCTTAGCAACGTGTATTGAATTATATGCAGGTTACTTTACTCTTTACTGTCAGAAAGTAATCCTTGTTATAAATGATTTGGACAAATAAGTAAAGTTCTGTGGGCAGCTGTAATTTAAACAACAGTTTAAAATCTTTCAAGGAATGTCCCAAATCTCCTAGAGTTTACATTGAAACCTATAAATGGGCTAAATTATCACCATATAAGAATATCATTCTCAACCCAGTATGCATCTTGCCATTTATGGCTGACATAGACTTCCACTCTACTTTAAAGGGAAAAATTGCTCACAGACTCATTTTTTAAAAATCTGAGAAAGAAAGGGACAGTTATGTATACTCTTTGTCAAAATATTGTCAACATCTTGAAAAAGAAATGCAGCTAACTGCAATGTGTTCCTGGGGAGCTATATGTTTCCTGGGGAACTTGATTTTTAAAAATAAATATGTATGCGTGGGAGATCATCAGCTGATGCCATCCACAACCCTTTGAGTACCAGGCTACCTGTGGGATGTACCCGGCACCCCTCACCAGTCACTACCGAAGATGCTCAAGGGTGACCCAAGTGGCAGGAGGGTCCTTGGCATCCAGAGCCCTTCTCTTGCTATCACTCTACCAGACACATGGAAGACTGTTCCCCTGGGAACCCAAGCACCCGGAGAACACATCATGGCTGGGTTAGAAGTCTTTTGACTCGTCTGACATTGAGCCTCAGTAATATTAAGAGTGAGAAGGATCTCAGAATTGTTGTTGATCAAAATGAATATGATCCAATTATGTAATGTGACTGGGGGGAAAAGGCAGACGTGACTTTGAGATGCATTAAGAGAAGCAGAGTCTCCAAATCCAAAGAGTTACTAGTTTTCCTCTGTTCTGCACTGGTTAGGCCTCATCTAGAGTACTGTATCCAATTTGGACACCGTACTTTAAGAAGGATGCCAACAATGTTCAGAGGAAGTCAAAAGGATAATTGGGGGGCAGGGGTGTAGCTGGGTTTGGAACACCCAGGGACATAGTCAGTTTTTGCATCCCCTCCTACCCCTCCAACTGCATCTCTCCCACCAAGCAAGGGATGCCTGATCCTGGTGGAACAGCGGGGGAGGGGAGAAGTGTCCCTCTTTCTCATGCCATCTTCAGGAGTCTCCTGAACAAGGCTTTCCTGTGCAAATCACACAGCACGCAGATAGCATCAAGCAGGTTATTTTATTCCCCCAAGCATCACCTCCATAGCACACTTCCCCCATCCTCCTTTCCCCCAGCTAAGGCTTGGTGATTGTTAGCCCAGGGAAAGGAGGAGAGGGAAGCAGGTGATGGGATTTTTTTCCCAAGCAGCACCTCTCTCACATGCTTCCCTCTCCTCCTTTCCCTAGAATAATGATTGCCAAGCCTTAGCAGGGGTGGGGGAAGGAGGAGGGGGAGCAATCAATAGAGGTGCTACTTGGAAAAAAATTGCCTGCTTCCCTTGCTTCCTTCCCCCCAACTAAGGATCAGCAAGCCTTGGCAGGGCAAAAGGAGGACTGCTGCAAGGATGGCACATGGCTTTCTCCTCCTGCTCCCCCTCCAGACACCCCCAGATTGTTGTGCACCCTGGGGCAAATGCACTCTTCTGCCCCCTCCCTAGTTACGCCAGTACAGGGGGCTAGAAAACAAGCCCTAAGAAGGACTGAAAGAACTGGGCATGTTTAGCCTTGAGAAAAGAAGGCTGCATGGAATTATGATACCACTTTTCAAATTCCTGAATGGTATTCATACTGAGGAGGAGCGAGATCTGTTAGTCATCCCAGAGTGCAGGATTTATAATAATAACCTGAAGCTAGAGGAAGTCAGATTTATGCTCAGTATTGGAGGGCACTTAAGTGTTAAAGCAGTATGACAATGGAACCAATTACCACCAAAGATGGCAAGCCATCACTGGAGGCATTCAAGAGGAAATTGGACAACCATCTGTCGAATCTGCTTAGATTTGGATTGAGCTGAGGTTTTGCTTCAGTATGTTTATAGGTTCCTTCCAATTCAATTTTTCTATGATTCTGTGATGCCTGGGGATGTGTGTCTGGCCACAAAGCAAGTGCCCCAACCCCATACATCGGGCCCCATCTGCAACCAAACTACAGTGCTGGAGAAAAGAGTGCCAATTCAAAAGACTGTGGCAGATTGTAAGAGTCCTCAGTGCTAAGAAAGAGCATGACAGGGGAAAAGGCACTTTGAGAAGAAGAGAACCATCCAGAGACTTGGACTGCATGGGCGGGGGTTGAAAGACTTAGATCTGATGGCCAAGGGGGCTTTGAGAGCAGAAATACCAGTGAAGTTAATTGATCTGCATTATGTATTTGAGGAATGAAGTTCAGTGTTTACTGAACTGACTTATTTGCTGTGTGACGATGATGACTAATCCCATGGGTCCTTTCATCATTCCCTTGCTATGGAAGGCCTGGGGAGCCACACATGTGGGAATGAAATGTGGACGCATTTGGTTCTCATACATTTATAACACTTTGTTGTTGCACTTCCCCAGAAAGAAAGTTACTTGTCTGAATGACAATGCCCAAACTATCTCAGATATCTCGGGCAGGTTCCATAGTGGCTGGTGCGTCTATGCAGGGCCGGCACGTCCATTAAGGCGAACTAGGCAGTTGCCTAGGGCGCCAAAATGGAGAGGGGGTGCCACCCCCCCCACCGCCACCGCTGGCCAGCCTGCTACCCCCGCCGCCCCCACACCGCTGGCCACCGCCGTCCATCCCCCTGCTGCCTGCCGCCCTGTCTGCCTCTGCCTGCCCATCTGTCCAGTGTCCACCCGTGCCCGTGCCCGTGCCCCACCCCCAGCCCCGCTGCCAGCCCCCCTGTGCCCCCCGCCGCTGCCGCCCCACCGCACTGCCCGCCCCTGGTGCCGCTGCCGTTTGCCCACCCACGGCCCCCTCCCCACCCCTCTGCCGCCACCTCCCCGCCACCACCCTGCCCCCCACCGCCGCCGCTGCCCCCGCCACCTAGGGCGCAAAAAAACCCTAGCGCTGGCCCTGTGTCTATGGAACCTGCCCAAGACATAACCACATTCAGAAGTGGATAATTGTATATAAACACACAGACATTCAAACATGCAAGCATTTACAGTTGGACTGTAGGAGGGGGCAAGGATGAGCCAGCTAGAGTGGTCTGCAGCTGAGATTAGGCAATAGCCCATTATCCTATTTGATGAACCACTACCAATCACTCTCAAAAGAAACCTTTCCCATCTCTGGATCTCTGT
>JAHTLZ010003542.1:30749311-30767560 GCA_023846285.1 Phrynocephalus versicolor
CCCGTGCCCCACCCCCAGCCCCACTGCCAGCCCCCCCGTGCCCCCCGCCGCCGCCGCCCCGCCGCAATGCCCGCCCCTGGATCCGCTGCCATCCGCCCACCCACGGCCCCCTCCCCACCCCTCCGCCGCCACCTCCCCGCCGCCACCCTGCCCCCCCCGCCGCCGCTGCCCCCCGCCACCTAGGGCGCAAAAAAACCCTAGCGCCGGCCCTGTGTCTATGGAACCTGCCCAAGACATAACCACATTCAGAAGTGGATAATTGTATATAAACACAGAGACATTCAAACATGCAAGCATTTACAGTTGGACTGTAGGAGGGGGCAAGGATGAGCCAGCTAGAGTGGTCTGCAGCTGAGATTAGGCAATAGCCCATTATCCTATTTGATGAACCACTACCAATCACTCTCAAAAGAAACCTTTCCCATCTCTGGATCTCTGTTACATTTCGGTATAATTTTCAGTGTATCTTGTTACACATATTGGTAGAGATGGGCACGAAACGCCAAAATGGCATTTCATTTCGTTATTCGTTGCCCAAGCCCTCGTTTTGTTTTGCTTAATATGAAATGATTTTTTTTTAAAAAAATTGTTTTGTATTTTGTTTGTTTCATTTCTTTTAAAACTTTTTTGTTTCATTTTTTCTGGCCAGATGCGGCTGAGGGACACGTTTATGGGGGGGGGTTATTATTTTAAATAGTCCCCGTTGCAGGGCGCTTTTTTCCCTTTTATTTTTACAGCAGAGAAGCACTGGCTTGGGGTCAGCGCTTCCCAGCTGAGAGGCACTAGTGCAGGCATGTCCAAACTTTGGCCCTCCTGATGTTTTGGACCACAATTCCCAGAATGCCAAGCCTGTATTTCCAATGGCAAAGGACTGTGGGAATTGTGGTCCAAAACAGGAGGACAAGGTAAGTGAGTGACACCAGAACAAAAAACAAAACAGAACAAAACGGAAATTTCCATTTTGTTTTGTTTCATTTTTCTTTAATGGGTCCCTTCATTATTTGTTTCATTCCCTAAAACAAAAATAACAAAATGAATTAAAAATTTGTTTCGTGCCCATCTCTATTGGTAGAATATCTTGTCGAACTTTTGGATGGACAATGATGTCAGTTCACTTTTGCATCAGCCATTTAAAACAGAGGTAGGGAAAATTTGCTGCTCCAGATGTTCTTAAGATCAACTCCCAGCAGTCACAGGAAGGATGGCTAATTGCAAAGGATTGCAGGAGCTGATGTTTGAAACATCTTGCACTCCAAAAAGCCCCCTCTTGATTTACAGGTAAGGGCCCCCATAGAAAAGGCTCGGTAATGATAAACTGTATAATGAATTTACATATATAAAATTCCAGATAAAGAAACAAAAGCAAGAAGTATCAGCTGGCAAATCATTGATCTGAAGGGAGTAACCCTCCACAAGATGGGAAATCAGGCCTCAGTCAAGTGCACGGATGAGAGAGATGACATGTCCCAGGCTGTTATTGAGACCATGGAGGACCTTGGTGGTCAATTTGAAGGGCTTCAAGATATCCACCATTTGAGAGAGGGCAAGCCAATCAGTGGCACTGATGTCCAGCTCCTTACCCCCTGGCAATATGGTAAAATTGCCCTCCAGCACAGCCTTCTGTTTCACCAAGCGTGCCGCCATCTCGAAGGTGGAGTTCCACCAGGTGGGCATTTCCTGCAAGGAGGACGTGCTCTGCCAGCCCCAACTCCTCCTGCTTCTCACGAAGCTGGCAGGCTACCTTCATGCTGCATGAGAAGTGGCTGACCAGCTGTCTGCATTTGTCCAGGAGGGCCCTCATCTCCTTGGTGTCAGCACACTCGTTCTCCCTCACCTGGCACCCCAGCCCAAGGGCATCATGCACCACCAGGTTTAACAATGTCCTCAAACTCTGCTGTGTTCAGCCCGGCCAACATGTTACGGCCTGCATCCATAACCATGTAGCCGCACTTCACTTCCCCCTTGGGTAATCCCTATCTCAGTACAGACAGAAACTCCTCAGAGATTATTCTGCCTGTTGCTGAGTCTTCTATGTTCCACACCTGCAGCAGAACCACTCAGTAGCCTGTAGGTTGGATGGGGGCCTCCCCCTGCAGGCCTGCCTCTGATGCCATGACGCCACCATGCACATCGTCCAGCTGTCACCAGTGAGCCTTCAGGGACAAGTATGTGTGGTGCCTGCCAGTCTACATGTCAGAAGTGAAGTGGATCTACCAACCTCTGGCCTGCAAGAACTGCCCATGGACCATCTTCCTGACAGACTCATGCAGGGAGGGCATCACCCTATGGCTCAGAGTTCTCCTGGATGGAGGCTCATACCAGGGGGTCACCTGCTTGAGCAGCTGCTGGAATCCAAATGATTCCACAAAGAACAAAGGCAGGCTGCTCAAAGCAACCATATCACCCACCACGTCACCTCCTGTGCCCTGCCCCTGGCCTGCTGGCTCATGCTTTGTGCACCACTGAGGAGCAACACGTCATACAATGTGGCCCGACTGGATTTTGCTCCCTCAGTTGCAGTGCCAGCACTTCTTTTGGCTGGCAGTGGAGCCTCCATCTCCCTGCCCTCTCCTGCTCCCCTCTTCCTCCCAACTGGTGGCAGCAGCAGCCTGGGGTGGTGCCTCTGCAGGTGTGTCCTCAGGGCACTTGGGGAGAGGTGCCTGAGTTTGCTGCCCTGCCCACCACCACCGTGCAAAGATTGCATGTGGCCAGCCTCGGGTCTTCCTCAATGGAGGAAAAATGATCCCACAAGGAGCTCTGAGGGCGATGATGAATGCTGCTGCCTACTGCTGTTTACTGGCTCCCAATGCCACTGCCATCTTGGGATGAATGGGTGGTGCTTGATTGGGACTGGCAGCAGAGGAAGGAGCAGAGGGCATGCTTTCCTGCTGCTGCTGCTGATGATCATCATCATCATCATCTCCTTCTGTAGCCAACTCCTGTGACTCTTCAAGAGTGGTTCAGGTCCAGGAGAAGATTGCCTGGCTGCCCTGGCCTATGTTGTGGTGCCTGCACTGCATGATGATGCTGAGGGACATGCACCTGCCTCATCCCTGTGCTGCTGCTGGGGTGAAATGGTAGAACTAGCAGCAGCAGCAGCAGCAGCAGCAGTACCAGTGTTTATTTACATTTTTTTAGCTGCCCCACTACCAAATTGTCTCTGGACGGTAAATTCCTCTGGATTTTCATTTTTGTAGGAGTTCCCTTCTTCCTTATTTTTTTTAAACAAACAATAATGTTGGGGGTTAAGATAAATGAAAGAAGAGGTAATACTGGTGGAGGGAGAACACAATGTGTGTGGAAGGGTAAACTTTGAAGGGGGTAGGAGGGAAAAAAGAACTCTTTGATATTAAAGAATAGAGATGGGCACAAAATGAACTTTTAGTTTGTTTCATTATTCCTTATTCATTTCATTACGGAATGAAACAAATAACGAACCTCAGAGTGGGTTTAGAACGAAAAGAAAGAAACAAAAGAAATGGTTTGTTTCAGTTCATTTCATTAATGGTGGTGGAAACGTCTCCTACCTGGTGCTCATTCTTCCTGGATGGTCCGGTCTTCTTGGCTGCAGGGAGGGGGCGACCAGGAAAAAAAAGAAAGCTGACCAGCTGTACTACAGCAGGTAGGCAGCCATGGTTGACAGTAAAAAAAATTAATAATACATATAAATAAAATAAAATAAAATAAAAGATTTGGCGTAAGGGCCTCGTTATCGGCCCGTGAGCACCAGACCCGGGCCGTGGGCTGGCAAAAATAAAAATAAATAATGATCCAGCACACGAGCACCGGATCCGGTGCGCGGGTTGCCGAACTGGCCCATGGGCCATGGAACCAGCCTGTGGCCGGCAAAAGAATTTTTTAAAAATCCAACCGGCCTGCACTACAACTGTAGTGCAGGCCATGTGGTCGAAAGTTGTTTTAAAAATACAATAAAAATAAAAAGGAGCGCCAACCTGGCCTCAGGGGTGGCTGGGTTGGTGCCCTAAAATAAAGAAAAAAATATAAAAAAATAAAACCAGCGCTGACCTGGCCCCAGGGGCCGCATGGTCGGTGCTTGAAAAACAAAAAAAATAGGTGCTGGCCCCAAGCCAGTGCCTCAAAAAGCCCCTGCCACCGCTGCCACTGCCACCACTGCCTGGTAAGGATGATGTGATGAATGATGATTGAAGAAGATGATGATGATGATGTGGATGAAGAGGATGAAGATGCTGCCAGTCAAGTTTGCGCAGTTGTTGTCAACATCTGTGTTTTTCCCTGCCCATGCGCTGTCAAGTGGATTAAATCGCGCAAAGTGGGAAAAATGGATAATGAATCAAAACAAACCAACAGAACAAATATTTGAAAAAAATTGTTAAAAATGAACCAAACCAAACCCTAAACGAAATGAACCAAAATGAATTGCCATTTTTTCGGTTTGTGCCCATCTCTGTTAAAGAACTTAGAAGGACCTCTGCCCAAAATCCCTCCCTGAGAAAACCCAAACAGAAATTCAGTAATAAAATACAAGAAAGAGCTGGTCTGTGTGCTATGCCTTCTGCCTAATCAGAGAGACACAGATGCACACATGCACACACACACACACACACACACACACACACACAGAGAGAGAGAGAGAGAGAGAGAGAGAGAGAGAGAGAGAGAGAGAGAGAGAGAGAGAGAGAGAACTCTGGCTCTCTGATAAGGCACACACAAGTTGAAATAAAATAAATGAAATAAAGACCCACTCTCTTTAGCAACTTTAGCAATAGCATGTGAAGCAAGCTCAACTGCACAAGCAAGAACTCAGGTCATGGGTGCTGCTCTTCTTCCCACAGGTGACTGAAAGCAAAAGAGAAGCCAAACTGAATTTACACCCACAAAGCCTCAAAAAGAAAGAAAGAAAGAGAGAGAGAGAGAGAGAGAGAGAGAGAGAAAGAGAGAAAGGAAGGAAGGAAGGAAGGAGGGAAGGTAGGAAGGAAGGAAGCAAGAAAAAGAAAAGAAAAAAGAAAGGATGAATCATTTCATTTTTCCAGCAAAAATGGTACTTTGTTTCATTTTGTACTTTCTACTGTTTCATTTCATAATGAAACGATTTGTAACATTACAAAATGATAAAACACCATTTCATTTTTCATTTGGTGCCTATCTCTAGTGCATGAGACTCCAACAATTCAACTGGATGCCTTGCGTCGTCTTTCTTAGCCAGTTTTAATAGTTTTTATCTTCACCAAGGATATACCTGTATTTTTTAAAACGTAACATATTTTAAATCTCATCCACAAACAAATTGTTCTAAACTATTTTAGATCACTGCAGACATACTGTATAACAATACACAGCTAATAGGAAAATCCACACACCCTCAGCTTCTGCAAGGACAGCAATCAGGCCTTAAAAACCAGAATGGAGAGTAGCAAGGCTTCACTTAAGTCTAGGGTGTGAGGTCCTCCACATACATGCATATAACAACCCCCAGACCAAGATGCCTCACCAGCATCAGAATTTAATTGACAACCTTTGAGAGACTGGGAGGGACTTTTCTGAGCTGAGATTATTGTCTACTCAACCATTACTAACCAAACATTCCTTCTAGTTTTGGAAAGCCTTTTCCAATCTGGCTGCCTTATGAGAGAGGCCTCTGTTGGGGTATCTTTTGATCTAATACTGTGGCAGACAACCTGCTGCCGGGCTGACAGCTCAGCCCAGCACCTACCCAGGGGAGGCACTGGAGGCAGAAGAGACAAAAGGAGCAGCAGCAGTGCTTCTAGCAGCATTGGGGGACCAGGGCTCAGTACTCCTTACTCAGGGCTATTGTCTAAAAGATCAAGTGGATCTATCTACAGTTTAGCTTTATTTTCTTCTTGTGGCAATGGACATGGGCTCCCAATCTCAGGTATCATGTACGTCGACCTCATGTAGTTGGATCCTGGGAAACCACAATAGGGGGTAGTGGTCTAGGCATTTCTCCATTGCCTAATCTTCCCTGCAGATGGTCTTTATCACTTTTGTTAACTTTGATTATGTTTGGTACCTGGAAATGATTTATTCCTTAAAATGGGGATGCACATTGTCTGGTGAATAGAACGATGTTTTTAATTGTTGGCTAATTGGGGCTGTCTCTATGAAATTTAACAGCTATGACATATATACAACATATCAATTACACAGTTCAGCTTCAAATGTGTTTTCAATAATCATGTTGCAGCCTATTATATGCTTGACGGTTCTATAGAATTTTAACTTAATGCATATTTGCTTGTCTTAAAGCAATATCACTACGAAAAGAAATGCCTTTGTATTTTGTGCATCTCAAACTTCCAGTGATGTAGCAAAAAGAATGGTTTTACTGATGCTTGGCTTTGTACAAAATGCTAGAGCCGTTTATAGAGAGCAGCTGCATCTTCCAATGGCTTTTAATTAAATTTTCCAAAAGCAGTTTCAGATTTTAAAAATGTTCAGGAGCAAATTTGTATTTCTTAAAAACAGAAAACATGTAAAAGAGTATGCCTTCAAATACATTATGTCTGGGTCAGTTCTGAAAATCAAGCCTATATGGAGTGCTAGCAATTGGTTGTTTTGAAAAAAGAACATTATTTTACCATTAATGGATATAAAATTCAATAAGCCTCACACTGAAACTACCAGCCCTTAGGAACTGGCTCTCTGTGGAACTATGCCTGCCCCTCCTCCCTGGCTACATTTAAGAGGTTGTTCAAGACTCTGCTTTTCACAGAGGCTTTTGATGGCAATCTGAAATAATCTTGCCACTTGGCCTGCCTGTCCAGCTGTGAGATGATGTTCTCTTGTGAGGCTAGAGGTCATTTATTTTATTCTTGTCTTTTTATTCTTGTAATTTCTAGTTGATTGATTGCTTTGGTTTTTTTTTAATCATTCGTTTGATCTTATCAATTGGTAATTGCCCAGAGTTGTGCTTTGAACTAAATGGGCAGTATAAAAGTCAAACCAAAAAAAACCATGCAAACAAACAGATCACTTCCATTCATTGTAGCATCCTGTAAGCCTTCTGCAACCTTTCTTCCTGTAGTAGCTGATATGCCTTTTGTTATCTTAATATTGTTGTTGTTGTTCAGTCGTGTCCGACTCTTCGTGATCCCATGGACCAGAGCTCGACAGGCCTTCCTATCTTCCACTGCCTCCCGGAGTTTGGTCAAATCCATATTGGTTGCATCGATGACACCATCCAACCATCTCATTCTCTGCCGTCCTCTTTTCCTTTTGCCTTCAATCTTTCCCAACATCAGGGACTTTCCCAAGGAATCTCAATATTAGTGAAGTGGAAATCAAGTCTTTTTTTTTCTCTCTTTTTTTTTTTAAGAGTGGCTCATAGAGACCAGTCTTTTAAGGCTGTCTTTTGCATATACCACATGGAGCCACTAAAAGATTATTTTACAAGTGCTAATTTGCATAAAGGAATTCAAAAAGTTGCCCTGGTGTGCAGGATTTCTACTTCTTAAGATCAGAGCATGAAAAGGATAGGGAGAGCTGTATAACATCAGAATCCTAGCACTGATGATCCAAAATGGTAAATATGTATAGAATTCAAGACTGCCTTCTCACGTTGACTATCTCATGGATGGAGCTATAGAGGAAGAGTGCTTGTAATTTCTGTTTTTGCAAAATAACCCAATGGACACCTTGGCCAATAGCAGTAAGCAAAGCTGAGAGTCTCAGGATCAGACTCTCACCATTCATTTCCTGCCACTGGTCATTCTTCATTCTTTGAAGGGAAGGAGTTAGGGAGATATAGATGAAAAGGAGCAAAATGCAGAAAGAGAGAGGGAGAGATAAGATTTTTACCTATGAAAAGGCAAGTTCAGAAAATAAGTGTTAATTTAGAGGGGCATTTATGCTTAGCGCTGTGATTGCTAGTACATCACAATTTGCACCTTTAAGGAACTAGGGTGATATGAACTAATGCCAAAGACATTAATACATTTTTCATGCTTTATCAAGCCGAGAAATACTGCTGGGCTTTCCGCCACACAGAGGACCCTCTGAATGTTCGCTGGAATTTAAAAGCAGACAATGATAAAAGGAAACTGCTGTTGTGTTAGGATTTTCCAAAACCCTTCCACTTCTCCATTTCCTTTTTATTTTCAAACTAAGCCCAAGTTTTGGATTGACTATAATTTTACAGTGTCCTTTTGACATTCATGGGATTTATGGACATACAAGAAGGCATACGACATCCGTCTGAAGGATTTGAGTCTGAAAGATCCCTGAGGTATATATTGTACTTATGAAATTTGCTTCTGCTTTTCACTGCTAATTCTAGGGACCTCGTTGGCATACATAATTGATTAATCTGTATTTTGAAAGATTTAACACATTGCCTTGTCTAATCCAGAGGCACACACATACAAAAATCCTCTTCCTATTAATTGAGAAAGACGATGGCTTTTCGTTCATGTGCTTGTGTGTCCTTTAAAGTCTACACTACATTTTGGGTGACATTAGGCACTATTGTAGTGTTGAGCTGAGGGGAAAGGGAATAATTATGTAGTTTGTCATAGAAAGGAATGGGAACAGGGTCTCAGAAGATGTTAATTTAAGCTTATTAAAACCAGTCCTATGAAGTGATATGAAGATTGACCATATCACCTAATTTGAAATGGTCAAAGTCACCTGAAAATGCAGGGCTTTGGTGTGTACACAGCACTCTCTAACCTATAAAGTGGTTTTACTTCCCCGCTTTTGAAAAACCCTATTGCATTGTGAAGTAGGGCAGTTGCCAAAAGTCAGAACAGAAAGGCATTTAGCAGGAAGTTTCAGAGCCTGGGAATAGTCACCAAAAACCTCTTTCAAAAATGGCAGTGCTGAAGAGGCGTCTCTGATGATCTTCATGATAGTCACATCAATCCTGCTCACAGCCAGGCCCCTCTAAACTTATATAACGTTCTAGAAATATACACTTGAAATGAGCATTCTGCTTCATACTTTATGTGAATCCTTATTGAATCATGTGAACAAGGTTATGCCTTTCTGGGTTCAGCAATTCACATCTTTCAGCCTTTTTCAAACCACTTCCCCTCTTTTAAAAGTCTGTTTGCATATTGTTTCAGCCTGAACCTTGTCCTCTATGACCCAATTTGATGCACCACACACTGAATAGGCTATTTATACTGAAATAGACACAATGCACAATCTATATAGAAGATATACACACACACTTTAGTATGCAATCTTTGAAACGAAATTTCCATAATTCTGCTGAAGCCACCCAAGTTTGCACCTTTCCAAAAAGTTTAATGATATAGCATTAAGGAAAACCACTCCATGATGCAGTAAAGAGCTTGATGGAGCTTGATAATGACCAGGTCCATCAGACCACAAAGAGAAAAGCAAAGAAACATAAAGTTTAGACTAGAGATGGGCACGACTCAGAAAAAAAGTTTCGTTTTCGTTTTCGGTTTCGGCTAGGGTCTGAGTCGTTTCGTTTCCGTTTTCGTGGGCTAATTTCAAAATTTTTCATTTTTGTTTCGTTACGTAACGAAAACGAAAAAACGAAAACGAAAACGAAAAATTTTTCGTTTCTCCCCATTTAGCTCAATTGAGTGCTTTTCCAGTAACGAAAAACGAAATTTGGCTCAAAATTAGTCGTTTCGTTTCCGTTTTCGGTCCAGGTTGGTGCCGATTTTCGTTTTCGTTTCGTTTCCGTAACGAAAACGAAAAACGAAAACGAAAACGAAAATACCGCTAAGTCGTGCCCATCTCTAGTTTAGACTGCCCACTCCATCCTGCATGTGATTTCACTATGTCTCGTAACAGATAACTAATGTGATTGTTTCTTAACAATGGGAAACGGCTTTCTAATTGTTTTACATATACCTAGCTACTTTTAGATATCCTGAACTATCATGAGTTTTGATGGCACATTAACCAGTTGCTTTCCATTTTTAAAAGTTCCTTAGAATGAAGGTACCTAAATACAATTATCAGTAATGCAAGTTCTGTAACTATATACCATTGCAACTCTGATTATTCAGGCATTCTTCCCAGACATTTCTTGGAATGCCAATTGTTCTATGAAGTGACCTTTTGCACCATAAATCCCTTGTACTTAAAAACTCATTAAACCATGGAAAGCCCCAATATATTTTAAGAAAGCATTTTCATTATAAAGTTTTCTGCTTATATACCACCACATAGTACTTCAAGTACTCTCTGGTCAGTTTACAGTTTAATTACACAGGCTACACATTCACCCCCCACCCCAGCAAACTGGGTACTTGTGTTACTGACTTCTGTAGGATGGAAAGCTGAGTCAGCCATGAGCCAGCTACCTGGGATTGAACCCCAGGTCGTGAGCACAGTTTTAGCTGCAGTACAGGCATTTAACCACTGTGCCACAAGGTTCCCAAACAAAGTGTGGAAATTTGCTATCAGCCTACATGTTGTAGGGATTAAAGTGCTGGACTAGGAATCAGGAGTTATGAAGTCAAATCCCAGATGGTCTATGAAATCTCTCGCAACATGACTATTTATTTATTTATTTATTTATTTATTTATTTATTTATTTATTTATTTATTTACTGCGACTGATTTTCCCAGTGGGAACTTTGGGTGGTTTACATAGGCAATTAAAACCAATGAAAGAGGCTTGTGGTCAGCGCTGGAAAAATAAAAAAAAATAAAAAAAATAAAAGAGAGGCACAGGGAAGCTAGCGCCTCTAGATGCTGGGGACCTTTTATAATAAAATAAAAATTTTAAAAAACAAAAACCCGGCCCCTGGGGCTGCATGGTTGGCACTCTATAATCAAAAGAAAAAGAAAAAAGAACAGGCACTGACCTGGCCCCTGGGGACTCATGGTCGGCACTCTAAAATAAAAGAAAATAAAAACATTAAACAATCAGCGACCCGGCCCCAGGGGCCGTGTGGTCTATGCTGGAAAAATAAATAAAATAAAATGGAGGTGCGGGGAGGCTAGCGCCTCAAAAAAGCCCCTGCCGTTGCCGCTGCTGCCAAAATTGCCACCAGCAGCAGCGCCGCCGCCTGGTAAGGTAAGTCAAGTCGGACTCGAACTACTTCAGCTCGGTTTGGGTTCGTACAATTTTTTAAAATAATTCGTACGTATCTGAACCAAACCGAAGCAAGGGTGGGACCGAAACAGAACGAACCGAACCATTGGCTTTCTGTTTCGTGCCCACCTCTATTAAACTGGGAAGGAAGAGAGCCATGCATAATGCCTTGATCACACTGGTAAGATACAAATGTAATAATATTATTTTCAGTTGTCTCAAGACACAGGATAAATGATTTAAAATGAATAAAAGCACAATGTATGTGCCTATTAAGAGGATAAGGTAGACTTCCACAATATTCTGCCTACACAGACTGAAACAGATGAGAGGACAGTGGCATCATTTGACTGAAAAAGAATAGGGAACATAATCCTAAAAAGGGAAGATTAATGTTTTCAGGTATTCTGCTGCCTGTGATTACCCCAGTTGTTGAAAGGAAAGAGTTGTGTTATCTAAAGTCAATCATTTAACAAGTCAGGAAATGTCACAAGTACTTCTCCCCATACCTGAAACTAAAAAGCAGAGTAACACAGTATTTTCTGCCCTTTTCCTGATAGCCTTGAGGTTGCCATCGTACTCAGCCTAATGGCAAGGCTGGTCTTAACCTTCTATCCATTTGGACTAAGACTAGGAGACAGTAGTTTTCCTGGGGCCTTCTATGGACTTTGTGCCTGCAGCAAGTTGCGAACCAGGGACCATTTCATAAGCACTGCATAGACTCAAGTTGTTTCAGCAGAATGATGACTTCACCATTAATATCTATTAAATTGCATTTCTACAATAGAAAACATTATCATTCCATTAAAAGCGTGTATTTTTAGGTTTCTTTGGCGCTTTCTTTTTTCTAACAAAACAACGTTCTTTTTGAAGTGGGAAGAAGAAATCAATTATCCTGTATCTTGATACAACTGAAAAGAATATTATAGTAATTTCCTTTAGTATGCTGAAAGAAAACAAAGACTAATTGTTTTTTGAAATTAAAATAGAAGTAGCATAGTTTACCAAGCTGGAGAACCACAGATTGGTTTTGATGTGTATTGCACAGCTGGAAGTATAGCATACACACACACACACAGGCACATACAAGGAAACCATCGGCACTACTGAGTGATTAGCTCAGACTGTGGAGCAGCAGAAAAGTTAGTTTTCTTTTCTTCCTCCAACAAAGACACTATTTTAGGATAAACACTTGCATTTAAATAAGTTATTTTAAAGCATTAAGCAAAACTTGGTGAAGAGCAAAAGCACAGCAATAATTAAGAGAGTGATTTCAAATGAAAATGTGATTAATTAGGGGCAACGCCCAACAGCAGGAATCCAAGAGAAAGGCTGGAACAAGAAACAAATATACCCTTGTTTAATTAATTTATTTGGACAGCATCCAAAGAAACAGGATGAAAATAAATAACAAACCAAGCGTTCTTAAGGGGGAGGGGGATCCAAAAGTGCCCCCCTTCATTTAGAGTTTGCTGAAAAGAGGCTAAAAACAATATTTTCCCCACCCCACCCCCATCCTGAAAAGCTATCACTAGATCCCAGGAGGTTAGGCAAACAAATGTTGCATACTTGAATGTCCAAACAAGCTTCTTTGGAGCCTTCTTGGCATCTGCATGCTGCATCCTCTACCTGTATTTCTTTCCCAAGCTCATTCCAAAGGCAGGCTATGGCAGAGGACTGCATTTTGTCCCTGCCACTGTCACAGGGAACATGTTGGCTTTTTTTCATTTTTGTTTTGTTCTTGCTATGAAGAAGATGGCCAGCTGAAAGATCTTGCACCAGTCTGTTTCTGCCATGGGAAGACTTTGCAGAAGTGCAATCCCAGGAACAAAGCTTGCAAAGCAGCAAACCCTTGAAAATGTTGGTGCAGAACTGGAAAATTTACAGCCCTCCATAATGGAGTGCACCAAAACAGAAGCATTAATCACTCATTCCCAGGCCATGAGCGATGCCGTCTGGCACAGGAGCACCGAGAACAACTCTCATCCCGATGAGTCACAGGTAGAAACTTTTCATCTTGGCAGGAGTTCATATACTCCTCAAAAGCCAACACGAATGCAGGCTTCATGTATTAAAGATATAAATATCTGTGATATAAATATCTGAATGAAATATGGAACCATTCTCCTCCCCTAACTCAGCCCACACATTTCCTCCTACAGACTGCTGGATTTAGCTATCCAGACTCACCCACAACTCTGGATGTCGCATTCCTCTTCTGGAGATCTGATTCTTTTTAAAAAGTTACCTATAATTACTTTTATATAGAATCATACAATCACAGAATCATAGAGTTGGAAGAGACCTCAAGGGCCATCTAGTCCAACCCCCTGCCATGCAGGAAGCCCATCACAATATTTTCGACAGATGGCCATGGCCATTATATTACAAACAAGACATAGTGGATTTGTAATTGGTTGACTGATCACACCCAAAGGGTGATCATAAATGACCTCTCTTCAGCTTGGAGAGACGTGACCAGTGGGGTGCCCCAGGGTTCTGTTCTCGCTCCAGTGCTGTTCAATATCTTTATTAATGACTTGGAGGAAGGAATAGAGAGTATGCTAATTAAATCTGCAGATGATACCAAATTGGGAGGGGTTGCTAATTCCCTAGAGGATAGGATGAAAATCCAAAAGGACCTTGACAGATTACAATTCTGGGCCAAAGCCAACGGAATGGATTTCAACAGAGGAAAATGTAGGGTGTTACATCCAGGTAAAAAGAATGAATTGCACAGATATAGGATGGGGGACACTTGGCTGGAGAATAGTACCTGTGAAAGGGATCTGGGAGTCTTGGTGGACCACAAATTGAACATGAGTCAGCAGTGTGATGCGGCGGCCAGGAAAGCCAATGCGATTCTTGGTTGCATCAACAGAACCATAGTGTCTAGATCAAGGAAAGCGATAGTTCCACTCTATTCTGCTCTGGTCAGACCCCACCTGGAGTACTGTGTTCAGTTCTGTGCACATCCATTTAAAAAGGATGTTGACAACCTCGAGCGGGTGCAGAGGAGGGCAACCAGGATGGTTGAGGGTCTGGAGAAAACGTCTTATGAGGAATGGCTTAGGGAATTGGGAATGTTTAGCCTCTCTAAAAGAAGGCTGAGAGGGGATATGATAGCTATGTTTAAATATTTGAAAGGATGTCATATTGAAGAGAGAACAGGTTTGTTTTCCATGGCTTCAGAGACTAGTACTTGGGGCAATGGTTTCAAACTACAGGAAAAGAGATTCCATTTGAACATTACGAAGAACTTCATGATAGTTAGAGCTGTTTGGCAGTGGAATATGCTGCCACAAAGGGTGGTGGAGTCTCCTTCTTTGGAGGATTTTAAGCAGAGGCTGGATGGCCATCTGTTGAAAATATTGTGATGGGGTTCCTGCATGGCAGGTGGTTGGACTAGATGGCCCTTGAGGTCTCTTCCAACTCTATGATTCTATGATTCTAGTGCAGTGATGGCAAACCTTTTAGAGACCAAGTGCCCAAACTGCAATTCAAAACCCAGAATTTCTTTGCAAAGTGCCAATACAGCTATTTAACCTGAATACAGGTGGCTGTGAAGGGGCGATGTCAGGTGCCCACAGAAGGGGCTCCAAGTGCCACCTTTGGCACCCATGCCATAGGTTCGCCAACACTGACATAGTGGCTGGGAGAGGCAGATATTTGCCTTTGGCAAACTCAGTGGGTTGGTTTCAGATTACTAAAATATTTGATCTTAGGTGCCACTGAAATCAAGTTAGTAATGTGATTTATTTATTTATTTATTTAAGAATATTTTTACCCCACCTTTCTCCTTGGAAAAGGACCCAAGATTTAGGATTAAATTGAAATTAAATTGAAATTTCATAGATTTCAACTAGACCTAAATGCAATTATCCAATTTTCCCTCTGTCAAACTTGCTGAGTTCTTGGTGGAGTTGTGATTTGAATGAAGGCTTTTTGAGAAAGCCACTTTTTCACTTGGCCACTAAGATACATAAATCTTCCAATCATAGAGCAAAGGCTTACATTGTCATTTTTCCCACTGCCCAGAATCATTAATGTTCAAAGTTTGAAAATGAGAAAATGGCCAGTCATTTCCTTGTGGCTATAAAACAACTTTGATTTGCCAAAAGCAGCAGGTAAGGCTTTTTGTAGCATTACGTAGCATAAATACTGAAGCATGATTACCTGCTAACATCTGCACATCACTCTACTGTAGAAGTCCGAGCAATGGGAAGGTTGACAAGTTGGAATCCTGTCTTGGGAGCTAGTCTTTTATTGATATTTATAAATAATAATGTCTGGTTTTGGAACAAAGAGTTGCTTCACAAATTGAATACTTGACAAGTTGATGGGAACACAGGGAGATAGGAGAAATTTGCCTATGATTTATTATTTTTCCTGAATCTTCTGAGACGATATTTTATTTCTCCCCCAATTCTCTGTATTGTATTGTTGATTTTAATCCTGTTGTAAACCGCCCAGAGTTCCGCTGGAAGATGGGCGGTATAAAAATAAAATAAAATAAAATAAAATAAAATAAATAAGGTTGTCCTCTATTTCTTTGCACTGGTTCTATAATCATTCTCTTTGTCACTGTGTAACAGTAATTAAACTTCATTCAGAGTTCTGACTCTATTTCTGTCACCTTTTACTTTAGCTTCTTGACTCTCCTTTACAATTGTGTTTCTTCCATCATCCATCTAGATTTTTCTTTTCATTTTCTTTTCATTTGCATTATTCTCTAATGATATATTTGGTTCTAATCCACAGTTCTTCTGGTTCATGATCAATTAAATGTAGTGGTGTAAATATATTCATTTTGTGGACTTCAAATTCTTAAGGAATGTAATTTAAATTGTATTTTCCTGCTAGGATTCTTTTAGTGTTGCTTTTCACATTTACTGTAATATTGGATATTAACCATTCATTATCATTACCACAATATGCTCCTGGTTTTGTTTCATGAGAGAGAATGCAGCTTCTCCATCTTCTGCTTCCAATTACGTAGTCTGATTTCTATATTGATTGTCCGGTTATTTCCGCAAGTACAGCCATCTTTTCAGTTTTTTGAAGCATGTATTTACAATAAATAGTTGGCTTCATAGAATTGTGTGAGTCATGCTCCTGCTTCATTTCTAGGACCTTAGGTCAAATTTTCCAACAATATTTGGTTGTGCTTTGTGGTCCAAACACCTCTGCTTATAAGCATGTCTTGTTTTGGTGTGTAATTAATTTCCTCTTGGATACTTGCATAAATGGAGAATAGTGTTGAATGATGGCTATGTTGATAGGTTTTCCACAGAGTCTGATTGATATTATCAGTCATACCTCACATTCTAGTCCATAATTACCCAGTCCATAATAGCCCAGTATATACAAACTGCATTTTTTTCTTGATTTGTCATTTCCAGATCAAAATATTTCATAGCCATCTGACTGAAAAGATCCCATTCTAGTCTACTTTAGTTTGCTTTGTGGGTCCCCACTGTTGCCTCCTCTGCCAGTGCTATCTCCAGTTATTGCTGCTACCCAACTCACAACTGGAACTAGCCATTCTCTTCTGCTAATGTGGCCATTACCCCTGAATAAGATGGATGTATCTTCGTCTAGTGTCTCAGCTGTGACCATTCTGTCTTGGGTGACCCTGCTAGAAGTACAGGCTCATAATGGAGTCTGGTATCCTTATGGCATTGATTTTAATTTCCCTGGCACACTCAAACCCCTTCACCACAAAGGAGAATATCTAAGAAGGAGGTCTATTTCAACCATTCAAGCTATTGAATGATGTATTCATGTCCATTTTCTGTGATACAAACTGAAAATATTCTGATGGCTTACATCCTAACTTTCTTTTACTACATTTTTGAAGGCTGTGTCTTTGAGAAGACTGGCGGGAAATGTTGATAACTGAATTGGCAATTCAAAGGCAATTTTATATCATGGGGATTTCACAGGAATGAATAGTGGCTATATTTAAATCATGAACTGTACAATATACATGCTGTGCTTTAGGGTATTTCTTGGAAATTATTGATCAGACTCTCTTGTGCCTCCCACTCATTATGGCACCAACATCATCCTTAGACCTTTTTTTTAAAAAAATCTATCCCCAACTCTGATCGAGTTGCAATCACTCAGGCACCTTTACATCTTCAACTGAAACAAATCTGAGGAGATCTTCTCACAGTATTTTTTTTATCAATTACTTCCACTTAATGACAGGAACGAACAACATTTTCCTTGCTATGCCCTGCATCTCATCTTCTAGTACAGAAAAATACTCTGCTGCATTTATTTTTGAAACAATGCTTTTTTTGACAACTTCTCCACATAGTCCAGTGTTCTCATTCTGTATGATTGGAGAGATGAACATAGTTCTGATACATGCAAAATCTGTTAAGTGTTTCTTCAGTTGAGAAACATAGAGCATGCAAGCTTGCAGTTGAAGGTTGTCTTCTCCTGGATTGCAGAATTGATCTGGAAGCCATTCAGCTCTTCCTTCCTCCCTGGTGCTGATCTGCTCATTACACTTTGTCAAACCCTGGAATTTAGTCCTCACATTGAACAGTACCTGCTTGACAGATAAACAAAACTACTATATCTTTGCGTCAGCCAAGTGCTTTTTTCAAAGCTTTATCTGAAACCATATTTTGAAAATGAATTCAGATTTTAATATGCAATATCTGGGTATAATTTTTAATGCTGAATTTGTTCCATGGCTATTACCAGTTGTTGGAAACAATATAAAAATTATTGTAGAAAGTGGTACAAAACCCTTTTACTAGTAATATGGGAGTTAGAGTTGTTGAGTCTCTCACACAAGAACCATTATGATAGGAGAACCTGAAAATTAAATTAAGACACTTTCAATATGTTTAAGTAAAAGGCCAAGTACACTTTTAGATAGTTAAAGCAGAGAGGAAGATAGTCCCTGAAAAAAACTAGAAACATGTTCAGAGTGATAAAAACACAGAGAACTGTCTGTCACCTAAGCCACTTTGGCTGCCTATGTATTCAATGATTGTGTTAGGACAGCAGAGTGCCTTTGGAACTAATGATGAAGACATCACTTAAATCTTGTAACAACATCAGTGAATTCTTCCAGCAAATGTTCTCAGAGAGTCAAAAAGTCCAACAGTTTCATCCCAGAAACTGCATTATCATATCAAAAGCAACATATGTTGTCTCTTGCATACATACATACATACATACATACATACATACATACATACATACAT
>JAHTLZ010003542.1:30775695-30792360 GCA_023846285.1 Phrynocephalus versicolor
AGTAGTAGTAGTAGTAGTAGTAGTAGTAGTAGTAGTAGTAGTAGTAGTAGTTGTTGTTGTTGTTGTTGTTGTTTACTGGGCAATTGGCAAAATTGAAATGGGTGGCCTATAGAGCTGAAATGTCCAGATTGAAATAGACAAAGAAACAGTGAAAGGCCTTTGGAAGGCTTACTCCAAGGCAGTGGAGGCAGAAAAGAAAGGGTTTTTCTCTACCACCATTGATTTGGCACAAAATCGCCTAGGACAGCTTTTCTGAATAGTCAAAAGTCTGCTGCACACTGACCCACGGGCAGATAACACAGACCAATCTGTATCTCACTGCGAAGGACTTTCACAACACTTTACAGGCAAAATTGAACAGATCCGGGCTAGTTTGAATGCAGCTATTGATCCAGGGCCTGTAATTAAAACACCCCACCCTCCTTATCCTGTATTAATGGATGACTTTCAGCTCCTACAGCCGGATGATGTGGCTTGGGGAGGTGAGGGCCACCAACTGTATGTTGGATCCTTGCCCCTCATGGATCATAAAAGCTTCCAGAGAAGGTATGGCAGACTGGTTAAGAAGAGTAGTGAATGCCTCCTTACAACAGGACAGGATACTGGCATGCTTAAAGGAGGCAATAGTAAAACCACTGTTATTAAAAGCCCTCCTTAGACCCAATAATACTGAACAATTACCAACCAGTCTAGAATATCCCATTCTTACGGAAAGTTCTCGAACGGGTTGTGGCCTCGCAACTCCAGAGGTTTCTGGGTGAGATAAACTACCTGGATCCATTTCAATCTGGCTTCAGGCCTGACTATGGGACTGAGATGGCCCTTGTTGCATTGGTAGATGACTTATGCAGGGAAATTGATAGAGGATCTGAGTCCCTTTTGGTTTTGGTAGACCTCTCAGCTGCTTTTGACATTATAGACATGGCATTCTCCTGACTCATCTCTCTGAAATGGGAATTGGGGGTACTACATTATAGTGGCCCCGGTCCTTCCTGCAGGATAGAACACAGAAAGTGGTGTTAGGTGATTTATGTTTGACACCATGGCCACTGACCTGTGGAGTTCCCCAGGGTTCTGTTCTGTCTCCTATGTAATTTAACATCTATATGAAACTACTGGGCAGATTATCAGTTTTTTTGGAGTTAGGTGCCACCAATATGCCGATGGTACCCAGCTCCACCTCTTGACACCTACGGGCTCTAAGGGAGCCACTATCTCAACTTTACATGAGTGTTTAGCTGCAGTAATGAACTGGATGAGGATGAACAAAATGAAACTAAACCCAGACAAGACAAAGGTGTTCCTGGTCAATTGAAAGGGAGAACAAGGGATAGTGATGCAACCTGTACTGGATGGGGTCACCCTCCAACTGAAAAATCCATTACACAGCTTGGGGGTTCTCTTGGACTCATCTTTGAGCTTGGATGCCCAGGTCACAGCTGTGGCCAGGAGCGCATTTGCACAATTAAGGCTAGTACACAAGTCACACCCCTTTCTTGGAGAAACCGGCTCTCGCCACAGTGACACATCCTGCAGTGACATACCTGCTGGACTACTGTAATGCACTCTATGTGGGGCTACCGAAGAAAAGTCTCAGGAAACTTCATTGGGTCCAAAATGCAGCAGCCAGATTGCTAACTGGGGTGGGGTACAGAGATTACATTACACCCCTATTAAAACTGCTGTACTGGCTTCCAATCAGCTATCGGGCACAATTCAAGGTGCTGACCTTGACCTACAAAGCACTGTATGGCCTGGGTCCTAGCTACCTCAAAGATCGAATCTCATAGTATGAATCGACTTGGGTGTTAGAATCATCAGGAGAGGCCCTTCTCTCCATCCCTCTAGCTTCACAGGTACATCTCATGGGAACCCATGAAAGGGTCTTCTCAACTGCTACACCCAGACTTTGGAACTCCTTCCCACTAGAGGCCAGGACTGCCTCATCTCTGTTGTCCTTCCAGAAACAGGCAAAGGCCTTTCTCTTCAGGCAAGCTTTCCCTGAATGATGGACTACCATGTGTATTTTATATGAATCTATAGGTTCACATGGACTTTGTGTTTATAACTACTTATAGCCTTGTAGCTTTAATGTAATGTTGTCTTTTAATGCTGTAAGATGTCCCTCAATCCCTTGTTCTTGAACATGTCTTAATTGTCCCTCACTTTGAATCAGCTGTACGAAACTTCATCAACAGCCAAGCGTGTATTCCTTAACTCAAAAGTTACTTGTTTAGATAATTTTTAAATGAGGACATGGAACAGGGATTGTATCTGTATTGTGTATCTAAAATAAAATATGCACATTGTATTGTGTGTCTAAAATAATTTTCCTCAATTGTTTCAAACTCCAAAAAGAAAATTAACTCTATCTAAATAGTAAAATACTGTATAGCAAAAGAATGACTCAGACACCCTGCTGCTACAGTTTCAACACAGGACAATTCTTATCAGGAAGGCATTTGATTATGCTAAGTGAACAAACCATTAATAATACTATTGATACTGTAATTCTTATTTGTGGGAGAATTAACAAATCTGGATTCTTAAACATACTTAAAGAGGGAATGCAGATCACAAAATAAATATAAGCAATTATTTTTTTAAAGGTACACAGACATACAGTATAACCAATGTGCTTAATAAATGGCTTTCCTGGCTGATATAAATGTTTAGAAAAGTGTTTGATGTGACACTATAAGCATATTTACAGCAGACTAAAATTAGTTTACTAATTCTAACAAAAGCAACAAGTAGAGATGGGCACGACTTAGCGGTATTCCCGTTTCCGTTTCCGTTAGTCGGTTCCGTTACTCTACGGAAACGGTAGCGGGAATTACTGCCCCAGACTTCGAGCTCGAACCGACGAACGAACAATTTTGGTCTGATTTGTCGTGCTCGTTACTTGCGTGACGTCACGCGATCGCGCAATGCCAAGCGGCACAGAAAAAAAGTTTTTAAAAGTAAAAAAAACCCGATTCCCGGCCCTAAAAGCAGGCGAAAACTGTCTGAGGGCACCTACCAGGCCAGAAGGGTGGTTTTTTTGGGGGGTGGGGGTTTCCTCGCCCCCCTCTCCTTGGCTACTGCTACTGCTGCGCTGCTGGTACCAGGCGGGGGGGGGATCGTCTCGTCTGCCTTTGCCATGCGGTGTGCGGGTGGGGGGATCCAAAATGCCGACCGCAATATTTTTTTTAAATCGTGATCCAAAACCCCACCAAAGCACCACAGAAACATGCGAAAATTAGCTATTTTAAATGCTTGATTTTTTACAGTAGCAGCAGTGGGTTTGTCTTGCAAAAAAAGTCTCCATTGATTTTATTTTATTTCATTTTATTTTATTTTTTTACACCTGCGCATTTGCAAAGATGGGCTCGCCCATGGGAGTGGACCATGCAAAGTCTTGGAGCCATTCCACCAATCGCATGGCCAGGTTTTGCTGACTGAACCAGGCTGGGAGGGCGTCTCCATTTGCCATGCAGTGCGGGGGGATCTAAAATGGCGGCCGCAATATTTTTTTTAAATCGTGGTCCAAAACCCCACCAAAGCACCACAGAAACATGCGAAAATTAGCTATTTTAAATGCTTGAATTTTTACAGTAGCAGCAGTGGGTTTGTCTTGCAAAAAAAGTCTCCGTTGATTTTATTTTATTTCATTTCATTTTATTTTTTTACACCTGTGCATTCGCAATGATGGGCTCGCCCATGAGAGTGCAACATGCAAATTTTCCACCAATCGCAAGGCCACTTGGCCAGGTTGACCACAGAGACTTCTGGGATGTGCCAATCGGGCATAAACAGCCCACTAATCGTAGCCCGAACCTGAACCCTAACCCTAACCTTAACCCATACACCAGTACACTGTCCTTCTAAGTGGGTCAGAGAGGCACCCAGAGGTGCACCCCAATACTCACCCTAACCTCACCCGTCACTAGCCTAACCCTAGCTCTTGTGCACTGCTAACCCATCTTAATCCTAAGCCAGATCTACTTGCATTACACTACATACAAGTATGTGAAACGCAGCATGTGCAAAGAGTCTGCCAGTCCGTCACTTGTGGCTCTGGCTGACTCCTGCAGCTGCCTCCAGGAGCCCGCTTACCCCCCCAAACCAGTACTAACGACAACGAAAAAACGAAAAAATGAACCGACTAATTTTTGCGAATTTTCGCGAAAAACGGAAACGAAACGAATCGGACCCTAGCCGAAACCGAAAACGAAAACGAAGTTTTTTTTCTGAGTCGTGCCCATCTCTAGCAACAAGTTTATCATCTATCTATTTATATTTAGTTTTTGCAACAACAGGCATTCCATGTTCCAGTGAAGTTCCATACAGAGATAAAAGGAGAAGAAAAGGGAAGAATAAAATATGTGCATATCTAGGTAGAAAGGCCACTGAAAGAGATTGTTCTAGAGGGGTCAAAGACAGTACAAACTATCCTAGCCTGACCAACAGAAACAGCAGCAGCATTTTACTTATTCAATGGCTCCCTGGTAGTTCTCTTTATGCACTTCAAATGGTGTCTTTTAAAGTCTTTTAATTAAAATTATTAACAGCATTAAAGCATTCTCCCCCTTCTTAGGTAGATCAACAAATTGTTATATCAGTGTTCTGAAGTAATAAAAAAGTGTTAATGTAGAGACACCACACTCTTCCATACTATGCAGCACCATGCACGATGAGGGCAGAAAAACAATAGCCTGAAGACATTCACCTAATGGAACACAGATAAAAGTCTTTCTTGTGTACATTAATATCTTTGTTCCATTCAGATTGCAGATTGAAATGATGCAGTGTCACAGAGCGGATGGGGAGTACTACCCAATAATAGGCAGAATGAAGTTTTTCCAGAAAAAAAAAGTACTCCTGGATTTCTGTAGACTTTTCTTGAATCATGTATTGGATGGCTGACAGCTAGATGAACAAGAATTTTGTCATTTTAGGCAAGCTTTAACATGTTTCGCTGCACAGAAGAAACAGGGAAGGAAGCAGGAGGGGCAGAAGAATTTAGCAGCCTTTTGAGAAAAGGAAACCCACAAAACCTAAATAAATGGGATAAGGAGAAAAAAACAGATTAGGGTAATAATAGGTAGGTTAGCATTTCAGTATGGGATTAATCTCCTAGAGCCTTTGTATCAGCAAGATGTTTGTTGGCCAAGTCCCTGTTACTTTAAGGTATTGAGAAATTAGCTTTACAGTGCCAAATAATTCAACTTGTTTCATTCACAGTCAGCAAGTTTGACAGACTGCTTAGTTGTTTATAGTCAGCCATATGAATGATGCCAACCAAACTTTACATCATTTATTTATTTATTTATTTATTTATTTATTTATTTATTTATTTATTTATTTATTTATTTATTTATTTATTGAACTTATATCCCGCCCATCTTCCCAGAGGAACTCTGGGCGGCTTCCAAAAGACGAACCGAACAGTGGTCGTCAATACAAATACAATAAACAAAGTCAGTGACAATAAAATACAATGACAATCAAAATAGGTTAAAAATAGGTTAAAAGGTTAATCAGACATAGCCTAGCTGCCTCGCCCAGAGCCTCCCACTGATAGGAGGTGAATGTGAATCACTCTGCACAGCCCCATGCACAAGAATACCAAATGGATATCAGGACAGGAGTGGTAGAGATGGCATTTTAAAGATGTGGCAACAATTCTTCCTAATCCAGCCAATCCGAGTGTATACCTATTATAATATTTTAATCCTGTGATGAAAAGGCTTTGAGAATGCTTTCGTGTAACCTGCCCAGACTTTCCGAGGGAAAGTCAGTGTGGTCTAGAAATGCAAAAATAAAATAAAATAAATGTATAATGTATGATAGGACAAGAGCTCCTAACATTTGTACTTAACATTTGTCATTTTGCCTTCACATAGTAATTTGTCAGAGAAATCCTATAGTTTAAGTTACACCCACGGAAGTGAGATGATGGCACCGCGGTGGGGAGATTTTGGGATATTAATGACTTACCTCTTATCTAGAGATGGGCACGACTTAGCGGAATTTCCATTTCCGTTTTCGTTTTTCATTTCCGTTACATAACGAAACGAAAAACGAAAAACGGCTCAAAACTGGAACGAAAACAGAAACAAAACGACTAATTTTGAGCCAATTTTTGTTTTTCGTTACTGGAAAAGCACTTAATGGAGCTAAATGGGAAGAAATGAAAAATTTTTCGTTTTCGTTTTCGTTTGTCATTTTCATTACGCAACGAAACAAAAACGAAAAATTTTGAAAATTAGCTCACGAAAACGGAAACGAGCCGAAACGGACCCCTTGACGAAAACGAAAACGAAAACGAACAATTTTTCTGAGTCGTGCCCATCTCTACTCTTATCTACTGCAGCTTGCTGGATGTGTGAGTAATCTATGTAAATGTGTGGGAGGCGTGGGACAGAATAAAGTCTTAATTACTGAAAAATTCGCACTGCAGTTAGAGTCATTTAAGATCCCAAATTAATAAAATTAATAAATCCTCCTTGAGTCTCCTTCACCCCACCCCTGCTCTTTCCTTTCTTTTCCACATTCTGAAGACTCCTCCAATTGACTGATCATCTGCTTTGTTTTTGCAAAAGGAGGGCAATCAAGCCAGGAAAAAAACAGCAGGGGGTGGGGCGGAGAAGAATTCAAATTCAGTTTCACTTTCTTTCTGGCAGCATGGAAAGGCACTTCTTAAACCTCCAAACCTTTCCCTGCTGAAAAGATCTAGCCATTTTTTTTTGGGGGGGGGGAGCGTTGAAAGTAAGGAAAGGCTGTCAAAAGGAAGGGAAACAACAGTCTCAGTTGGGGCTCTCTTTCACATCCCAACAGCTTACTGCCATGTATACAAAACCCTCCCCCTTAATTTTTAGGGTCATGATTTTAGGAAAAATACGGTGTTCAAAACCTTTGAATGCTGGCTACAGAAGTGATCTGGGGTGTTATTCTGCTGTATCTCGGAGGTTACCACCCCCTTGCTTATTATTTATATCCATCTCAGTCCCTCTGTGTCCTATTTATTCTTGTTAACGAACTTTGTGGGATAAAAACATTTCTTGAGGGTCATCTAGGTCAGTTAGATTCTTGTGTCAGATGCCTCTGTTGCATTTGTTTTGGGATATGTATTTAGATGTCCTTAAATAGTCTAGAGAGGGGCAATGTTCTCAAAGCATCTGGAAAATATTATTTAGTAATACCTTGATTTACGAGTGCTTGGTTTAAGTGTTTTGCAAGACAAATAACCATTTCTGATCAATTTCACCTTGATCAATGACTGTTGTCTTGCAATACGAGCACTGCAGCAGATCACATGATCACAAGCGAGACAATGGTGTCTCTCTCTCTCCCTCCCTCCCTGCTGGATTCTGGGGCATTGTCTGGAGCATTCCCTCTCAGGCAAGCCTCAAGAACAAGGGGTAGAGAAAGGGGAATGGATTATGCTTTGATATAAGAATGTTGTGGTTTACAAACCTGTTTCGGGAATGGATTATGCTCGTAAACTAAAATATTACTGTACTTGGATTTAGCAAAGGTATCCCTGTTATAACAAAAAGAAAGTCTTTCTTCTCTACCTCCGTTGCATCTGCACAAAATCACCAAGAGAGCTTTTTTGAATGGTCAAGGACCTGGTACATGCAGAAAGATAATGAATTTGCACAACACTTTGCAGGCAACATTGCTCGGATATGGTCTGACATGGGTGCTATAGTTGATTCATGTCCTGTGATTGCAACTGTGGCTTCTGCTTGCCCTGTGTTAATGGATGAGTTTCAATTTCTCCAGGACCCTTGGGGAGGTGAGGCATTGCTTTTCCTGGGTCATAAACATCTGACAGACAGGGACTGGTCAGTTGGGTAGGAGGAGTGGTGAAAGGCTCCTTGCAACAGGTAGGATCCCATCATCCTTTAAGGAGACAATAAGAACACTTCTAAAGAATCCTTCTTTGGACCCCACAGTTCTGAATAATTGTTGACCAGTATCTAATATCCCATTCCTGGGGAAGGTGTTAGAGTGGGTAGTGGCCTCTCAGTTCCAGAGATGTCTGGATGAGGCAGATTATCTAGATCCTTGTCAGGCCTGGTTATGGGACAGAGACGGCTTTGGTTGCCTTGGTAGATGACCTGCACCAGGAATTGGAAAGGGGATCTGTTTCCTGGTTGGTTTTACAGGACCTATCAGCAGTTTTCCGTATTACTGACAATAGTAGTCTCCTCAGCTGTCTTTCTTTAATGGACTTTGGGGCACTGTTTTATTGTGGCTCAAGTCCTTCCTGAAGGAGAGAATGCAGGTGTTGATAGGGTATGTTCAATACCCCAGCCACAGACCTGTGGGGTCCCTCAGAGTTCTGTTTCATCTCCTAAGTTATTTAACATCTTCTGAAGTTTGACGATTTGGTGTCATGGGTATGTGGATGACACCCAGCTCTACCTATCTTTACCTCCTGAATCCAAGGAAGCAACTTTGGCTATAAATTTGGTAGCAGTCATGAACTGGATGAGGGTGAACAAGTTGAAACTTAATCCAGACAAGATGGAGTTGCCTGTGGTCAATTGAAAGGGAATAGGGATGCAGCTTTGACTGGATGGGATTACTCTCCAATTGAAAAAAGAGGTACACAGTTTTTTTTGGGGGGGGGGTGCTTCTGAATTCATTCTTGAGCCTAGATGCTTCAGAAGTGGCTAGGAGTTCATTTACACAATTAAAACTACTGCACCAACTATTAGTCTGTTTCTTGAGAGATATGATCTGGCAGCTGTGACATGCACCATAGCTACCTCCTGGCTGGATTATTGTAATCCACTTTTTGTGGGGTTACCAATGGAAGATGTCAAGAAAATTAAGTGAGTTCAAAATAGAGGAGCCAGATTGCTGACTGGGGCTGGTTACATGGATCAAATAGCATCCCTGTTTCAGCAGCTCTACTGGCTACCAATCAGTTTCTGGGCACAATCCAAAGTGCTGGTTTTAAGGGCTATAAAGTCTTAAAAGTGCAAAGAAATAGAGGAAAACAACAGAAAAGGAAAAACCAGAGATCTATTCAAGAAAACTGGAGATATTAAAGGGGCATTTCGTGCAAAGATGGATATGATAAAGGACAAAAAATGGTAGGGACCTAACTGAAGCAGAAGATATCAAGAAGAGACAGCAAGAATATACAGAAGAATTATATCAGAAAGATCTGGATGTCCCTGATAACCAAGATAGCGTAGTTGCTGACCTGGAGCCAGACATCCTGGAAAGTGAAGTCAAGTGGGCCTTAGAAAGCATTGCAAACAACAAGGCCAGTGGAGGTGACGGCATTCCAATTGAACTCTTTAAAATCTTAAAAGAGGATGCTGTAAAGGTGCTGCATACGATATGTCAGCAAATTTGGAAAACCCAGCAGTGGCCAGAGGACTGGAAAAGATCGGTCTATATCCCAATCCCAAAGAAAGGAAACGCCAAAGAATGCTCCAACTATCGTACAATTGCACTCATTTCACATGCTAGCAAGGCTATGCTCAAAATTCTACAAGGCAGGCTTCAGCAGTATGTGGAAAGAGAACTTCCAGAAGTACAAGCTGGATTTCGAAGGAGCAGAGAAACTAGAGATCAAATCGCCAACATGTGCTGGATTATGGAGAAAGCCAGAGAGTTCCAGAAAAACATCTACTTCTGCTTCATCGACTATGCCAAAGCCTTTGACGGTGTGGACCACAACAAACTATGGCAAGTTCTTAAAGGAATGGGAGTGCCTGACCACCTGATATGTCTCCTAAGAAATCTATATGTCAGACAAGCAGCAACCGTCAGAACTGGATATGGAACAACTGACTGGTTTAAAATTGGGAAAGGAGTACGACAAGGCTGTATACTGTCACATTTCCTATTTAACTTATATGCAGAGTACATCATGCGAAAGGCAGGTCTGGATGAATTACAAGCCGGAATTAAGATTGCCGGAAGAAATATCAACAACCTTAGATACACAGATGATACTATTCTGATAGCAGAAAGTGAGGAGGAATTAAAGAACCTCTTAATGAGGGTGAAAGAGGAGAGTGAAAAAATGGGCTGAAGCTCAACATCAAAAAAACTAAGATCATGGCCACCGGTCCCATCACCTCCTGGCAAATAGAAGGGGAAGAAATGAAGGCAATGACAGAGTTTATTTTCTTGGGCTCCTTAATCACTGCAGATGGTGACTGCAGCAACGAAATAAAAAGACGCCTGCTTCTTGGGAGGAAAGCAATGGCAACCCTAGATAGCATCCTAAAGAGCAGAAACATCACTTTGCCAACTAACGTCAGGAGGATAGTCAAAGCTATGGTTTTTCCAGTAGTGATGTGTGGAAGTGAAAGCTGGACTATAAAGAAGGCTGATTGCCGCAGAATTGATGCTTTTGAGCTGTGGTGTTGGAGTAGAGTCTTGAGAGTTCCCTGGACTGAAAGGAAATCAAACCTATCCATCTTGAAAGAAATCAACCCTGAATGTTCACTGGAAGGAAAGATTTTGAAGCTGAGGCTCCAGTACTTTGGCCACCTCATGAGGAGAGAGGACTCATTGGAAAAGTCCCTGATGTTGGGAAAGATTGAAGGCAAAAGGAAAAGAGGACGCCAGAGAATGAGATGGTTGGACGGTGTCATCGATGCAACGAACATGGATTTGACAAAACTCCAGGAGGCAGTGGAAGACAGGAAGGCCTGGTGAGCTCTCGTCCATGGGGTCACGAAGAGTCAGACATGACTGAACGACTGAACAACAACAACAAAAAAGTCTTAAAAGGCCTGGGCCCAAACTATCTCAAGGACCACATCTCCCTTTATGAGCCAGCTAGAGTACTAAGATAATCCTCAGAGCACATTCTCTCAATCCCATCACTTTTACAGATATGTCTGTTGCTGCTTCTTGATTTTGGAACTCCCTTCCACAGGAGGCCAGACTTGCCCCATCTTGGTGTACTGCCACAATCTGGTAAAGGCTTTTCTTCCCTTAGTAACTAGCTACCTGTTATGGGATTTTTACTTGTGGCATTTCCCCTCCTTTCTATATTTGCTTATTTATTCTTGTCATTAATATTGCATTTAATGATATAAATTCCCTCTTCATACTCATTGTCATTTGTTTTAAATATTGTCTTTAATGTTGTTAACAACTATTGTTTAGCCATTGTCTTCAACTTTAAATATTCTCTTTCAGTTGTTGGAAGCTGCCTCATGTCATTTTCAAGGGGAAAGGTGAGATAAAAATATTTTAAATGAATAAAATAAACATTACTGACACTAATCTAGAGCTGAAACAGCTTCCTTGGGTTTAGATAGGAATGAGAGAGAGAGAGAGAGAGAGTTGGGTGTTGTCCACAAATTGGGAACACTAACCTCCAAACCTGTGGACATTGGACAACCTCTCCTAGCTAGCTGCATGTGGATGTTAAATAGAATAGGGAGTGTGAAGAAGTTTGAGGGAGACCACAGACTAATGACCAAGGTATTGAACAAGAGTCCCACAATACAACCATCTGGGTCCTCCCCTGCAGGAAGGACTAGAGCCACTATGACAATGCCACCCAGAGAGATGGCCCAGAAGAATACCATAGCTGATTGTACTAAAAGTCACTGAGGTCCAGCAAAATCAACATGGACAAACTCTCCAGTCCTGTTCCCAGCATAGGCCACCCACCAAGGCAACCAAAGCAGTCTCTGCCCTGTAACCAGGCCTGAAGCCAGACTGAAATGGATGTAGATAGATCCATTCTGCTTATAGACCCATTCAGTCCACGAAGGAATCTGGAATAGCTTAGTAGTGTCACCACTACTGAGGAACAATTCACAATATTTTGGACTAAGAGGAGGACATTTAGCATGGTAGTCTCCCCTCAGTACTAGACCATAGATGTTCAGAATCCTTCCTAGATTCCTCATTCTCATCTGTTTAGGCTGCCCTGACATAAAACACATCAATTTGGCATTTTCATGTCCTGTGTGATTACTTTCCTCCAGCATGAGAGTGAGACTAGGAGCTTCTCCCAAGCCCATCTAAAGTTGGTGCAAAGTGTTTCTGTGCAAAATTAGTGTATTCTCTCTTTAATAAACAAAGCAGATGCACATGTGTGTGTACACGTGTGCGCACACCGAAACAGTATTACTGGCTGATTGTTCTAAAGATGGAAACAACTCTTCCAATAATTCTTATAAATCCAGGAAACAAAGTAGCGGTCTTTATATATATCTTCTGTTGCCCCAGTTGGTGGACAAGACAACTAGTTTATATTCCTGAGCTAGACAATTTTTATTCTTATTTGCAGTCCTTATTCTTATAGTCAATTCCTGTTTTTAGATAAATGTTGAAGGCTGACCTATATTTTATAAGTCTTCCTGTATTCAAGCTACAGTCTACTTAGTGGATAATATAAATATTGCTTATTGATTTTATTTATCTTTTATATTGTAGATGACTGTTGTAGACTGCTTTGAAATATTAAAATTAAATGGTTTGCAACTATTTGTAGATAAATTAATAGAGTAATTAATTAAAGCTAAACAAATGTATGATGATAATTATTTTATATGCAAATGTAAATAAATATGCCTATTAAAACTAACATTTAAGGAAGAATAAATTACAATTTAATTAATATAAGCTGCCACTCATTGACTAGACTCTTTTCAGTGATTTACACATAAATACATTAAATTGTGTTAACTCATCAGAAATGGCTAATAAGGCCCTTACAGTTTGTAATGCAACTGGCCTCTCCTTGTTTAGTGATCATTCACCATGGTAAGTAATGAAATTTTATGTACATTGAAATAAAATATTATTATTATGTTAAAATTACCAATAGAATTCCAGTAATTAAAACTTGAAACTATGGGGTGGCCTTTATCGATGTTTGTTTTCATTTGTACATTTCAGCAAAAAACAGTGAGCCTAAACTGCACCTGCACCACAAACAAATATGTTATAAATCCCAACATTGTATCATCCAATTACTTTAATAAATCAACTAACTTTACTTGTTTAATCTAAGTTAAAGCCTTAAACGTGGCCTCTGTGGGGTCAGATCCATAAGGGCATCATCCCAGCTTCAGGGAGGCCTATTGTCACTTGGTCAGATTTGGTTTGAACCTCCTGTCAAAATTTGTGGATTATTTTTTAAAATTTTCCATATCCAAAATTACATTTGAATATACAAGACTCCAGGGATCTCATAAACAAATTATAATTTGTTGCAGTGGAAATATAGGATATTTTGATTACTGTGGTCATTAGGTCCTTGTATACTAACATACCCCAGGAAGAGGCTTTACAGATTATCAAAGAAGCTCTTGTTGTGTTTTTATCTCCTTGAACTTGTGCACCACCTTGAGTTGCCTCTGTGCAAGCAGGCGGTATACAAATTTCAACTAAATAAACTAAACAGAAAAACACCCAACTACATTTTCTCTTATGTTCTTTAGCAGAGTTGGCCTTAGAAGATAATTATTTTAAATTTGACAAGAAATTCTACTGGCAGATTAAAGGAGTGGTCATGGGATAAGCTATGGCCCCCCAGAAATAGCAAATTTTTATATGGAGTCCTTCAAGAGAACTGTGACCTCCACTAACAATACTTTTTTAATTATCTTATAAAGTAGGTAAGAGTGATAAATAATGTGTTTGAAATATAGAGGAAGTACTATAAGGTGATTCCCAGAGTAATGTAGGAGATAAAGTGATGGAATAGGACTCTGAAGGCTTTGAGGCTCCACTCAGCCATGGAAACTCAACAGTGGAGTAGAACTGGTAAACACACTTCTTAAATATGACACATACCTTTGGATCACTATAAGGTGGTTGTGACCTAATGGCATGGAACACACATATAAAAAAAATTTCCCCGCCCACGTGCTATCAAATGGATTAAATCGCGCAAAGCAGGGAAAAAAGAATAATGAACAAAATGAACCAATGAAACAAATATTTGGAAAATATTCATTAAAAATGAAACAAAACAAAACAAACCCTAAAATAAACTGAACCAAAATGAATCACCATTTTTCTGTTTGTGCCCATCTCTATTCTTAAGGTATTGTTTCAGGGATTCTATTTGTTACACAAGGAAGCAAAGTGTTCTGCTTATATGCCGCCCCATACCACTTCAAGTAGTCTCTGGGCTGTTTACAGTTTAATTATGCAGGCTACACATTGGAAGATGTGGAGGAGGACTTATTAAGAGAGACTTATAGGTGTTGTCCTTCGTACCCAGAAGGGGGAAATTTTTCTCTGGCTGATTGGGATGAATTTGGAAACTCCTTGCATGAACATCCTCTCATCCCTATTTAAGAGCTCCAGACTTGGCATCTTTGCAGATATGCAATTGCAAAGTTCATCAATCCGTTAATAACACAGCCTTCACCTGGCTTTTTACAGGGCCTCAGATTTTGCCTCCTGCCAAACTATCAGATCTGCCCCCACCTCCACCCCGCCTCCCCCTCTTCCTTCCACTTCCTTCTTATCTCCAGACTTGTCCACCTCCTTCTCATCTGCAGAATTCCCACCCCTCCCCCTTCTGCACAGTTTGTTGCTGCTCTGACCATCTCTCTATTGCCAGTGCCACCTAGATTGTTTTTGCGGAACATGATATCTGGAGTCATGACTGATCAAACATCTGAAGACATTTTTGCCCCCTCCCTTCCACCAGACGTCTGCACATCCTTAGCTGATAGCTTGCAGACAAAGGGCCTTCATATAGCCCCAGAGAAAATTCAAACCAAGCCTCTGTTCCTTTATTTGTGACACACGCTGTTACAAATTTCTTCCTGTCTAGTTTTGCTTGAGTTAAGAATTCCATCTGAGTTTACTCTGGTACAATTGTAACAGTTTCTAGGGCACTTTAATTGTGCCCATCCATTTTTGTGCCTCCCTACTCATGAATTACAAACTTTGTTTAATGCCCTCCGGGGACATCAGTCTCCTGCTGATCTGATACCTGTTACCAATGCCATGAAGCATGCTATGCATCAGATCAATGCTGCTTTAAGACATAGTATGGTGGATTGTATCCATTCTCTCAGTCCACTGCACTTGGTTGTGCTAAATACTCATCCTCTGCTGACTGCCTTGTTCTGCAGTCCAAAGTTGGACAAAGCCATCTCCATCACTGAATGCCTGTACTTGCCTAATACACCTTCTAAAATGTTTACTCTGCTATAATAGCACAGATTTTCTGGCGAAAGGACATAATCATGCCAATCAGCTTACAGGATGGGAACTTGTATGCTGCTACCTCCCAATTTCAAGAGCTGAACATGACCATTTAATGGTCTCATCATTAACCTATCAGATTGCTTTTGCAGATTATGTTGGCGATATATGATTTAATCCACCTAAAGACCCTTGTTTAGCATTTTTTTCAACAGGTATCCATCTGCCTTTACTCCGCCTGCATTTCTACCCCTCTCCCTGATGCTTTTACTGTTTCCGCTGATGGTGGGCCCACCAGAGGTGTCATGACCTTTCAACAGCCTCCAGGAACCTGGAAAACCTTTTTCACCTCCACCCAGATCTCTGTCCAGTGCGCAGAGATTGAAACTGTCATCCTTGCCTTTCAAATGTTCCAGGACCAACCTGTGAATCTCACTGTGGACACTCAATATGTACTTAACCTTTTGATTCATCTGCCACATGCCTATCTTCCCCCTCCACTTGATGTTTCATTGCTCTCCTTATTCCTCACTCTGAAGAATCTCCTTAATAACTGCATGTACCTTTTTTTTTGCAGCCCATATCCATTCCCATACAGGGTTTGATGGTACGGGTATGCTGCTGTGATTCTTCCTACATGCTCGGTGTGGATCCCTCCTTGCTGTGTGCAGCCCTACCGGGGAAAAAATGAGCTGGCATCATGACTTTTAAGACCCGGTTCCAGAGTTCAGTGTGGCAATAGCCCTGGATCAACAGAACCAGATGACCATGTGCAGGTGCAAATGGCTGGTCCGCCATGAAGTGAGCCAACCGAAAGTCACCTGGGGAATGCTGAGGACGTTAACTGCTGCTGCAAAGGCATCTTTAGCCCATCAAGGGATTCCAGAGCCTCCTTAAATCTTTCTGGCAGCTGTGATTTCACAGCTAGAGGCTAACTCAGTCTCTATAGTGCTGCTTTCTTCTTTGTGGAATTGCTCCACTAGGCGTTATAGAAAGCAATGACAATTTGCATATGCCTGATCTCTTAGGAACTTGCTTATTTCCTGTTGTAAAGCGTCTGTAGATGTTACACATGAGACCTTACTACAGAAATATTTCTATGCATCAATTGCTATTCAGTGCATTTTCTGTACTTATAAGTTGCCTCACAGCTGCTCTTTCTAGTTTTAAAAGACTTGTATGTATCTTCTAAATATATGATAGTATATGTACTTTGCTTGAAAAAAAAGAATGAAAAAAGAAAGGGGAGATGTTGGGAACCTTTTGGAGTAAGTGTTTTGGAGGCTTCGGTGAGGTACACACATTCCTGGCCAGTGTGGCATATCTGAAAGGAAGTGACCTTCTCTTTTCCCTGACCTTTTGCTTTGACACAGGGCCAAAGGGATAAAGAGCATCTGCATCCTATTAGAACCAATGTTTTCATAATTGTTCCAATGACTGCTAATGAATATACATAAAAGAAAATAAAACAAGCCTTCTGGTTTTTGTCTGTGTCTGTGTCTGCTCAGC
>JAHTLZ010003542.1:30797320-30826187 GCA_023846285.1 Phrynocephalus versicolor
TATGTATGTATGTATGTATGTATGTATGTATGTATGTATGTATGTATCCTGGTGTACAGGATATACATGAAATTGATACATTTTGTGTTTATGGAAAGGTTTCTTTTTTGGGGGGGGTCAAGAAAAAAGAAGGGAATAGTGAATGATTATTGGTTGTAGTATATAGTTATGTCATGCAGTTTTTGCACTCTGAACTATTTCTGATTGTAAAAAGGGGAATCACACTCATAAGTGGTTCTCTACATGTGCACAAACACATATACAGTACATGCATACAGAATTAGTAGAAGGCTAAATCAAAAACTTCATGGGAAATAGGTTTTGGATTTGCAAGAAAAAAATTCTTGTATGGGCCATTGTTGAACAATTTCACCTGCAGCCTGCTATGTTATTGACCAAGAAAGCTAAACCATGTTCTTGTTTAGGTGCTAAGGCAGGAATAATTATTTTAAGCACATTCAACAAGAAAAAAGGTGAAGAAACAGATTATAGACTATATCATTCTTCACTATGTACTGAACAACAATTTATACAAAGGAGCTTCGCGGTGCAGTACTTAAGTTGCAGTACTATAGCCCAAGATCTGGTTACAACCTGAGTTCAGTTCCAATGGGCCCAAGATTGACTCAGCTTTCCATCCTTCCGAGGTTTGTAATTTGAGGACCAATTTGTATTCTGCACAACAATTACATTGCCAACGGCCCATGGAGTGCTTCAAGTGCTAGGGGAGTTACATAAGCAGCACACTTGTTTTTGCTTTTTGCTTTAAAAATATGTAGTTTTGTGCATTAAAAAGGGAATGTATACATTATGACGATCTAAATCAGCATCTAAACCTGCATACTTTTCTTTGAGGAAGGATATAGGTAAGTCATTTAGGAAGCTAAGTTTTAGATTTCTCGATCTCAAACAACATGCTACAAATGACTTACAACAGGGGTGCCCAAACTTTTTGTAAGGAGGGCCAGATTTGATGGCTGAGAATGTGTCACTGGCAGGTTGCTCCCCGACCCTGCCATCCCACTGCAAGACCCATCCACTGACCCATAAGCAAAGGAGGGGGAGGGAGGGGCGAGCCAGCCAGCCGTGGGCCACTCAGAATGGCCTGACGGGCCGGATTTGACACCCCCCCCCGGGCCGGACTTTGGGCAGGCCTGGCTTACAATAAGTGGATCAGATGGTTTGGTGTCACATAGGGTTAAGTAAATAAAAAATTCCTGTCTACCCATGTCAAGATTCTAAAAACTCATTGTACAAAAGAAATGGAACCTGGGGAAGGGGGGAATCATAGTGCAGTGTTTGTTTTGTGGTTGCTTTGAGTTTGCTCACGTGGAGGGGAACCACAGAAATTAAATTCATTTAAAAATGTTTCCACTCACTTTAAGCATGTAGAGTTGATGTGATCCTGTGCCTATGTCTGGAAATCTCATGGCACCACAGTTGGCTTCCAGAAATCTCATGTATGCTCCTGTCCACTCCACATCATGCACATGCCTTTGTATATGGGTAAAATGCACAGTTTATGGCTGTTTTCTCCCTAAGCTTATCTTCATAAACAACAGGACAGAATCATGGAAATAGAAATGGACGATGCTAAAGATGTCAGATAATCAATCCCTGATTATAGTTTGAAAAGGTTAATTTTTGGGGGACTGTTAAATTCAAGAATCTGACACATAGCATGGTCATGCTCAAATCCCGAGTGTTGTAATTAAAAGAAAAACAAAACAAGCCAATGTTTTTCTAAACTCTTAGCATGAATGCCTGCATTTATTCCCCAACGTTATGTCTTCTCAGGCATAGATAAGAATGGTATGTGTGGGAGAAGAAAGATGGAGAATGGTATTCATAAGTTAGCAGTACTTTAAAAAGTATGTGGCTTAATGCAATAAAACAGGAGTTGGATCCAGGTTGCCTCACCAGTTGGATCCTGGCATATAATGTTTTTCATTGTTTGAGGTTAGTCTGATTTTTCCAATCTTTGACAAAGAAGCTATAGGGTGAAATACTTCAAACTTTCTCCCTTAACAAACTGCTTTAGATCTTCCAACAAACTAGGAGTCTGGTTTTAAACTTTGTTCCATATTGAACATTCCACATTTTTTGTGTTCTTAATTACTTTTAATTTGCTTGTTAGATTCTCAGTTTATTTTTAATCAATGTAAATTGTCTCAGGAGCTAAGCTGGCTAGAAGAATGCATGGTATGGCTCTTTATTTTTTTTAAATGGCTCAAGTGTCAATTACCAGATGAAGCATAACGTTAGAAGAACAGTGATTCTTAGTCTGCAGCTGGTTTTCCTATAGAGATACAGAAGGTAGCCATGGGAGAAATAGGTTTGCTCTGGCATTTCTCTATATATCTTAGTTCACCAGGAAGCAGAGTGTCATATCTGTTCTTGACAAAGAGTGTAAGAGGGTGCAGATGTACCTCTCATGGTGAAGGCTGATCTAGTAACTTGAACTTTGAAACTGTACTTTAGATCAGCACCAAATTCAGCACAGATATAGTAGATCTGTTTATGTTCTGTGCCAAATTTGAGAAGTCTGGGAAAAGGATGCTTGAGTTAAGTTTAAAACATATTGAAATTACATACTCCCCCTTTTCAGAAAATAGATACAGTGGTCCCCCGCCATTTCACAGTTCATATACTGCGGTCCCGGTATATTGCAGTACAGTGGTACCTTGTATAACAGACAGCTTGTATAACAGAAAATTTGTACAACATAAAAAATTCCAGAGATAGGGGAAATTTGCTTAACATAATTGCCTATGGGGAAAATCCGTACAACATAAAAATGGGATTACTCTGCTTTCAATGCATTCCTATGGGAATTTGTATAAAGGAAAATTTGCTTAACATAATTTCATTTGGAACGAATTAATTCCTTTATACAAGGTACCACTGTATATGAAAGGCAAGGGCTCCTGGGGTAAGCTGCTTGGGACAGTTTGAGGCCTCCTGCACTTAACCCAGACCTGACAGGCTGCCCCAAATGGGCCTCCGAAGGGTTTCCCGGGCCTGTCAAAGGCCCCAGAAGTGGTTTCTGACCAACTGGAAGTGACTTCCGAAAACCCGGAAGTGACTTCCGGATTGCAAGAAACCACTTCTGGGGTCCAGTGAGGCTGTTGGGGGCTCGTTCAGGGCAGTGCCATGCCCCCCAGTCCTGACCTGACTCAGCATCCCCATATCACGGATTTTCAATTATCACGGGTCGGGTTGGGTCCCTAACCCCCGCGATAGATGGGGGATTACTTAACACAAAATGTCCCCAGATTTAAAAGATTGGAGAACTTGAAAATACCAATCTTATCTTGAAACAGGAAGGTTGGCCCCACCTAATTTCTTTATTTTGAAGGATTTCAGGTTGCAGGGGTTGAATTATTGATCCCCCAAAAGTCACTTTGTTATAAGATCAAACATGTGTGGTGCATGCTAGCTAGCCAACATGAGATCCTGAAGTTGCAGCAGTCAAGATTGTCTACAGGATATACTCCTGTGCTCACTGCCATTCACTCTTGTTTTAAAAATAGCTTTGTATTTGGGTGAGAAGTTGTTAACTGATGAAAAAAGAGTCAGCTTCTGGGATTTTTCTTGTGTGGTGTCATTTTATGAATGACAGTGAACAGAAGAGGGTATCCTATAGAGCATTTTAAAAATTTCCATTGGTGCTGTCAACATTCAGGCTGCCCTTTGCTATGGCATTATTTTTCCTGAGGGTACATGATATTGTGCAGCTATATTGGGGCATTTCCAGGTATTTTGAAATGTGGATACAGAAGCACAGTATCTCATGTTCATAAACTGGAGAATTTTTTTGAAGAATTGATTGGATATTTTTGTGCATGTGCACATGCATGTGAAATAGTGTGAACTAGCAAGAGGGCGTTCTTTCATTAGTTTTGTTTGCTGTCAATTTTTAAAGCACTATTTGCCATGGTGGTAGTACTGGATTCCTATGGTGTCATTTGGGGGGTGCTTATTATGTAAAAATGCATAGACCAACAATTATATTCATTCCAGTACAGTGGTACCTCTGTTTATGAATTTAATGCGTTCTGTGGGACATTTTGTATTGTAAAAAATTCTTAAACCAAAATGCAGACTCCAGCATGCGTGGGGGTGGCGTTATAAACCTCCATTTTTTTTTGTAAACTGAGGCACTGTAGGAAGAAAATCGTAAAGCAAGGCATGCATGCATGCATGCATGCATGCATAAATAAATAAATAAATAGAGGATCAATGATGAGCAGTAGCAGATTACTCTTAAAACTAGATGGTGAAGGGCAGGATAGTAACAATGTTTGTCCTGTCCATTTTAGGGAAGTTGAGGGAAAGTTGAGGGAAATTCTTTGACATTTTTACTAGCAATCACTCCCTGCCTTCTTTCTCCCTTTTTTCCTGGTTTCTCACAGGTATAGTAGTATGGTAATCCCTTTCACAGCTATCATTTCAGAGCTAAAACACACAAAATGAATTGTTTATGTGATCAGCCATGGAGATATAAGTTATTGTGGTTGAGCTGGACTAATGTAAATGTCAAAGCATAAATATTTGGATTTACAGCCAACTGGACAATCAGTTCAGCTTCTGCTTCAAGATAGTTCCAAACTAGGAAGAGGTGGCTACAAAGGAAGAGTTGTCTTTTTGCCAATTCCCTTAAAATGATTCACTTTTTAACAATTTTTGTTTTAGCCTTTGGAGAGTATGATGAACATAACTAAGCTTCCTGTGAGTTTTTTCCATTTGACTTGAAAGTCAGCCCCATTTAAATCTTTTGTTTATTTCTTATGTGGAAAGATAAAATCACCTAGCAAAAGGGTGTTAGGCTTCGGCTTCTGAGATACCTGGATTTCCTAAAGTTTCTAACATCACGTGCCGTCTCATACATTTGTTCTAGAAGATCATTGGTTTGTGGCTGGTGGGCAAAGTTAAGCACTACCAATGCATGAATACACACGATAGTTATGAATTGCCTTCCCTTCACAGTATATGCTCAGGCAAAAGGTGGATTGAGGGTTCAGAAATACTTCGGTTGGGCTTGCAACTCATGAGTTTATACCATCCAAAGCCATTTTTGCAGCCCTCATAAAACAATACTGCTGAGATTGTGCTCCAAACTACATTGTAAATTTCCTGTGCAATCCATGATGACCCAGTTTCAACTTAGTATTTTCCTTGCTTTAGATAGTTTGCAATGGATGCAAATGAAGACTATCCTGGTTTGGGAGGTGGTTCACTTGATGTTTCAGTGCCAAGCCAGGAAAAGCCCACTCATAGCAAGAAATTTCACACGGTGGAGAAGGTTCTGAAATCTACCAAAGTAACCTCTGCCTAACATAAGGGAAATAAGGGAAACTACTTGGTGATTGTGTATTTCCTCTCATTGCACCTTAGCTTTTTGGAGGAAGGATAGGAGGAAAATGGGATAAATTAAAGCTGCTTTGATGGGTTTTGCGTGACATCCAACAGATTGCTTGTGCAGCATGCTCTTTGGGTGAGAAGGGTTGGTGTTTGTTGGCTTTTTTAAAAAAGTTTTATGGCTCTATTATTTTGTTCAGGTGCTAGTGTGAAGAGAGCTGAAGTAATGAGAAGACATCATGGAAGCCCAGTCCCATAGCTCTACTACGGGTGAGAAGAAAAAAGTTGAGAATCCAATCGTGAAATGCTCCGCTCGAACAGATGTCAGTGAGAAAGCTGTTGCCTCCAGCACAACATCCAATGGTAAGTAATAGCAGGGATTTACTAGCCGCTAAACCTGCAGTAATTTAATGTGTGCCGCATTCCATGTGAATTGAGCTTTTGCACCTGGATTCAGTGTTTGTTCTGCAGAAAAGCAAAAGCTTGCTAGCAAGTAGTGTGGAGAGAGGAGAGGGGACTGGGAGGGGTGTGTATGTGTGTGTGTGTAATATAATGAGCCCTCTCTTGGCATCTCTTTTCATCCTAATTATTCAGTTTGAGTTGGAAATAACAATGTAATTTATTGTGGGGAGTTCCTGTTGTGGTGTTTTGAAAAATAATCATGATTAGCATGGAAGGTATTCAAAATACTTTGCATTTAACCATGGAGATTGCTTTCCCCAGACAAATGTTTGGTTAGTACAAAACAGAAAAAAGTTACATTATCAAAAATAAATGACAGACCTTCCTTCCTTCCTTCCTTGAAGAAGAAAAACTTACCGATTGTGAAAACTCACCTCAGTCTAGTCCTAATGGACTCAACCAAGAGAAACAGTTCACTTAAAAAGAAGAAGAAAAAAGGAAAGAAGAATAAGACGTGCCCATTTTAGCAATGTGAATTTGTAGTTTGCACAAGTTTGCCAGATTGCCTTTGCTTGCTTGGTAATCCAACAGGAACACCTAAGATTTCCTTCTTTCTCCACCCCCCCCCCATTTCTGTTTTAATTTAGAAAGGCTAAGATCACTGTTCAAAGCCCTCATTGTGGTAATTGAACCACCTTTGCTTCATGGGATAGCCAAAGAATATGAGCGTATGGCTTTCATCAGCTGTAGAGGGAAATACAGCTTTGGAAATAAAAGCAGCAATTCTTTTCCTAAAAAGAGGGAAATTCATTCTTTGTTCTACTGTTCTGGGGTTTTGTTTTGTTTTGTTTTGACAGTTTGTATCACTTATCTTCATTTTATTTAAAATCCATGCCAGATTATTACCACCTGATAGTTGAAAACACCTCTACTTTTTTATTAATAACTATTAATTTTGATTGACACGACAGTATGGGCATAACACTAGAGGTTGGACCAAGGTATAAATGGCATAGTTCTGCTGAAAGTTAGACTTACTGAAGTCATACGCATTTCAGCAGGAATAGAACATAACTCGATTCAACCTGAAATGTGGTGTTTTATTATACTAGACGTTAAGGAGATTTTTTTATGTTAGATCCAAGGATTTAGAAATTAATAAACTTTTGGATATAAACAAATACATTGTGTATAGATATATGGAATTGATTGATGAAATATATAAATGAGAAACTTGATTATAGCTCTCAGTATTTAATCAAAATTATACTGTAAATAAATATTCACATACAACTGTTAATGAATTGCATTTTTATGCGTGAATCTTTTTGGAGAAGGGACAGCATATACATTGAACTAATTAACTAACTATGCTAAGGTGTATATGTACAGTATAATAAATCTGGAAAATGACATAGGAAAAACTTGCTGAGAAATGCATAGGTGAGGCACCGTAGTGCAGCTGGACTGTAGGAATTTAGTAAGCTGGTACACAGCAGCTATTTATCCTCAAAATTCAGCCGGTCTCTAGAAAAAGCAAACTTATGTAATTGTGGAACACATAAGCTTCAGCAGGAAAGCAGTGGTGTAGATGATGTATCTCTGACAATATTGTGTAGGTGCCTCTGAAGGTACAGAGGATTGATGCTCTGGAAATTGCCCTCAAAATGTGGTTCAGGTTCAGTTCCTCTCTTACAGTTTTCATGAAGCAGTACATTTATCGTGGGGGTTAGGGACTCTACCTGATCTGCGATAAAGGAAAATCCATGATATGCAGATGCTGGGTTGGCTTGGAACTGGGGGGGACCTGTCTGGATCCTCCTACACTTACCTTAGGCCTAGCACTGCCCCGAACAGGCCTCCGACAGCGTTCCCGGGCCTGTCTGAGGCTCCAGAAGTGGTTTTGGGAGATCCTGAAGGCACTTCTGGTTTTAGAAAGTGACTTCCGGTTCAATGGAAACCATTTCTGGGGCCTCTGACCGACTCAGGAAGCCTGTTGGAGGCTCCAGAATTGGTTTTGGGTGATCCAGGAGGGACTTCCATTTTTTTGGAAGTTACTTTTGGTTTGCTGTAAACTACTTATGGGGCCTCTAACAGGCCTGGGAAGCCTGTCAGAGGCCTGCTTGGGGCAATGCCAGGCCTGGGGGCCTCAAACAGGCCCACGTAGCTTGCCCCAAAGTCTGTTGCCTTCATATGATATACCTGGACTGCAGTATATGAACCGCAAAATGGCGGAGGATGACTGTACATTATCAATATTAACATCACTATCATGTGTACTGCAAAAGGGTACATTGTTTGGTCCATGTATGTGTGGATGAAAAGTGCTCCTCAGACTTTCTGCCTCTGATGGTAGCAGCCTTCTGATAGGTGGTAGATGTATAGATGTATGTGGTCAACACCTGAAAATTCTTAGTGTTAACAAAGTATGTTTCAAGTAATCAAACTTCTTTTGTAGCTGTTAGTTCAGTAATCCTTTTGATAGCTGCAGCTGATAGTTAAATATAAAAAATGGGGTAAAAGGATCTAGGCCAGTGGTGGCAAACCTTTGGCACTCCAGTTGTTTTGGACCCCCCAACACCCATAATTACAAGCCTGTGTTGCCAGTGACAAAAGACTGCGGGAGTTGTGGTCCAAAACATCTAGAGTGCCGAAGGTTCGCCACCAATGACCTAGGCTAATAATGGCTTATTCTTTACCAAGCTCATTATTCAGTTTGTGCCTGTGAGTTTGAACTGGGGATTCCTAGCTATCATGCAATAGTCACACAGAGGAACTACACGTTATATTATCTTGCAGTATAGAGATGTAAAATTTCTGGAAATTTTGAAGCTTGGGGAAAAAAATCAATTTTTCTGGGGTTTTGGAAAAATTGAAAAAAAATGCTGCATTAGGACTTTCCCTCCTCTTTTACAGCTTGAAAGTCATTCTGTTACTGTAGGAACATCAAATATGACTATGGACAATTTGACTTGGCATAAAATTATCACAACTAGCATATTAAAACATAGTGTATCTAAACAGTTACAGTGGTCCCCCGCCCTTTCGCGGTTCACATACCGCGGTCCCGCTGTATCGTGGGACCACAGTACCCAGAAAGGGCTTGACAGAGGGGGGATCGCATACCACCTGCCTGCGCCTCCCAGGAGGTCCAGGCAAGCGGCGCACAATGGCAAAGGGGCTTTGGACTGCAGAGCCCAGGGCTGAGCTCCATTGCTGAAGTCCCTTTGTCTGATTGCTCGCTGCCTGCCCGGACCTCCCAGGAGGTCTGCACAAGCAGCACACGATTGCAAAGGGGCTTCTGGCTGCAGAGCCCCAGCGCTGGGCTCCGCAGCCGAAGTCCCTTTGTCGGATCGCGCGCTGCTTGCCCCAACCTCCCGGGAGGTGTGTGCAAGCAGCGCACAGTTGCAAAGGGGATTTTGGCAGGGGAGACCCAGTGCTGGGCTCCGTGGCCAAAGTCCCTTTGTCCGATCGTGCGCTGCCTGCCCCGACCTCCCGGGAGGTCTGTGCAAGCAGTTTGCAATTGCAAAGGGGATTTTGGCTGCGGAGTCCCAGCGCAGGGCGCCGTGGCCAAAGTCCCTTTGTCTGATTGCACGCTGCTTGTCCCGACCTTCCGCGAGGTCTGCGCAAGCAGCGCACAATTGCAAAGGGACTTCAGCCACGGAGCCCAGCACTGGTGCTCCGCAGCCAAAATCCCCTTTGCAATGCTCCCCGCCGCCCCCTGGCCCCTCCGAAAAGCCTTGGAGCTGCGGGGGGTGGTGGCGGCGGCAGGGAGCAATCACATCACTCCCTGCCACCCCGGGCCCTCCTGATCGCCCCCGCCCCCACCCGACCTGCTTCTGCATATCGCGGATTTACAGGCATCGCGGGTCGGGTGAGTCCCTAACCCCCGCGATCGGCAGGGGGTTACTGTATTACAAAGAGAATTTACTTTTTAAATAATATTTATTTGTAATTGTGATGGAGTAATAATCTCCTGAACTCTTTACTAGTTTATGAGGAAGAAAAAACAACCCTCTACAAAACAATGTTTAAAAATCCATAATTAGCAATTATTCACATTTCCTCTTCACAGTATTAAATAAATACTGTGCACAGAAATTAGAATAATCTGATACTATGCATATTTTTAGAAATGATTTGGAAAATATTTAAACACCCTGTCCTAAAATATTTTATTCATCATGTTAAAATAAAACATTCCATAATATTTTTTTCAATTTTTCAATTTTTTGGGGAAAAAACCAAAAAGGCTTCAGGAAAAAAACCTGAAGAAACCCCTAATTTTCCCCAAATTTTCTGGTTTTTTTCCAGGCCTTCAGATCTCTATTGCAGTGTCAGTTGGATCTGAGGCTGATAAACAAGGATGGGAACTTGATATTACCCTTAAAGACTGTTTGAACAGATATAAGCAAACAGGTTTGCCAAGGATTGAACAAGGATTAATTCATCTTGTTGCTTTTCGTTTTAAGGTGCTTATAGAAAGAATGATTTTACCTTACCTGTTTCAGGCAACGGCTATTTCTGAGGAATGTGCCCACATAGAGAGACAGCTGGTATTCATCATGTTGGAGATCCTGTTTGCTGTCAAGCCTTTCTCTACCTCAGGCCTCCCAGTTCTCAAGCATGTGGTCCCCATGTGTTTGCTTGCAGGAGTCTTGCTTTCAGAACCCAAAGAGAAGACAAAGTGAATATACTGATGTAATCTGCTGACCAGTCTATAACGTGTGAGGCAGACCCTAGTAACATGATAAATGTATCTGTCAGAGTGAGGAACAGAGGAAGTGTTTCTCGATGGAGTTTGTCCAGTCACGTTTCAACACGTGCATACTACACCCCTGTGCGTGTCTTCTCAGACGTAAGCTCCAGTGAGTTCGTTGGGACTTTTCCCAGTTTCCACGTAGTATAGGAATGAAAAGCATGAACTAAGATTTTAACCTCAGCAGCGAATACAAATTAATGGCCAAAATCCTTTTGCGGACTTGCTTGGTTTCACTTGCATAACTTGAAGATGTGGAAGTAGTTGTGAAATTTGCATCATGTCGGGAGGCATATCCAGTAAACAGTTCTGAAGATGCAGTTGTGCTTCTAGCTGCATAATCAGTCATGCAGTCAGGGTATGTAGTGTAGATTGTCTGAGTGTAACTCTCAGATAACATCTACATACAGTTGGTGCTATGCCAAGTGCAGTAGGATTTCAACCAATAATTGATTAAAACAATGGTGAGAGTTCTAAGATATGAATTGAGGTTTTAGAAAGCTTATTTTGAATCTAAAGGAATTTTAAAACCAGTTATGAAGAGGTATAGTGGCTGTAGGTATATGAGACCGGTGGGGAAAATAGTGAAGAATTATTTGGATTTGTGCAAACTAAGGTTTTGGATTATAGGGTATGAATTTCCACTTAGGAGCAGATTTCTGCACATATTGCCCATTATATATATGGCCCCTGGTGAGTGAACCCAGCTTTATTTCGGTCAGACACCTGTGTAATCAAGAATATGTTTACCACAAATATTAATTACATTTAGAGAAGTGTAGATTTAGATTTATTAATGCATATTTGCTAGTTCCAGTCTCTCAGAGGAAGAGATGATGTATACAATCAAAACATTACCATAAAGTGTTAGAAGTTTAATTTGAATTAAAACACGAAATAAGTACTGTTTTTCCTGGCAAGTCAGATGTGTTGTACAGTTTCCTGGACTCACCCCAGCATTAACAAAATTAAGAAGTTACAGATATTATATCGGTATCAAATAATATTTATAAATATATATGTCTCAAAAGTATATTAGATTTCTCTGAAGCGAAGAAAAAGGACCATTTTATTCTTTGTTTTTAGATTACCTTGAGTTGTGCAGATCTTTAGATGGGTGGGATTTCTATAGGTTCTTATCAGATCATCTGGGATTATATCATTCCAGGTTTGGGGTTTAATAAATAAGAGGCAATCCCATCTAAAGCATATATTTAACTCTCTTCTATTGAAGCATAAGGCATGATTTCAAAGAAAAGAAAAGAAAAGAAAAGAAAAGACAAGAAAAGAAATATTCCCCATAGCTAATAACTGGTGCAACAGGCTTTAGTGCTTTAATTATTGGGCTTGTCAGAGGTTAGAGTTGGGAAGAGAATCTGTGGCCATTGGTCCTCCACATTCCTGGTTGATAGCTTGCCGCAGCCAAGACAGGAGGCCTTTGTGTGAGGGGGAAGTTCTTTCCTTCATTCATTCCCCATTGTATTTACTTTGCCTGCTCAGGGACATGACTGAGTTATGGGTTAGTCATTTTTTAGTTGTATGTGTGGAGAAATCCTGAAGATCCATAGTCTCCCATGTCACAGCCTTGGAGCACCCCACTCTTGCCATACTGTTGGCTTTGGGTTTTTATAAATCAATTATAACCTATAACTTAGAAGAATATGCATATAGCAGCTGAAAATATTTAGATTAAAAACAGAGTAAAATGTATTTGTTCCCTTTAGTGTGTTTGTGCCAGCAACTGGTATTGAGATAATTTATTCACATGTGTCTTTGTTAAAACAAAATAACATTTACTATTTATAAACATCTATAACATATAACATAATGTAGAGTGCTTAGACATTTGGTCTGACAGGCATATTTTCTCTGGTAAATAATTAATTCTCTTACTGATATACTGTTATGGTAGTAAATCTTATTTAGTCCTATTACATATTTTAGTCAGTTATATCATTATTCCTGTCTGAAGTACATATGGTGTGAGACCCTGTCTCTGGTTATGTCATTTTACCTGTCAGTCCCTGTTGCTGGTTACATGTTTAGTCTTGTCTAAGTTACATATTGTCTGGGTTTCTGTCTAGCAAACCTGTAACCGACACCTGTCTAATATAGAAGTCTGGCTAACTACAGGACTCATTCTGATTAGTTTGAATTGTATTACCATATTTATCGGCGTATAGCACACACACCCTCCTGAAAATAGGGGGCAAATGATGTATGCGTGTTATACGCCGATATGCAGTCTGTCCGGTCGGCCACCGCCTGGCGCCCACCCGCTACCCCTCCAGCCTGCCAGCCCGCCCGCCCGCCCAGGCAGACCCAGCGAGAGAGAGAGAGGAGAGCAGAAAAGGCCCGCCCCTTCGCTCCGCGCGAAAGCTCGGCCAAACCTGGCCCTTTAAGAAAACTCTGATTGACCGGGACACGGACCAACGAGCAGTTGATCTAGGCCGGGGCAGCCCCTCAGGCACCGCCCACGCGTAGGGATGGGAGGGGGAGGTCGGAGCCTGAGTGGCAAGGAGACCAAACCAATGAATGGAAAGGCGGGTGGGCGGAGGGCGGGGGGCCATGGGAAGCCAATTGGGGAAGCTGGTGGGCGGGGCTGAGTTTTAGGATGATGTCATTCGGTGGTTCTTTAGGGGAAAAAGGGAGGGGAGGAAGAGAGGAGGAGAACGAGTTAAAAAATATCGGATGCATCGCAGGTAGATGCGGGTTGGGTTGGGTTGGGTGGGGAGGGGAAGGGAGGGGTTGGGTGGGGTGGGGTGGAGAGTCGGGGGGAAAATATACAATATTTGTGCAGTATCCTCAGGAAATGTCCTGGTTAAACGATCAAAGGAAATGCAGTCTGTCTGGTGAAAAGAATGAGACATTGCAGCATTCAGGGTGGAAAAAAAATGCACCAAATGCCTGCAAAGGGAGAAGCAGAGAGAGAGAGAGAGAGAGAGAGAGAGAGAGGTAGAAATCGGAGAAAGTTCTTTATTTGAAATTTAATTTTTCCCCCTGAAATTTCCCTCTTAAAATGAAGGTGCGTGTTATACGCCTGTGTGTGTTATACGCCGATAAATACGGTATATGCCAATAGAACACATAACCATTTCTTAAGCACATATACATGTTCTGTGTTGCATAATTTTATACACACGTGCACATGACGCACATATACAAACACACACCACTTATTAGATATGTTAGTGAGATTATGCTAGTTATGGCTTTCTGCTGCTGCATGGGGGAGCCTTCCACCCCATATTGATTGGGCCTTTTTCTCAGACAAGGAATGGCTTATGGCTCCTCGACTGTCCTCCCAGGGAGGATAGGTTTACTTTTGTGTGTGTGTGTGTATTGACCAATTGCTCACTAGAAATTAATTTTAAATTGTACTCTGCATGGCAAAGAGATGCCAATTTCATTTTATTTTTAAATGTTGTTCAATTGTATTCCAAAATGAGCGAAAAGAAATATTAAGGATGGTTTTTCACACTTGGAGTACTGTTTTTGTGAGTTCTGGAATTTATTTGATACCTCTTTACATAGTTTTTTTTTCTTTTAAAAAGCATTGACACTGTGCTTTTTGTTTTCTGCACATGTATTCAAATCTAGTCATAGAAGGGATAATGGTTAGTCAGTTTTTGACAATTGTAATATGCATTATATAGGTAGAATTTTAAAACATTTTGCACAGGTGGCACTACTGTATTGCAAGTAAAATACCATATTTGTCGCTGTATCATGTTAAGGCAAGACGTTGTTGGTATTCTGTCTATCTACCTCTCAGTCTGAATCACACCAGCAAGATAGGTCTTTGGACCTGTTCTCCTTCCTGTTGTGTATTCTTTTGTTCTTTTCATAGAGGAGCGCTCTGTTTTGATGCTTGAAAGCTGAATTAAGACACAGTGTGATACTATACTGATTGTAGACATGGAATAGTTGTTTTATAAAGAGGGCCCTTCCCTACCGTGCACTTTAAGAGGAGCACTGAATTGTGGTGGCAAGATAGCAAAACTATAGTGAAATGAAGACTAATATCAGTATGGATATGTACTATATTCCCAAAGCTTGAAAATTAATATTTCTATTAATATTCACATAGTTTTCTTAACCAAAAATGAAGTGTCTGCCTTGCAATTCATTTTACATTTTTGAAAAATGCCGTATTTGTGTAGGATACAATGAATGATGTATGGAAACTCATACATTATGCATGAGCTATGGAAACATATAGGGGCTTTTTCAGTTTTCCCAAAAACGTAAATAAACAAAACAAATTGTACCTATTTACTGAAATGTCTTGTCAAACAAAATATTTCTGGTTTTTGCTTGAGAGATTTATAAACAACAACAAAGAAACAAGGTAAGGTTGTTCTGAGTGTGCTAAGTGGCTATTGGTGTATTTGCTAAATAAGCCCCTGCCTGCATCTTCCAGCCATACCTACATCACCTCATAAACCTGTCTGGGGCTTTTAAACAGCGTTCTTTTTTTCCTGGACAGCACATTCATTAACACAGTTTGCAGAGCAATAAATTACTTGAGTGACAGCTGTCCAAGGTGTGCTGCCTATATGAAGATATTTTCTCTGCTGCTCTTCTGTTTTTTTTTTTTAAAGGCCCATGTGGCAAAATGGATTGAAATCTTTTAAAGATTTTATGCAAAACTTTGGATTGAGCAAGAAGAAAGACTGCTTTAGGAAAATAGGATTTTGAATGATTTGAATGGATGTGAATTCAGTTAATGGAGATGGCTTTGAAAGGGTTTCACAAATTTATAGAAATTTGTGGTACTATTGGCTATTAGTTTTTACAGTAAAATGGAATTTCTTGGACAGTAGGGCTACATTGCCCATGAACAGTTGCTGGGGACGTAGGGTGGATAGGAATCTCTATCCTGTTTTCCTTGTGATTTCCTTGTTCTACATTCAGGTCGCAGAAACAGAGGTCACCTTCCCCCTCATTCACACCATTCATAATTCTGCTAGTAGTGGGTCATAGCGAACTGGGATATACTGTCCAAAGAAAAAAACTAAGCACATAGGTGAGGAGTTGGTCCTTCAGTAGCCTGGCCCCAAGCCATGTAGAACTTCAGAGCATTTGAAATGGTGTCCAGAAGTTATTTTGTAACTGGGTAGTTGAGAGTTATTCCATAGTCTAGATTTTGTTCTTTGCATCTCTAGGGGCAAAGGAGTTTATTAGGGATGGACACAAAATGGAAAAATTATGTTTCATTTCATTTCATTTCGTTCCCCGTGATTCTTTTCGTTTTGTTAGAAATGATTTTTTAAAAAATTCTATGAAACAAAGCAGTAACAAACCTATTTGTTACGCTATAAAATGGATCCCCTGGGTCCTAGAGGCACTAAGACCCAGGGGAGGCATTTTACAGCAAAAGAAATCAGTTAATTTAAATGGAAAAATGCTGTTTCATTTTGTTGCTAACAAAATGCTGCTTCCCCATTTTGGTTTTTTTTTTTTTTCATTTTGTTATCTAACGAAATGATGAAACAGCATTTCATTTTTCGTTTGGTGCGCATCCCTAGAGTTTATGTATATGCATGTACAGTACCTGCAAAAAATGTTTAATAAGCCAGAGACATTTTACTTCCTGTGACAAAAGATAACCCAATCCTGTATTAATTTGTGAGTGCCTGTCTAGTCCCACATGTAGGTTGACAAAAACACCTAGTTGCTTTCCAAATAGGGAAATAGCAAGAGTTTTCCACTTCCGCCCCTTGTAGCTTTACGTGTCTATTTCAGTCTTCTTCAGTATAGGGCCAGCTTTGGGAAGGAAGGCAGTCTCTCACAAGCAACACAGAAGGAGATTTCCCTTATTGTTCATATCAACGTTTCATCCTGGACTAGGAGCACTTTAGCTTGTTTTAAGAAACTTCATTGCTGATCTGGCTTGTTTCCATGTACAGTAGGTTCCTTGATTTAGTCAGAGCTTGATGGTGCCATGTAGACTGAATTTATTTCAGCTACAGTACTTCTCAGCTGTCAAGTTCAGAACTTGTTCTGGGAATCTAGATATAGTGACTCCCAACCTTGGATACCCAGACTGCATCTCCCAGAAATCCTGGCTAACACAGCTAGTGATGAAGGCTTCTGAAAATTTTAGTCCAAGAACATCTGAGTACGGAAGGTTGGGAACAACTGGTCTAGACACTGGGGAGCATCTCCACTAACTTTTCAAGCAGCTTTTAAAATCCAGAGGAAGAAAGAGAAAAAGACTGTTATTAAAACTTTATTAAGTCTATGAAGCTACATGTAACCCATGGTCCAAAGAGGAGTACCTCACCTGGAAAGTTTGGGGAGGGACACTCCTTGCTACTATGTCAGAGGCTTTCTTCCTTGTGCTGCTCTTTCGGTGATAGCCAGTATGTGGAGCATTCAGGTGAACGAGGCTTCATGAATAATAAGTTCCTTGAATGTGTTCATTTGTCATCCACATAAACCTATTAATACCCTGGAGATTCAGTTTCCCGAAAGACTTTGTATGCCAAATGTTATGCCCTTACAGAGTACTGGCATTGGATTTGGCTAACCACGAACTAAGCTTGAGGGTTAAAATAGCACTCTTAAGTGTTCAGAAACTGCCAGCAGTTCCATTATAAAAAATTAATTTCAGCTACTCAGCTATTAAAATCTGCTCCAGGCTGAAACTTGTATAAAGGAGTGAATTCTGGCATTGGTTAGATGTTTGACAACACTGGCACACAAATTTGTGATTATTATTTTTGTTTAAAATGAAAGTCTGCTTATATTTTTAAAGTCACCCCTTCTGGATAAAGCAGTGCATTTAAGCCCCTTTCTTGAAATGTGAACTGATGTTTTTTCTCGCTTTTGAGGGAGTTGTTCTTTTTAGTTCATACAGTAATCCCCCACCTGTTGCGGGGGTTAGGGACCCGACCTGACCTGTGATAATTGAAAATCTGCGATATGGGGATGCTTAGTCAGGTCAGAACTGGGGGGTGGGCTCTCTGGGGCCTCCTGTGGACTGGCGCTGTCCTGAACGAGCCTCTGATGGGCTTCCCAGGCCTGTCAGAGGCCCCAGAAGTGGTTTACGGCAATCTGGAAGTCACTTCTGTTTTTTTGGAAGTCACTTGCGGTTTGTCAGAAACCACTTCTGGGGCCTTTGACAGGCCTGGGAAGCCAGTCAGAAGCCCATTTGGGGCAGCCCATCAGTCTTGGCTTAAGTGCAGTAAGACTCAAACAGGCCCAAGCAGCTTACCGCAGGGGGACTTGCCTTTCATATACTGCAGTCCTGCAATATATCGGGACCGCAGTATATGAACCGTGAAATGGCGGGGGACCACTGTACTTATAATGGAAATGTTGGCTAATTTAATAAGAGAGGGTAAAGAAATAGAAGTGGTAAAAGAGGGGAAGGTAAATAAAATTAATTTATTTCCTGATGACACATTATTAATAATTAAAACCCATTGACAAGTATTTATAAAATACAAAAGCATTTAAAGGCATTTGAGGAAGCAACAGGTAAATTGGAATAAATCTGAATGTATGTTGGGAAATTATAAAGAGGAAGAGAGAAAGTTGTTTAAGGAAGTATTTAAAGGTAATTAACAAAAGAGGAAGAGAAAAAGTTGTTTAAGGAAGCATTTAAAGGTAATTAACAAACAGTATTAATTATTTGGGGATAAAATTAGCATGGGATTTACAAGATATGCTAAAAATAAATATAGAGAAAGTAAAGAAAGATATTATCGAACAAATAAAATAATATCAAAAATTAAGGATTTCTTGGTTTGGAAAGATTTCGGTATGTAAAATGTAATTTATTCCCAAATTGAATTTTTTATTTTGAATATTACCTTTAAAAGCTTTCCCTAAATGTTGGTCTACCATGTGTACTTTATATGAATCTATAGGTTTACATAGACTTTGTATTTATAACTACTTATAACCTTTTAGCTTTAATGTAATGTTGTCTATTAATGCTGTAAGATGTCCCTCAATTCCTTGTTTTCAGATACTTGAAAAGGAGAAAGGTGGGGTAAAAATAGTCTAAAATAATAAAATAAAAATAATAAAAAGGGATGAAAGAGAGTTAAAAGGGATCCAAGAGAGAATAAATATGTTTTGCAATGGTAATAAAAAAGGTGGGATTAATAAGAGTCTATGGCATGTATCACAAAAAGAGGGTGGTTTAGGTTTATCTAATATAAAGCTATTTTACATAGCCAATCAGTTAAGAAATATATCAGATTATAGTATTAAAATTATAACAATTTGGAGAGAGACCTAGAAATTATGCAAAAGGAGAATATATTCTTTAATGAAGATATTAAAGCTGAGATGAGAAAAATAAATCCATTTTTGAAAAACCTGATGGAATGCTGGAAGAATTTTAGGGAGATTTTAAGTCCATTGGTTTGACCTTTGTTTTTGAGTAGCAGAAATTAAGAGTTTTCCAGGAAATTTAAAAGGGAAGTTAATTAAAGTATTGCATGATAAAAAGTGATATATTTATGAGATTGGTTAAAACAAATGTGGAATAGACAAAGTATAAAGGAGAAATTAGGAGAAAATATTTCTTGCTTGAATATTATACAATGTAAAGCTTAGATAATTAAAAGTAGGCGATTGCATTGACTAGGTTTGAAGAAATTATAAATAAAAGAAATAAGATAGAGAATAAGAACAGAAAAGGCATAGTAAGTGAGATATATAATTTACTAATTCTGGAGGAATATAAAAACAATTTAAAAGAGATATGACAAGAAGATATTAATAAAGAAATTAAAGAGGAAGAATGGGGAAATGAGGAATAAAAGAATAGTGAAAAATATATCAGTGAGAGTAAAAGAAAACTGTTATAAAGTACGGTATATTGGAGATGGTATATAACACCTGCAAAGTTAAATATAATAAATAAAGAAATTTCTCCAATATGCTGGAGTTGTAAAAAAGAAAAAGGGACACATTAACACATGTGGTGTGTGTGTGAGACAAGAAAAATGGAATGGACACTGTATTTTTAATGAAATTCAAGAAATATTAAGGAAGAGGATTCAAATGTCTCCACAAAGGGCATTGCTGAATCTGTTTACAGATACTCGTACACAGTTGAAGAAAGAAGAGGTGGAATTGGTAATTATAATGATAATGACCGCAAGGTTGCCTTTTGCCAAGTATTGGAAATCCAGTAACCTAATGACATTGGAGGAATGGTATAGATAGTTATGGCATATGGCCATTAATGATAAATTTACTTGTAAAATTAAAATTGGGAAAGGTTTGAGAAAGTTCAATGATTTTAATGGAATATGGGATAAAGTATTGGTATATGTATTTCAAAAAGGTAAAGGGTATAGACCTGGAGATGACGCAATGTATTTTTGGAGGGAAAAGGGCTGGTCAATACATTAAGAGTTGTAACTCTGTTAAGTCCCAAAGGGGGCTGGGTTGCACGGGGTCAGTTTTTGTTTTATTTGTATGAGTTTTGTTTAATGTCTTTCCCCCTCACTGTATATTGTTGTTTTATGTTTTGTATTGTAGTTTTAGAATTTTTAATAAAAAATTTAAAGAATATAATAAAATTATGGGATATTCATATAGCATAAAAAGTAGAGACTACAGCTCTAAAGCTACATTCTTAAGAATAAAGATATATTAAACATTTTATAGAGATTGGTGGAGCAAAGGCCTGTAGCATAAAAATGTGAAAATGGAAAACAGGAATACACCAACAACAGAATATTGTAGCTACAAGATATTAAAACTATAAAGAGAACACACTATAAGTCCTGTAGTAACCACTATTATATTTACACATTATGATATAACCAGTAGTTCAGTGATCCAGCTTGACTAGGGGTCTGACTAATTGTTTTGAACTGACTATATTAAACTTTTTCAGTTTTTAAAAGCTGTTTCATTTTAAGGTCTTCATTTTCTATTTTCCCCTCCCATAATTATTTCTACACTTGGCACAAAATTTCAAACAGTTTTTTGCTTTGCAGCTGGGATGGTCTTTCATTTAAAGCAATTGTCGGTGTTGTTTTTCAACACCTTCTCTAGGTATCTATTGCTTGGAGCAAAAAAGTAATCAAAATGTGTAGAAGAAATGGTAAGAAGTAGAGATAGGAACAAACTGAACTGTGAACCAAAAACAACAACAAAAAACAAACAAACAAACAAACAAACAAATCCATGAATCGGTCAGTACATAGTTGGTTTGAGGATCCTGTTTTGCTGAAACAACACAAAATGTGAAGTTTTTGTCTCCGTGGTGCTTCATTTTTGACAGAATTGATGACCCATCCCTTTCCCACTGTCCTCATTGCCTCCCTACTTGTTTTGGAAGTTGAGTCATGGCAAGTGGACTTCTTTTCTCGATAAACTGAAACGTTTCACTGCTCATCCAAGCAGTTTTGTCAGCTTGAGGAAAGTTAGTGGCGACTCCTCCATTTTATTGTTCCCCTTGAGTTCACATAATCCTGGTCTGAAGACCCTCATAAATTGGACAATGGCCTGAAGAGGCTCCTTGGGTGGACAATGGCCTGAATAGGTTTGTAGGTGGAAATGGTCTGAATAGATTCATTAGGTAGACAGTGACCTAGGGTGTGTGAAAGAAACATTTCCCAACACCCATTAAGTCTGGGTCGTTATCTATGATCTTGCGGTTTGAGGTGTGAAGTGCTTCTCATTTGTCTGGGGATTGATGAAAGGGCAGCTTGATAAGTAGCAGACAGATTGTGTCTGTGTCCTTCACCTATGTAGAGTGAGGGGTTTTCAAAACACAAATGAATGGCTTCCCCGACCCCTCTCTCAAACCACCTATCTTTTCTGTTTAATATGTGTACATGCTCATCTTTGAATGAGTGCCCTTTGTCCTTCAAATGGAGGTACACTGCTTATTCTGGTCCTGAGCTATTGCCCCTCCTATGTTGGGCCATCCTTCTGTTTAATAGATGTTTAGTTTCTCCAATGTAGAGAGGTCTACACACTCCTCAGTGCATTGGGCCACATATATTGCTTCTCTTGTGTTTTGGTGTTGGGTCCTTTGCATGGACGAGTCTCTGCTTTAGTGTGTTTGTGGGTTTGAAGTAAACAGGGATATGTTGTTTGCCAAAAATCCTTTAAAACTTTTCAGACACCTCAGCCATGTAGGGAATGACCAGGTTCTTCCATCACCTCTGTGTCTTGGGCTGGTCCATTGTTCTTCTGGGTCAGTACACTGCTTTGTTGAAGGCCTATTTTGGATATCCGCAGGCCTTGGGCTATCGTGGCCCTTTTGATCAATCCCCAGACAAATTAGAAGTACTTCACACCTCCACCAGCAAGGCCATAACTAACAACCCATACTTAATGGGTGTTGGGAAAGGTTGCATAGTTGGGACTTTCATGCACCTTAGGCCATTGTCCACCTAACAAGTTTATTCAGACCATTGTCCAATTTATGAGCCTATTCAGACCAGGGAGATGTGAAATGAAGGGGAACTATAAAATGGAGGACTCGTCACTAACTTTCCTCACACTGACAAAGCTGCTTGGATGAACAGCGAAATGTTTTGATCTCTCAAGAAAAGTAGTCCAGTTGCCATGACTCAACTTCTAGATAAACTTACCTGGATGACTGCGAATCTTCATAGACAAACTCCCTACTTGGTGTTAAATGTTGTTTACATTCCCATATCCGAAGCCTGAACAATGTGTCAGCTGTGAGCGGCCTGTAGCCCACATGGCTGTCAGAAGTCACCCACCCAGTCGCGACCTGCTGCTAGCAGTGGCATGTTTGGGTGGATATTGTTCACCTGCCCGCCCCCTGCAGAGACCTGTGGAAACCTTCCCTCCCTGCTAGGGAGCTGCTGGGAGGGGAAGGCTGTGTCCCGGATGCACCCCCACCTCCAATAGTGGGGAAGTGAGAGAGAGCACCAGTGCTCTCTTTGCCAGTGCTCCCTCATCCAGTGTTCAGCTCCAGCTCGTCTCCCGATCGGCAGCTGATCGGCGCTGGGTTGGTGGCTTCTTGCTGGGCGTCTGCAGCTCGAGCCACCCAATTCCCGGGGCTCTGAGGGGAGAGCGAGCATGACAGAGTCCTGCCATCTCCCCTCCAATCACTAGCTGATTGGCACTGGGGGCGGGCAGACTGCTTCTCGCTCACCAGCTGAGCCTCTGAGGCTTGTGCCGGCTGCTTCCCGGGGCTCTGAGGGGAGAGTGAGCATGGCAGCACTCTGCAACCTCCCCTCTGATTGCCAGGCATTCGAGGGGGTACAAGGGAGGTGTGTGCATGGTTGCATGGATCGCCCCTTCCAAGGGGCAATCCACATGACCATGCACATGCCTCCCTTGCACCTCCTCGAGTGGTGGCTTGAGCAGATGCAAGGGAGGTGATCCATCTCCCTTGCGCTCCCTCAAGCGGCAAGGATGTTGCACGTTTTGGCGGTGGGCTTTTCCTGCGAGGGCTGCACTCTTCAGTGCCTTCGCTCGGCAGTGCTGCAGAACACAATAGCTGCATCCATGGAGGAAGCCAGGCTGGCATGGGCAGCAGCTGACCTGTGGCTTCAGAGGAGGCAAGGACGGAGGCAGCCGAGAAGTGTGAGGGCGGGCCACCCAGCCCACTCTCGGTTGGCTTTCCTTCCTGCCCGTCGTGGGAATGCTACAGAGGGCTTCACAGGAAGCCAGCCCAGGACAAGGCAGTAAGACACAGCAGGGCGAGAGGTATTTCGCCCTGGAAATCAGCGGCTCGCTAATTGTTCTCTTGCGCTCCCAGGAGACAAAAGGCGCAGCTAATTGTTTGGAATGGCTCGACTTCCTGTGTCCAAGAGGACTAAAGGGGACGAGGGAGGGAAAGAGGGAGGGAGGGAGACAAAGAGCCATGTTTGGCCGAAGCCACTCAAAAGAGCTGGGGTCGCTCCTCCATTGCCCCTCTCCCTCTCCCTCTCTCCTCGCTCATCCTCGCTCATGTGCCCGAGAAAGGTGGGGTGGGGTACAGCGATCAGCTCCCCTACGCAGGAGAAGATGAGTCACAAAGGGTGTTCAGGCTTGGCTGCACTTCCTTGGCAGTGCCCGGGCTGGAAACTGAACTGGCCAGCTGTAAAAAAAGGTGGTTTTCTGCACTTTAAACAGCAGGGCAGATGTCATGGTGACTAGAAAAATACTGCCCTTTCTCAACTCCTTCAGGCTTGTGGTGAAAGAGGATGATGATGAGGAGGAGAGCAAGAGGCTCTGGCAGCAGCGGCACTGCCGCATGAGCCACTTTCCACCGCCAAACTCTGTGTGCCAAGCACACACACACGTGCATGTGGGTGAGCGAGCAAACCTGCCACCACCACTGCTCAGGTGTGGGTACACGTGTGCCTGTGCACATTATGACTCTCTTTCCCATCCTAGGTGGTGGCAGCCAAAACATGACAGGTATGGTGCAAGGGAGACCGTGAGGCCATTGGGGAGAGAAAAGTAGACCATGGACTATTCAAAGTTGGACAGCACTGCCATATCCCATTTACTTTCAGTGTCATGCTAACAGTTTTTGCAGATGTTACTGTGCTACTTTATTTAAGAATTGTAGTTTTATAAATAAGCATGTATGGTTTTTCTTATACCTCTCTTTTAGTAGGTAAATGCAGCCTCTCTGTCCTAGCTCAAGTGTTGTATGCTTTACAGGTATTTTCCGAGACAACTCTTCAGTTGTTTTATAGATAAGGCCTTCTTTTTAGTCTGGTATGTTTTGTCTAGTTTTTGACCCATGAACTCATTCTAGTGTAATCTGATATTCCTTATTAACCTATTATTCTGCCCTAAAGGAAGAAAAAAAGAAAGAAGGCTAATTATAAACATATGGAGGTTGTGGCCTTTGACTACCTTTATCAAAATTTGAAAGTTATTGAGAACATACTTTAATGTGATAGAAAGCAGAAATTGCTATCTTTATGATGAAGTAACTTGAAGCCAAGCTTGATAGATGAATAAAGAGAAATGAGGTAATTTATCCAGTTTTGGTCTTTTAAGTACAAGAGACATTGTAATTTTTTTAAGATGATGGAGGAGGAATTTGCCATGAAACTTTGCTTCAAAGAAATTACATTCCTTGTACTTTGCTTATATTTTTATACTTGTTGCACTCAGGTGCAAAAAATATAGGTACTGCCCATATTACCCATGTTTTAAATATGGCTGCTAATTGCAGTTCAAGGGAGTGGTCAAGAGTTCAAAGCAGCCTGCTAGTGACCAAATATTTAAATGTAATTTTAATACCATATCCTTTAGATAGTAAAGGATAGGCCAGGCATTTTTTTGTCTATGTGAAAAGTCTTCCGGTAATAATCATTGTGAGTGAGGAGCGAAGACATCAGGATGCATGATACTGCATACCAGAAATCACATTCTGCAGCCACTTTCAACCTTGAGTAACCCAGATGTTCTTGGATTGCAACTCCAAGAAATCCTGGCCAGTACAGATAGTGGTGAAGGCTTCTAGGAGTTGCGGTCCAAGAACACCTGGGTTACTCAAGGTTGAGAACGGCTGCATAATGTATATTGATAAACATGCAATTAATGATTATCTCTTCTTATTGAAATGGAATAAAAATGAAGATAGGGTGAATTGTGTGCAGATATTTCTTTGTGTAGGGACTTCTGTATCTCACATTATGTTGAGGTTTCATTGTCTGGTAGCAAGGCCTTCCACTATCATCAGAGCATACGCCTAATGCATTTGGAGATTTAAAATGTTTTGTAGCACATTCAGGCATTACAAAATTCAGAAGGCTGCTGATGTTCTTTTTTTTATAACATCCACATTGCTGCCAGGTTCTTTACGTCAAAAGTGTTACGTATTCATGCCTAAGGACACTTTTACATGACCCCTAAAATCCGACGCAAAGGGCTCCCAGATGCGGAGCTTAAAATTGTTTTCCCACCAGCTCCGGACTTTAAAGAAAATTAAGTGCGACCACACCCACCTAAGCGCGTCCCAGTGCATTTTAAAAGTACCTGGTGTCCGAGGGTGAAAAATTTCTGATGAGGATGTAAAGCAGTGAGTGCCGGGCTCTCCTCGCTTTGTCTTTGGTTTTTTTTTGCCCCCGTCCCTTTAAGAGACTTTAAGACTGGAATGCTCGCTTCCGGGGCTGCGACCCGCAGATGAAGGTGAGCCTGCATTCTTTTCTCTATTCTTTTCTCCCCTCACACAGACAGGAGCAAGGGAGTGCGGAGGGGGTGGGAACACAGGAAGAGTGACAACCCCCCAGGATCTCTGGTCTGAATATAAGTGGCCAGCGGATCTTAGGGGTCGTGTAAAAGCGCCCTGAGTAAACAGTGTGATGCTCGAAAACAGCAGCATTTATACTAGAATTTATCTATGTACTGCAGGGTAGAGTACTGGGATTAGGGATAGGCCTTTGTTTTGTTTGTAAGTTTCTACAATTTGAAAAAAATACATTCTACATTAGACAGATTGGCTAGCATGTGAGTTGCCACTAGCTAGCAGTCACTGCTTGCATTTCTTATTGCACACCAACTCATGCAGCTGGTTCCACGGCACATATACTGATGAAGCAACTAACTAGGTAATTATGAGGTTTTTATCCAAGAACATCCAAAAATGACATCCTTAGACTTCTCCCTGGCCTTGAACAGCAAATATTAAGTAGTCAAAAGTGGCAGTATTTCCAACATGAGGAATGAATTAGAGGATATTAAAATACTGTAGTACGTCCCGCTCAACATACTGTAGCAGTAGGGTTACTTTAGTAATACTGTACTGACTAATAGCAGACCTGAGTCAGAATATTTCTGTGGAGATTTTGAGGAAAATATAAAGGGATTTTGGCAAAATGATTTGTAGCCGTTCTTTACAGTTACGGTCTTCATGCCAGTCATAAATCAAGTTTCAGAAACCTAGGATTTACAGCTAACTGCTTTTCAAACTGTGAGCATTTTGGATTTTCTGTAACAAGATAGTCACCAACTGAAAATCCAGTGTCTTGGTAATGCTGCACCAAGGAGATCAGCTTCTATTTTACAGTGATTCTAGGTGAAGCCAGTCCAGAAGACTGAAGATTTCTTAATGTGCTTTCTTCAGCATACCACCAAGCTATCCCTGCTTTATTTTCATCCCTATTATATAGGAAGATTTATGTCAATAAATATAAGTAGAATGAGTTATTCTTCCTGAAACAATAGATACACAGAGCATGCTGAAAATGTAACATCAGTGATTCCTTCCTCCCAGACAGTCAGCCAGTTTGTATCTATTGTAAGCATTGATGCTGTTTGTGGGCCAAATTCAGACAGTAGTTGTACAGACTTGTTGAACAAGTTAATTGGTGAATACTTGTTAAGTGAGTTTAATAGTCCTATAATTGATATGCAACTTTTATTAGTTGTGCCCTAATAAAAGAAGTATTCAAAGTATTCAGTATTTTTTCCTCCTCAGTATTATTTGCATGGCTATTCCAACATTTTGAACAACATTTGGAGGATATAATTTAAACGAGGCATGTCCAAACTTCGCCCCCCAGATGTTTTGGACCACAGCTCCCACAGTCCTTTGCCATTGGCAATCTAGGCTTAGAATTCTGGGAGTTGTGGTCCAAAACATCTGGAGGGCCAAAGTTTGGACATGCCTGATTTAAACACTGAAAATTGCATTGTCTGTTCCCATGATTCAGTACACCATATAATGTCCACGTTGCCAACAGGAAAAAGGATGCCAAACTTTACGTAGCAGCTAGCAATTTCAATATTGACAACACCAGTGGCAGTAGTCAAGATGGTATACTGTCAGGATACCCTGTTGTGTTTACTACAGTCCTGACAATATTAATATTATTAATAATATTATTGTCAATATATTTGTGTTTGCTTCAGGAATGGTGAACTGATTAAAAAAGTAATCAGCTTCTGGGATTTTCCACCGTGTGGTTTCCCCTTGTTAATGGTAGTGGTGCCAGGGAACTCCTGTTCAACACCTTCACCACTAGCCTGTGGAGTGTCTCAGGGTTCCATGATTCCGCACACTATTTCTCATATACAGTACATGAAAAAACGTGAAAGAGGACAATCTAGAATTTTGTGGTCTGGTGCCACCAGTGTGCTGATGACACACAACTCCATCTGGTTTCCCCCAGAGCTTTTGGGAATTACAGACCAAGAATGTCTGGGCCCCCAAGGTTGGAACCATTGGTTTAAAGCAGGGGTGCCCAAACTTTTTGTAAGGAGGGCCAGATTTGGTGGCTGAGAATGTGTCAGGGGCCGGTTGCTCCCCGACCCTGCCACCCCACTGCAAGCCCCACCCACTGACCCCTTGCAACCCCACCCGCAGGAAGGGAGGGAGGGAGGTGGAAACCAAGAGAGGAAGGAAGGAAAGTGGGGAACAAGGAAGGGAGGGAGGGAGGGAGTTGGGGGACCAAAGGAGGGAGGAAAGAAAGAAGGTGGGGACCAAAGGAAGCACAGGGAGCCGTGGCCACAGGTCACCCCTTGGAAGAGGCAATCTGTGTGACCTTGCACGCCCCCAAGCTCCCCAGCAGTGTTGGCAGATTTAAAAAAAATGGGGCAAAGGAGGGGGAGGGAGGGGCGTGCCAGCCAGCCGCGGACCACTCAGAATAGCCTGACGGGCCGGATTTGGCCCCCGGGCCGGACTTTGGGCAGACCGGGTTTAAAGCATTGATGTCCTTGTTTTCAGGTAACAAACAGCTTAAATGGCGTATTTATACAGACATACAGAGGTTCTTTACGGGCAAGCTCCCCCCCCCCAACATGCCCCAGGCACCATGAATACTGTCTGAACATTGAAAGCCACTGTCAAACTAGAACAGATGATAGAACAGATTATAAAGATAATGTAGGGATTGCAGTTTTTTTTTTAACAGAACACATGTAACACATGAGTCAACGCTGTAAGGCAGCCGCAAAAAAACTACTGCAGTGCTAGGCTGCATCAACAGAATTATAGTGTTCACTGCAAGGGAAGTAGTAATGCCTGGTTATTCGATTTGTCTCAAGCCTCATGCAATTCTGTGTCTGTGTTCTGGGTCGTTAAGCAAGCTGGAGCATGTGCAGAAAGAGAGTGACCAAGATGGTAAAGTTTCAGGAAGCCCAGCTTATGTGGAATGGATGTGGGAACTGGTTATGTTTAGCTTGGAGTAGAGGAGGTTGAGAGGCATGTAATGGCCATCTTCAAACGTTTGAAGGGCTGTCGTGGCAAAATGGAGCTGGGTTGTTTTGTACTGCTCCTGTGTCTAGGACCCTAATAAATGAATTCAAATTACAAGAGTTTGGTCAAATATTAGGACAATCTTCTTGAAAGTAAGTGCTGTTTATTGTTGGAATGGACCGCCTTTATTTATTTATTTATTTATTTATTTATTTATTTATTTATTTATTTATTTATTT
>JAHTLZ010003542.1:30826197-30836322 GCA_023846285.1 Phrynocephalus versicolor
TTATTTGTTAGACTTATATCCCGCCCATCTTCCCAAAGGGAACTCTGGGCGGCTAACAGCGATAAAACAAGTAAAACAAAATATAGGGCTCCGAACAACGGGAGGCAAGAAGGGAGGGGAAAAAGAAAAAGAAAAAAGCAGACTAACTAACGAGGTCACCAAAGGCCTCTCTGAAAAAGAGGGTCTTCAAGGCCTTCTTGAAGGCGGGCAGGGACTCCAGCAGGCGCAGCTCACTGGGGAGATGGTTCCAGAGTGAGGGGCCCACCACAGAGAAGGTGCCGCCCATCTTCCTGAGGGAACTCTGGGCGGCTTCCAACAAGCTGACCAATGCAGCAATAATCAAATACAAAATACAATAAACGGGATTGCACAACACAACACAACAGACAAACAATAGGTTAAAATAAACAATACTAGCATGCTTCCCAAACAGACAAAGAGGGCTCAATGGCCCAGCATCTTTAAGATTAACAATGATAGCATATGGCGGCTAAAAAAAAAATTACTACCGGTACTGTGTCTGGCTGTTTTGTTAGAAAGTGTACATTGGTGGAAATGGAGCAAAAGCCTCTGGAGAAATACTGACTTTTGACTAGTTTCTTTTTATTCCAGAGATCATGTATTCAATATTATTATCTTTGTCTAGTTTAGTTAGGGCAGGAACACTACCCTACCTGATTCTAGGGCCATAATTCTTTACTACTGGACATGCTAGGTAGAACTTCTGATAGCTCATGCTTATTTGGCAAGCCCTAATCCAGCAGAGTCACACAAATTTCTGAACGCAAATAGATTTATCCATGGCCCAAGCAATGGAGACAATTAATTTATTTGGTAGAATTATAATATCAAAATAATAATCTCTTAATCTCCATTAGAACACCAAGCCCTCATAATGAGCTGTTTTAAGTAATAGAGTGTCTGCTGTCACAAGTAATGCAGCATTACATATCTCTATAATTCTTTCCACGTTGCTTAGCATTTGTGACTTGTTTCTTGGCCATTACCGTGTTTCCCTGAAAATAAGACACTGTTTTATATTTATTTTTTCTCAAGAAGACACACTAGGGCTTATTTTCAGGAAATATTTGGAAATGGTGGGCTCTCACTCTTTAGAGGTTTTTAAATTAAAGTTGGATGGCGGTATGCCACTGTTGCTTTCATAGATATAGTGGATTTTCTGGTCTGGCAGTGGGTTGGATACAGTGGCCCGAACTATACGATTGAATGATTTTGTGACTGTGTGGATAAATTAGCTAACATGATATGCTTGTATGATCAAATCAGAGCCTGGAAAAGTTTTTTGTTTGTTTAATTATAACTCACAAAACACCTCTTACTTACAGCATGGCCAGTGTGGTTGGAGGATTCTGGAATAGTAGTCCAAGAAAATAAATTCTCTGTGGTCTGAAATTTATGTAGGCCTAAAACCTGTGTATGTAGTGTTGAATGTTTATATTTCAGTCTGAAATGTGTTGAAAAGCATTCTGTCTTGCTGAAATTAATCTTCTGGATTTCAGCAGTTCTTGATACTCAGGACTGTGACCAAAATGCATAGAAATATAGTCAAGGTTTTATTATTATTATACTTATTTTGACATTGGAGAGAAACTTTTGTTTATCCTGTGGTTAGTGCATATGAAAGATTGCACTGAAAAAGATGATCAGTGCTTTTTTTTTAAAATCAGGACTGACCAACATTCATTTCAATAGTGAATGTAATTTCAAATTTTCAAACCCATGTTCTAAATCTCACCCTACCCCCTTTCCCCCTTCCTTGCATGAAGTACTGCCAAAAACTTTGTCACAACCCACATAAGCTATGCTGTTTTATTCTTGTTTTCTTCTTTCCCTTTTCCTCTTCTTCTTTTCTCTTTCCTATGCTCCCTCCCTCTCACACACTCCCTCTCACATACATTCTCTCCCTCCCTCTCTCTGTGCAGAAAGTTGAGTTCCATCCCAATTATTAAATCTTTGGAGACCATTCCCACATGGTTCTGTAAATGGTAGCTTCATCCTGAGTCCTTTCATCTCTTTTCCTGCTCTCCTGGCTTGACAGTTGAAAAGGTCTGACTGCGCCACACAATGGTTTGATTGGTTTCTCTAGGGGAGGCTTTTCCCTGCCTCATCATTCGCCAGGCAGGTGGACCAGAAAGTCTCTTGATTCTTTTGTTGCTTCTCAAAGTCCGAGGTCTTTGACTGAATAAATCCTCCGTCATGGGATAATTTTCTAAAAGGAGACTGAAAGATGTGAGAGAAAAGCCTCGCTACTTGGGTGCTGAATTAATGAAATAACTGGGCCTTGGAGTTTGCAATTGAAAAATCACCAGGAATGCAATGGGTGGAGACGGCCTTCAGCACGCACATTTCTTACTCCCACCCTGCAATAAAGTAGGAAATCTTTAAGTGCTTTTTGTCCGACATGTTGACTTGTCCAGCATCCTCTGGATAGATTTGCATTTGTCACCATGTTTGCACGGGAAGCTAGGGCAGAATGGAGGTAGTCCTCGTGGAAGGCCTAGTTAGTCATTAGATTATAACAAGTGGATGGAAAAGGCTTCTATATGACAGAACTAGGGTTGAGTTAACACAGGGCGAAAAGTAATTTACAGATAGGCTGTCCTCAGCCATCTTTGTAGCCTCTGATAAGGTTTCATTTCAGAATGGATAGGCGACATTTCCACTTACGGACCCATTCTGCGACACCTGTGATAACAGCTTTGGGATCCTAATTGAAATTGGTTTCAAAATGGATTTTCACTTTTCTCTGTCTGGGGAAAATATTGAATGGATTCAGAGCTGCCACAGAGAATCCCAGACCTTGGAAAATGGAGCAGGAAGCCAGGATCATCTTTCATAACAGTGTCAATGATATGACAGTCTTGTTATCTGTCTTATTAATGAAATCATTGATCACCTGATGAGGAAGATAATAGATGGCGGTTTCCTGCCATTCAAGAGCCTGAATTATATTCATTAGAAATACTAGGATGTGGTGGTGGTGGGGGGTTGGGAGAAACCAGAGGTTTAAGTTTAAAATACTTAATACCTATTTACATTTTTTTTCATTGATGATAATTTCCAGATTTTTACTCTTAGAATATAAAGCACCCTGACTTTCTTAGACATTTTCAAAGCATAATTTTATGGGGAATAATTTTATGAAAAACTTAAATAAACAGTGATTTTTTTCCTATGCAGCAGAATTATGAGTGGACAAATTTTAGGCAAAGTACCTTCCTGTTCCTGTAGTGGCATGCAGATACATTTCTGTAAATTCAGGAGCTTGCCCATTGCCAGACTTTGTGCATGCTTGGGTGTGTTGGACAGTATTCTGATGTACAACAGGAGGAGAGGGGGGAGGAGGAATACCTCACTATAAGCACGATCAGTTTATTACCCTCTTTTAAGCTTGAAAGGGAAGATATGATCAAAGGTTTTAATGATGCCACCTATCTTTGATTGCTTAGGAACAAAATACTGTATTCTGAGAATTATGCAAAGCTAGCTTTTTCTTATCACTTCAACTCATTTAGTGTGTATTGTTAGGGTTTAGATTTCAACCATTATCCAAAACCGAAAGTAACTGCAGTTATTTTCCCATTGTAGAATTAAAGTCATTGCACATGCACAAACACACACATCTTAAGATCATACTCATAACTGTTCCAGCAGCAATACTGAGTCATATGATCAGGAACATGACCACACACGACTGACATCTTGTCCATTTGCTGCAGCAGTTTCTGCATATGGTGCTGCCTGCTTATGAATATTGAACAGGACGGTGACCGAAATGCATAAAGCACAAATCCTTTGAGTTTGCCATTGTTGGAAGTAAACCTAGTAGTACCAATTGGCTGCGTTCAAACCAGGCCAATGGCTTCTGACTACCTTCTCATTTTTTTCCTCAAGTACAGTTTCAGTGCTAATTTACTAGACATTACATGTTTGCTCAGAAGGATGAACAAGAAAATAAAAGCCAAGCCACTTCTCTGTCTGAAGGGAGGCATCAGCTATTTCTGAAATAAGTTCTGTACAGTGGTACCTTGTATAAAGGAATTAATTCGTTCCAAATGAAATTATGTTGAGCAAATTTTTCTTTATACAAATTTCCCATACGAATTACAGAGTAATCCCTAATCACGACCATTTTTATGTTGTACAGATTCACTCCATAGGCGATTCTGTTAAGCAAATTTCCCCTATCTCTGGAATTGTTTATGTTGTACAGTTTTTATGTTACACAAACCGTTTGTTGTATGAGTGTCCACTGTATTAGGATTTAAGGGACATCAGAGGAAAATGTTTAAAAAAGGGTCTACCATCCTTGTTTCCTTTTGTCCAGCAAGTCCACACAGGTACAAGTTATCTAACAATCATAGCTTCAAGGAAAATAACAGGATTTCCCTAACAATATGAGGAACATTGTTTAAAAATGTTTGTAGTTGCCATGGAACTTAAATGAACTAGACTAGGTTTTCCTCAATCATATACTTAACAGTGGAATTATTCCGACGAACAGCAGTTTTCCTGTCACTGGCGATTTTCCCTTTCATTCTGCAGTGACAGCAGGTTGCCATGTGAATCCTAGATTACACAGCCTATCTAAAACACATATGTTAAACAAAAGTTGACTCATGATTTCAAGGCTGGTCCAGTCATTTTTGCTGGGCATATTGAGAGAACAGTGGATTTGTAAGTGGGAAACAAATTGATAGATAGGGGATAGCTACTACTGGATTAACTACTTCATTTTTATGTTATGGGTAGTGCCTTCTGCCATCGTGTCCAGGGCAAAAGGTTGTGGGTCTCTCCCCCCCTCCAGTGGGCTGAGATTTAAAAAAAAATCTGTTAATTACATTGGCGAGAATTTTCCTTTCTGATGGTTGGAGAAAGGGATCTTTTCCGGACCCAAACTCCACTAGGAATAAACATGGTGGCCTGTTTGTGTGGGTGTGTTAGTAACTCAAAATGTATTTGAAATATGAACCTTCTTGTTACAAGATTGCACAGCTTTACAGTGGGTATTTCTTGGGTTGGTGCAGTAATGGGCTGTGATCCAATAAAAAATTAATTAGTCCTATTATGGTTTTCTACTTAATCGGTTACCTGATAATTTTTAAGTAGCTATTGTTGTAGTTTTGAAATGAATACAATTTTAATGTCTTAAAATTGGAAGTAGAGACCATGGGAGTCCTCTGGATGCTACTGGATTGCAACTCTCTTCATCCTTAACCAGTACAATAAATGCTTAGTGACTGGAGTTGAATATAAGAGACATCCACCTTCCCCCATCTCTTCTTTAGATGGTATGTTTGTGTGGTACAACAGAAATTGCTTTGGAATATGCATTCCTTCTTGTGAAGCAGAAAGTAGGTCTCTTTTAAGATAGTGGTCTCCATTTTCAATTTTCAGGAGTAATTTTGTTAAATAGGGATCGGAATTCTGTTTGTTCTACCAGCTGGCATTAATTCCTTTGGTATAAGGAATTACAGTATATATCTGCACTTTTTCTGGACATACTCTTCTGGGCAGAGTCTGCCTTTGTTAATATCTGTTAAATTATAATGTGATTTATTTAATACTTATTGTCATTCATATTCCTATTTATTGTCCTTATGTTTTTAAAATTGCTTCTTCAGTTTGGATATTATTTATTTGGTTTTGTAAACTGCCTGAAGTAGCTGTTAGCTAGATGGGTCATATAAAAGTTCAATTAACAAACAAACAAACAAACAAAACTTTCAGGAGCAAATTGCTTCAAGTTAAGAAATTGGAGAGAGCATTTCCTGTTGCATACCAGTTGCATCACTAGATGTATGATGGGTAGTACCTTCTACACCGTCTTAATATGCAGCCATTCTTCGCTGAAAGTCATACTGATGGAGTTATGCAATACAGTATGACAATACAGGACTTGGGACACAATTTTTAGGAGAAAAATATGCTTGATTAGATTGTTCTTTTTATTTAACCAAACTTTATTTTGATAAATTAAATTAGAAGTTGTAGAAGATTAATTTTGTTTGGGACTCTGTTGATTTGTTTGGAAAGGTAGTTGAAGTAGTTGCTTTTTAAATGCCTGAACATTTGGTGTTGGAGTAAACATTCCAGCTGTGTTTTGTTCATTTATATCAGGCCTGCCCAACAGATAGACCGCGGGCTACTGGTAGCCCTTGAAGGGTTCAAAAGTAGCCTGCAGGCCATCAATAAAAAAAGTGAGGGGATAAGTTCTCCACCCCTCCCTCCCGCATCCCAAGGACCACCACTGCCCCAGCAAAGTTCTGGGTCCACCAGCCCACTGTCTCAGCTGAGTGGGGCAGTTCAAGGGCCATGGCACATTGAAATCTGTTCCCTCCAGAACAGATTAATTGGTTTTCAATCCATTCCTATGGGAAACCGTTACTCTACTTACAAAAGTTTTTAGTTATGAGCACGTGCTCGGAACAGATAAAATTTGTAAGTAGAGGTTTTAGTGTAGTAGCCCTCAGGCACTTTGGGCTGGAAAAAGTAGACCTTGGCCTGTTCAAAGTTGGACAGTTCTGATTTATATCATATGTTTATATGCCATCTTGACATCAAAAGAGTACAACACAATAATAAAATATTAGCAAAACAATTACTAAACAGAAGGGGAGATATTTTTTCTGATGAATTGCAGAACTATCATTATGCACTACCATCATAAACATGTTTACTCAGAAGTAACTCCCACTGAATTTTGTTGTGATCCTCTTCCAGTGTCTGGTGTTAGGATGACAGTAATGTTAATGTTACTTGATTAGATTTGGTCCAGTTGGGTCAGCTCCGTCTCCTACCCTTCTTCTGACTATGGTGTGTTTCCTTCTCTTTCTCTTTCCTCCTGTGCATTTCACAACAGGTGGTGACAAGTCTTGTGATGGGCAGAGGCTACTGAAATGCAAAGTACAGGGTTTCCCTCCTCCCTCTTGCCTTTTAGTGGTGGCCCGTGAACATACCATAACAATTGGATTAGATGCACCTAGAGCTGGGATGGATTTCCTCTTGAATAGGAAACGAGAACATCTGAAAAATTCCCTTTTTTTAGATACAACAGAACGTGAAGGAAAAGTTGGATCAAAAGTAGAGTAGTACTGAAAACTGCTATGAAAATTATTTCCAAAGGTTTACCATTGGCTGTCAAAAGAAAGCTGCCTCAAGCTTCTTTATAGTTATAGACTGAAGTTAGAATGGAATTGATAGCTCTTGTTTATAGCTGAGGATCTAAAGGAAGCAGATACTGCAAATGACCCTATTTTAATCAACTACTCAAGCAATGGCAGATATAACTAGTTAGTTGACTGATCAATTTTTTTTGCAGATGTCAAGACTTTTTCATTACAGGTTTTTAGAAGTTTTTTAAGAAAGGAGGAGCTTCACAATGGAAAAACAAAGAAAACAGATGAGATATGCCATTGTTTCCTATTGCTTATAAATGTATCACTTCAGATTCTGAAAGAGCAGGGCCTATCTTTAACCCAGATCTGGAGAAAATGTAACATACGCTTCAGTAAAAGTACTGTATACTCAAAATATAATAATTTGATTAAAACCTGCTTCAATTTTTTTTTATTCCTCCCCCCTTTCAAATTCTCTGTTAGAACTATCTCACTTTGCACAAAATCCTGTTGCTTAGCTTAGTAAATTTGATTAGAATAGGTCCATTGAATGAATGAGGATGGAGTGAGTCAGCTGTACATTTCCTTGATTCATATGGTCCTACTTACAACTGTCTTACATCAGCATAGCAAGTTGCAGTTAGAGTTGGCCTATTTGAATCAATGGAAACAATGGGGCAGTTGACTCATTAATCCCCCATTGATTCAAGGGGCATACTCTAATGTTATCTACTATGTTAATTAACAGAATTTGTGCCTTTATGCTTTTAGATGTACATCTAAAAATAAATTAACAGCTAAATGTATAGCAAAGAAGAGAAAGGTTGAATTCAACAGAACATTTAATCACATTTTTGTACAGGTGTTTTCGGTAGGTACAATTAACTGCCAGTTGAGTGTGTATTATTGAGCAACTATTTGACCTGGACATGTTTAATTCACCAACATGCATGCTGACTTTAAAAAAAAAAAAAAAAGCTTTGTTAGATATAAGTGCCAGACATGATTTAATTTTAATTAAAACATGCTGAAAATACAGAGTTAAAGCTAGATTAAATCTAGTTAAATCTATTTTGGACAGTGTAGGTTTCTCAAAGCTTCCTCGAGATTAAGACTAATAAACTATATGTGGCAACTATGAGGTTAAACCTGATACAATTGGTGCAGAAGTGGGGCAATGATATTTGTACATCCTAAATGCTGGCTTAACTCAATTCTCATAGTATATTTCTTAGTCAAAGGCTGATTATAGGAGAAATGTATTTTCTTCTATACCTTCCCCCCATCAGTTGTGTATGTGTGTTGTTATGGATCTGAGCTGAGTTCATATAAGCAGAAGATGATACAAAAGTTTTCCCCTATATGTCCTTCTTTCAGGGCTCTTGGAATATAAGTAAATTCCATTCTCAAATGGGTCTTGTAGTACAAATATACCAGGCAGTGGGGGAGTATATCTATAAAAAGGAATGCCAAACATGTGGTTCTGCTAAATTCTAAGAATTTGAATATTCTTAGTAGATTGCATCTACTAGGAGATGCTTTACCATTTCAACAACAGTGATCTTCAATCTTTCGGCAATCATGGTAAGTTTCTCGTTAACATAAAGGGAGATTTAAAAATGACCAGATTCAAATACGGATATGTGTAAATTGTTTTATTTGTGGCACCTTAATGCATTGTTTATGAACTGCTTTTGTTTTATAATATAAGTTGCATATGTTCTCTATTGAAACAATATGTCTCAAACTCTGCAATTTGTGTTCCCTTTTTGGAATGATAATATACTTCAGAAAATATGGTTTCCCCTTGCTCAGGAAATAAATAGGATTCCTGGTGAAGATTGCTTTGAAAATCAGAAAGGAACCTCTTCCTCTAATTTGATACTTGGATATGCAAGCAAGTTTGGTAATGACAGTATGATGTCTCTTGAAGAATATTATATGTAATCTTGTCCTAAAAAGTGAGGGCACAAGGATGGCAGTGCAGAGCACAACACATGGTGTCACAACAAGCACTTTTCTAGTACCCCCCTTCTCTTTTTCATCATAAGTCCACTAAAGCTTATTTGTTAACTGACTTTAATGGGCAGCAATGTCAGTTTCCTAGGGTAAGGGACAGCCTCTTTTTCTATTTGATTGTGTCCAGTGATTTTTGTTACAACTTATCTGAGTCTGTTCACTGAAAAGTGTCTATCTATGGGGGAGCAGTAGAGAGGATACGTGGAACTGTTAATTACTGTGTATTAGGGCTTACGTGTTATGACATGTGAGATAACTGCTATAGTGCTTGTTGATGCCATTATAACTTCCTCTTTGAAACTGTCAGTCTAAGGGATTTTGTTGAGTGCTGCTGACATGGGTGATGCCCAAGCCTGTAACAAATCTTTTGCCAAGTTGAACTCTGCTTCTTTCCTTTTCCAGGTAGGAACCTGGCACCCACTGTGTGCTTTCTCTGAAAGTTCTTGGTTGAAGAGACTATAACTGATTCAACCAAAGTGGGACAACAAGCACCTTACATTATGAATGGTTAAAATGTGTTTTGCATCTTTTGACATCATTTCTGTTGTGCAGTTCTGAAAGAACTATGGCAAGTTTACCTGTTGGTGAAAGTGGCCAATCAGTTGCAGGGATCTTCATCTTTTAGCTGTTGTGAGTTTTTTTGGGCGTGTTTGGCTGTGTTCTGGAAGTTTTTCTTCTTGATGTTTTGCCAGACTCTGTGGCCGGCATCTTCAGAGGGCAAGGAGCTCAGAGAGAAGTCCTCGTTCCCCGAGCTCCTCGCCCTCTGAAGATGCCAGCCACAGAGTCTGGTGAAACGTCAGGAAGAAAAACTTCCAGAACACAGCCAAACACCCCAAAAAACTCACAACGGCTATCAGATCCTGGCTGTGAAAGCCTTCAATAATAAATTGATCTTATTTCTTTTCTTTTCTTTTCTTTTCTTTTCTTTTCTTTTCTTTTCTTTTCTTTTCTTTTCTTTTCTTTTCTT
>JAHTLZ010003542.1:30836332-30886348 GCA_023846285.1 Phrynocephalus versicolor
TTTTCTTTTCTTTTCTTTTCTTTTCTTTTCTTTTCTTTTCTTTTCTTATCCAGTGTTCAAGTAATTCCTTAAGAGCCTCAAGAACTTGTATATGGCTGTTAAGCTGCCCACTCCACATTCTTGACTTTCCTTGGTTCTTTGTCAGCTAGTAAAGTCACCCATTGAACCTCTGGACTTGGTGGAGATCTGTTTGTTGACTTTTAAGATGGTTTTCCGATCTTGCCTGATTTCGGAAGCTAAGCAGGGTTGGTTAGTACTTGGATGGGAGACCTCCTGGGAATACCAGGCGCTGTAGGCGCCTGGAGTAGGAACTGGCAAGCCACTCCAGTATTCCTGCAAAGAAAACTCCATGGACATGGGGTCACGAAGAGTCGGTCACGACTGTAACGACACAACACACACACACACATAACACATGGTAGAATGGCAAGCTGTGTGTCTTATAACACAGCCTGCCTTTATTCCAGTTCTACAGGGATAAGATGGCTCACTTTCCTTCCTAGTCCTTCTTCCCTAAGTTGGTTTTGGAGTTTCACATTAACCAGACATTGGTACTTCTTCACATCCCTGGCATTGGATTTGCTGTCACTGGAGGTACATAGGGTGTTGGCTTTTTTATACACAGAGATGACAATTTTGGTAGACAATCATCTGCTACCAAGACCCTAAAGGCTAGCCCATTTTGCCCTAACATTTGTCAATGCTTGAAATGGAATGTAGACGAAACAAGAATGACTCTTACACATCAACTACCTAGAGCTCTAAGTGATTCTAAAAGCTTTCAAATCATTCAAACTTTCAATCACCAATTGAACAGTCCGAGTGGCTACTGACAACATGACAGCTCATTTCTATGTAAACAAACAAGGGGGAACACGTTCTTTGTCTCTATGCCTAACTATCCAGCTATGGGAGAGGTGCTATCTCAGAAACATCTTTCCGATAGCAGTTTATATATCAACCCAAGACAATGTCATGGCAGATAATCTCAAATGTCTGCACTCCAACAACCACGAGTGGTCACTTGACTAAGCAACCTATCTACAACTATGTCAGTGTTGTGGCACTCCACAAATAGACCTCTTTGCCACATAACACAATTCCAAGTGTCAACAGTACTGCTCTAGAATGGGAATAAGTCACCATTTCCTAGGGGACACATTCAGAATCCAGTGGTCCTACTACCACTTCTACGTATTTCTACCGATTCCTCTCATGCAGAGAACAATTGTGAAAATCAGACATTAATCATCGAACATAACCCTTATAGCCCCATGGTGCCCCCACCAGCAATGGTTCCGGACATTGAGATCCCTGGCGGCCGACTACCTCCACCTCCACCTCCAGCCATCACTAATCTCCTAGATAAATGCTCAGATCCTTCATCCAGATCTTCAGTCACTCCATCTCACTGCCTGGAGGATATACCCTCCATAGAACAAGTCCGAGCTCATACAAAGAAACCATCTACTACAACATTATATTCTTAAAAATGGGCTACCTTTTGCTCTTTTACCTCTAATGAAAACTTCTACCACATTGGACACTTTATTATGCTTCTTGCTCCTCTTTCATAGAGGCTTTTCAGTCTCCACATTAAGGATGTATATCACTGCAGTTATAACCTATCAACCTCCACAGTCTGATTCCTCCCTTCTCTCTTGACATCCTACACGTAAACAATTTCTCCAGGTTCTCAAGACTCTTCACCCTCAAACGAGACTACCTACTTCCCAGTGGCCACTCACCCTGGTTCTAAATAGACTTACAAAGCCACCGTTTGAGCTGATGGTTACTTCACCTCCTTACCTGTTATCACTCAAGACAGTCTTAGTAGTCATCACCTCTGCCAGAAGAGCGTCTGAACTTGCTGCACTCTGCATTGATCTTCCATTACTGCAGTTTCACCCAATTAAAGTTACGCTTTATCCAGACATCACCTTTCTCCCCAATGTTGTCTCTGATTTCCACCTAAGACAACACATTACCATATATTACCTACCTTTTTTGCTTCTCCATCCACTGACCTTGAACACTCTCTCCACACAGTGGATGTGTGACAGGTGCTTTTCTTCTACACCTTCCAAACCTCCAGTTTCTAAAAGTCCAAAAGACTTTTCATTGGGACAAACAGACCTTCCAAAGAAGTGCCAATCTTTCCTCAAACCATCCCTAAATGTATCTCCAATGCTATTAAACGTACCTACGAGATGACAAAAACTCTGTTACTTATCCCACCTACGGCGCATTCCACCAGGGCAGTTTCATTCTCTACAACTTTCCCTAGAGGTGTCAACCTTATCGACATCTGCAAAGTTGCAACCTGATCCAATCCTTCCATTTTTGTTACACACTACAAGTTGGATGTGCGAGCGAGAGCTGATACCTCATTTAGAAGGGCTGTCCTGTCTTCTTTGCCGTGATGGCTCACCTCTGGGTAAGATAGCTGGCTAGTCACCTATTGTGTGTATTCACAGATGCCATGAAGAAAAAATGGAAATTACCTACCTGTAACTTTAGTTTTTCGAGTGCGCATGTATGAATTGACACTAACCACCCTTCCTTTCCCAGTTTGGAAGAGAACAGCGTGTTCTGCGCAGGTGCAAAACACCCATTGTGTGAATTCACAAATGCACACTCAAAGAATTAGAGTTACAGGTAGGTAACTTCCATTTTTCTTAAATTATCAATGTTTATTCCACCAATTCTCATTCCGTCCTCAGAATCTGGCCTGGGTTTCCTATAGATATATGTTCAGCAGTATAACATACCTTTGTCTAACACCCTTGCCTATAGGAAAATATTTTGTCTCTCTATATTGTGCCCTAATAGTAGCTTTTTCTCCACAATATGTTACACTTCTGGACAACCAAGTGCTGTGGCACAACCATTTCGTTCATAATAAACTCTAGTTTCTCATGAGCTGCACATCTGTAGATCATGAGAAACTAGGCCATAGTCTTGTAAAGTACAGACGGATCTTCTTCTGAATCTTAGAAGGAAAGTGCCAGTGGAAGATGCCGATGTTGGGTTATATCATATGACTTAATTGCTTGCCTGTGTTTAAGGCAGCTTCTCAGCCTACCACCATAGTGCTCAGTCCCTGGGTTTTTGACTTGCTTTCACTTTGCTTACTGTAGCAGCCTCCTGGTGCACATAGTTTCATGATAGTAGCCATCCAGAGGGCTTCTTGTCCCACCTCCTTTTGATTTTGCATTTTAAATACCCCTTTATGCTCTAGACCCCAGAATGTTGTGACACAGGTAAATGTTTGCCCCACCCCAAAGATTCCTCATTCATTTCTTCAACTTTTTGACTATAAGAACAGAGGTTTTGCTTATAGCCTTCAATAACATAGTCAGACACTCTGAGGTCAGGCTAGGTGAATTACCGGTACTGATCCAATCTTTACACAACTTCCTTGTATGATAACCACAAATTTGTTTGAGCAGTAAAGAACTATATAGCTGTACTGGAAGATGCTGGAAGAATACCCTGGCTTTCCTTGCCACAGCAATAGGAGTGGGGAGGAGGGAGAGGGAATTGCTAGGGTGGAAGGCCACCACAATTCCCCATAATTGGCAATGTATCTGGCACTGACTATGAATGTTTGTCATGCAGTTAAAATTGGGAAGGTACAGCACTGGGTTAAACATTTTGAATGGCCATCAGTGAACATATTTTAGAATCAAATCAGGACTAAATTGATGCCATGCTGGAATGAAAAAAAAATGTATTCGGTTATAAATAAAGAGCCTACATATAAAATAAAATTAAAAAATAGTTGACAAGCTATATGATCGAATACAAACTTCAGCTAATTTAATATAATCAAACTATAGAAATATTAATGGAGGCAATAAATTGCATAATTTACATTTTTAAAGATGGAAGGTATTTAATTTTGTTTGGAGTTGTAGCTTATTTTTCTTTTCTGGCAGCAAATTGTGTGGGTTTCTTCGTTTGTTTTCTACATTGTTAGAAAAACATTGGCAGTTGAGTGTTGGAGAACAAGAGTTTCTTTCATGGTAGCTACCCTTCTACATATAAGGTTATAAGGCCAAGGCTTCTTGTTGCCAGCCTCTGTTGAGAACTCTCACCCTGCTGTTTGTCTCCTGAATTGGATTAAAAATCACTCTGAATCCAATATTCTGCTTTCCAACAGTGGTTAACCAGAAGCTTTTGAGAAACTTAGAAGAAGGGACGGGGAACATGTGGCTCTGCAGATGTTGTTTGATTTATAACCCCGATTAGTCCTAGCCAGCTCAGCCTAAGTGACAGATGCTGGGAGCTGCGGTGCAATACTATCTGGAGGGTCATAGGTCTCCCATGCCTCAGTTGCAAAAAAAGCATGATAGCTGTCTTCAACATCTAGTAACAAAGATGCACAATCTCAGCTTTCGGCGGAGGCAAGATAAGTCTGGATGCTTTCCTGCCACCAGAATAAACCCTCAGTGTTTTATTTGGAAAAAGAATTTGATAATGAGTATAAAAAGACCACTGGATTGGCTGCGGCAGAATAGTAGTGTTGCAGCATAAGGATCAGATCCCTGCTTGGATGACTCATTTGCTATACTATGGCTCACATATCAGCTCATGTCCGGGTAACCGTGGGAGTTGGTAACCAAAGTGGCTATGAACTACCTGGCCACAAATCCATTAGAGTGGAGAAGGACCCGTGTCTCCAACTGTGGGGAACTGTGGTGTCCCCGCCCCCCCGCCCCTTGAGCTGGATAAGCTCCTATAAATTCCCTACATCTAGGGAATCTGGGTTATGGCTGACTGTCCATCTCCCTCACCAAAGATCTGCCCCTATGCATCATATCACCCTTTCTGCTGCTATCATCCAAACAGTGATACAAGCTCATTTTAAAAACCTTGGAAATTGTGCCCCCCCCCCCCCAAATTGCAAACAAAATTGCCATAGGAATAGAGGGAGGGGAAGGGGTGGGTGATGTCCACTTGAAAACTGCCAGAGAGGAACATGGATCTCCCCTTGTATCCCAGCCAGGCGGGCCAAAACAGAAACTCTGCCATCAGGTTCCTCAGGTTGGGAATTACCCTTTCTTTCATGTGCTGGTGGCCGTTTCTGATTGGCTGCCCAGCACAATGTGCTCTACAACCCTCTCCACAATCTCAAACGTGCCTGGAAAGATAACCCAAGATGACAGGTGGCTCCTTCTCATCTTCCTGGTTTTGATGAGCTACAAACCAGGTCCCAGATTAATGCTTTCACTGTATTAATCTGGGCCCTGATAACCTAGGTTTCTGTCTAGCTAATAACCATTGACAGATGTATCAATGTGTCTTGTTACAATTAGCTGAAATGGTTGGTTGTTTAAAATCATCAAAGTGATTTCTCTGCAGATACAAATATAATATCCTATGGACAAAGAAGCTATCAAGAATTTCATTTAACGGTACATCTTTGGACATGAAAATGGAAGCCCTCACATTAACATGAGCAATCAAAAACACATTCAAACTATTTCGAGCTATAGAGACTAAATCTTCCAAGATCCTAACAGAATATGCTAAGAAATATGAAATATAAAGTAATCGCCCACAAAAGGGCACTATCACACTGGCGAAAGAAACTTAAAAAAAAAAAATAAAGATGTGTTTTTACTCTAAAGTCATCACGTGATTGAAGATTCGGTTACAGTGTCCTCATGGGTGTGGTATTAATAAATGAAAATTAATGTTCCCACGTCCTAAAACCATATTTTAAAGTTGATCCTCAGCAGTTTTTTTTTAGCTGAGCCCTAAGCACCCATCAATTGTAGTACGGGCTTGCGTCTGGCAAAAAAAAAGTTTAAAAATCCTCCTCCTCCCCCCGCCCCATTGGAGGGGTGGGAGGAAGATTTTTTTAAACTTCTTTTTTTTTTTGCCAGACCTGAGCCTGCACTACAGCTGATTGGTGCACTTGGGGGTCAGCAAAAAGGAGCGATTTTAAAACTTTTGTTTTCCGGCCGAGCCCCAATTGCGTTCCATGGGATGCTTCGCATTACTGAAATTTCAGAATGCAAAGTGTGGTTTCCTATAGGAATGCATGGAAAATCAATTAATCCATTCCGGAGGCCAGGAAAAGTTATTTTTTTTTGTTTAAACCTCTTTATAAAGTGCATTTTAAAGGCATACACAATCTACAGAAAAAGCATGGAAATAAAAACCCTCAGCTCACCCCCCAACACACAATGCTGAACACACAGAAAAAGGCATGTAAGCCTCAGCTCCCTACCTTTCCAAGTTCGAAAAGTCCCAAAACTGCTGCAAAAATATCCAAAATGACTCCAAAACTCAATGAAATAATACCTCCCACCCCTCCACAAACTATGAGGGTGCAATGCATCCTGTGTACACTTTTTTCTCAACACTTAATAGAAAAAAAGTTATGTGAAGCATCCCATTGAAAATTTTCTTAAAGCGAGACATCTCCATTCCCAGAAATTTCTTTTCATCATGTGATTTCCCCCCCCCTGTCATGCGAGGTTAACGTTTTGCTGCTACCCCTGCAATTTATCATGTGTTGTTCTTCTGAGGTTGTATTTTTCTAATTTTCAAACCCGATAAGGACCAGATGATTTTTATGTCTTGATAGCATAAAACAATAGACTTCAAAGAGGGTGCACTTCCTTTTTCACATTATTGTACATTACAGTGGTGCTCTGATCTGTCGACCTAGGGCTACATGTTATTTGCAGTGTGTAATAAAACTGAAACCAAATCCAAACTTTATTGAACCTTCTGTGTGTTTGCTTGACTTTGGGTTCTCCTGCTCTGCTTCCTGAACTGGTTCCCAGAATGTCTTATAGGTCAAGAGGAATCTAAAATAAAATACATGAAACAGAATAACATTTGATTAGAAAGCTGCTTTCAGCTTGTGAAAAACCACATATAGCCTGTTGTGACTATTGCAGGACTCTGGATTTTTTTTATCAAACATTTGTAGAAATGCACTAGCAAATACTAATCTTCTGCTCAAAGTTCTTTGATTCCCACTTGGATTTCTTTATGAGCCATATTTTAGTTATGAGTATTTCTGTGTTACAACAGGACAGCATGACTTACTCTTCTTATCAGAAGTCCAGTGCAAGCAAAACTTGGAAGCTTTATGAGCCTTCCAGAGCTGATACATCAGTTATGTTGTGCAGAAGTAAAAGCCATTGATATCAACACAGAAGTAAAATTTAATTCCATGATCATAGTTTATTATGTATCCAGTCCTCTCTTTGCCAGTTCTCATTGACCTATTTGGGCATGAATGGAATTTGGAGATATCACTATATTGTGTTTATTAAGGATGAACTTGTGTTGTGTTTGTATGGTGTAAGAGGACACTTATTCCTATGAATCTGGTGTATACCTATCTGTCTGTTGTGATCCCCTGATCTTTTGGTTGAGAAACGTGTGCACAGCACTGTGATAAATGGCAGGTAGGAGGGGGGGAATGGCTTGCTTGCTTTTACATGTGTTGCTTTCTTCAATAGGATTTGGGAACTGCCATAGTAATGACCCCCAGAGGGGTGTGGTGGCTCAGCGGGCTACAGTGCTGAAACTGTGAGCTGCAAAGTCAGCAGATTGGCGGTTCGAATGCCAGGTGCCACACAGTGGAGTGAGCTCCTGTTGTTAACCCCCATTCCTGCCAAGCTACTTCGAAAGCATGTATTGTAAACGGAAGTTGATAAATAGGTACTGCTGTAAAAAGCTGGAAGGTGAACAGGGTTCCGTGTGCAGAAATGCGTTTGGCCATGCTGGCCACATGACCATGGACGTGCACAACATTGGTTTTTTGGCTTTGAATCGGAGATGAGCACTGCCCCTAGAGTTGGACACAGCTAGCACACATGTGTAGGGAAAACCTTTATCTTTACCTGTAATAATGACCCACTTGTCTCAATAGCATATATGAACAGCCATATGAAAAGCAGCACTGTTGAGAGAGGAAAATATAATTTATCTGTTATGGGGACCAAGTTTATAGTGGTCTGCTTTGTGATTTCCCAGAAGAGTTTTCTTAACTGTCTCCTCGTCTTTGCAGCTTTTCTTCCCCCTTCTCAAGCAAGAGTTTGAAATTCTTCTATCCTCACTTACTGATCCATGGCAAATAAGAGTTCTTCATAACATTTAAGACAGAGGATTTGGATAATATAAATTTTAAAATACATAACCCTTCTTCAACTACAAATATTGGATGTTTTGCTTACTACTGCAGTCACAACAGTGTGTAGCACAGTTGCCTCTTGCAGTAACTCACTGTTAAAAATCTGGAAGGAAATATCTAAAAATCAAGCAGAAGCAAGCGAACAGTGACAAGAAAAGCCAATAATTGCATATACCATATTATGAATCAAGACAAGAGTTAAACTAAGTAACATTTTCTTTGGAAAGCTTAGGGTTTTAAAAGTTTATATATATATAGGGATCATATCTTCTGGTTCTGAGTGAAAATACAGTGGTACCTTGTATAAAGGAATTAATTAATTCCAAATGAAATTATGTTAAACAAAAAATCCTTTATACAAATTTCCCATAGGAATGCATTGAAAACAGAGTAATCCAATTTTTATGTTGTATGGATTTGCCCCATAGGCAATTATGTTAAACAAATTTCCCCTATCTCTGGAATTTTTTATGTTGTACAGATTTTATGTTATACAAACCATTTGTTATACAAGGGTCCACTGTACATGAAGTGATACTTAGCAAGATTTATTGAATTCTGGACATTATAAAAGTCTGCACTGGAAAAAAAATCTGTAAGTAGAAAATGGTACATAGAAGCCAGATGTGTATAAATTATGCAGGTTTAGCATGTCTTTATATAGCTTTTTATTGCTTTTGTAAGATACAGAAATATCTCCATAAAAAGCTCAGCAGACCACTCAAACTCAACTCTTCCTGTAGCTTCCCATTTTATTAGGACTTAATTATTTATTTTATTTTATTTCAGAATATTTTTACTCCACCTTTCTCCTTGGAAAAGGAACCAAGGCAGCTTACAGTAATGAGGGTTAACATACAGTCCAATACAATTAAGACATGTTCAAGTATTGAGAACAAGGAATTGAGGGACATCTTGCAGCATTAATAGACAACATCACATTAAAGCTACAAGGTTGTAAGTAGTTATAAACACAAAGTCTATGTGAACCTACAGATTCATATAAAACACACATAATGGTAGTCCATCATTCAGGGAAAGCTTGCCTGAAGAGAAAGGTCTTTGCCTGTTTCTGGAAGGACAACAGAGACGAGGCAGTCCTGGCCTCTAGTGGGAGGGAGTTCCAGAGTCTGGGCATAGCAGTCGAGCAGGCCCTTTCATGGGTTCCCACGAGATATATCTGTGAGGGTGGCGGGATAGAGAGAAAGGCCTCTCTATGTGACCTTAACACCTGAGTTGGTTCATACTATCAGATTTGATTTTTGAGGGAGCTAGGACCCAGGTCGTACAGTGCTTTGTAGGTACCTTGAATTGTGCCCAATGGGTGATTGGCAGCCAGTGGAGCTGTTTTAATAGGGGTGTAATGTGATCTCTGTACCCCACCCCAGTCAGCAGTCTGGCTGCTGTATTTTGGACCTATTGAAGTTTCCTGAGATTTTTCATTGATAGTCCCACATAGAGTGCATTACAGTAAACTAGCCGGGACGTCACTAGGGCATGTGTCACTGTGGCCAAAGCCAGTTTCTCAAGAAAGGGGTGAAACTTGCATACTAGCTTTAATTGTTCAAATGCGCTTCTGGCCACAGCTGTGACCTGTGCATCCAAGCTCAAGGATGAGCCCAAGAGCACCCCCAAGCTGCGTAGCTGATTTTTCAATTACATACAAGAATCTTTATTGGCTTAAATTGATATAAAACAGATGCAGCAAAATATAAAATAGAGAGGTAGGAAATAAGAGGTGATGAGAGGTAGACACATTCATGCTTAGATTTGCATTCATGAGGTACAGAAACCTATTAGCCCCTCTGTGCCAACTTCATTAACCAAGAAAAACTTCGTCTTTGGGTTGCAATTCTAACTACACTTATAGTTAGCTTGTCCCCAAGTATGTCATGGTAGGTTCCATGCAAAGACTGTATTGTGCAACTGCCAATATTCTTCTTACATGTTGTGGGGCAGTAAGGAGAGGCTGCTGTGTGCTTGAATGAAAATACTGTGCTGCTGGAGAGCAACTTTGCAGGTTTTCTCCTAGGTGCCTTGGTTCCAGAGGTTCCATTCTTATCTTTAGAATATCAACTAGAGGAGATGCAGATAATCTGAGAAAATAAAAGTTGAAGGTTTTCCACTGGAACTCTCAAGGGAGCAGTTTTCCGCATTCAGATCCTGTGCGGCTCCCTGAAATTGTTCATTTGTTAATGTACTAATTTCACGTCATCCTTTGGTTGGCTCAAATTGCAAGCTGTTTTCTCAAGAAGTGCTACAAACACTACTACAGACCTGGAACACTTTTTTTTTGGTCACACAACCATTTCTCTTGGGTTCATTTAGAAATTGTACTGGTGGAACTATGCCCCCTTTACAAGTCTTTCGCCACTGAAGTATGTAGCTGCCTTGGAACACCGAGTTCCCTTATACTCTGACTTTAAAAAGTCACTTGAGTTTGAGAATTTTTTCCCCACTGAAGTCCTCATTGGGTGTCCTCCTTTGTATTTGTGGTTCACTTCTACCCTGGCAGCTCATGAAAGGAGAATTATTCATTCTGTCTTTTTCATATTCTATTTCCTGCTTGCTTTCCATGTCTAGTTGAAGATTTTCACTTTATCCTTCTCCCCAAGCCAGTGCACAACTGTGGAATCACTAACATCACCTTCACCTCCCCCAGCCCTCTGTGGAACTTCTCAATAGTTAACATTACATTGATATTTTATTATTATTTTTCATTAGAATTCAGTTTTCCAGAAAAGCTCTGGATAAAGTACTACTTTCTAGGTCTGGGGGCTGTTGTCTAGTGGACAGTATGTCTCACGGGCATCTGCATTCTGGAAGGACTTGTTTTTTAAACAGAGGAAGCTTATTTGTAGACCTGTCTGAAAATCAGTTTCCTGAACAAGTGTGGTAACAAGCCATTGACAACTGAGCCCAGTGATTCAGGGGAAATCCCTTAAGAATGACTGATAATAATCACCCTTCCCTCTAATAATTCTTCCACATTTTCCAAATTAATACAATTTCTTAATTGTTTTGAAATAGAGTACTTCAATCCAGATTTCCATTGTGCACTGGAAGTTTTATATTTATTTGCACTAGTAAACACCAGTAAGGCAACATGGTTGGTTATAAGTGTGAAGCCACACCTGAAAGGCAACATGTAGTTTCACTGAAGCTTTGCAGGAGTGGAGGGTGTATCCTATGCTTTTTTCCTCTCTCTCTTTATACGATGGGAAGAGGGAAAGTACCATCAGTCTCTTTCCACAGTGGCATTTGTGTGCTCTAGTCTAGGGAACACCACGTAGATGATGTCTGTGGAATACTTAGTCTCTCAAAAGCATTTATAGTACCCAGACCCACCTTATAAGAGAAGAATCAAGAAGTCACATATGCACTTCTTTTTTTTCCCATTGCTTCTTGGAATATCTTGAAATCATATTTTTCTTGAAATCATATTTCAATTCTGGTAGAGGTGAAACAAGATGGGCTTCAATTAAGTAAAATTGTAATTGTTCTGATGATGCTTTAGGCTGCACTGTGACCTCTTTTGCCCTACAGAGCTTTGGAACACTTGGTAGGAGAACTAATAATAGGGAGTTCCCCCTTCCCTCTGTGTCTTGTATTTATTTGTTATTGAATGCTTATGTGCTTCCTGAGCATGAAGCTGGGGTGAGGGTGGGATTTGAGAGTCTTCACAGTTGAGTGGATAATCTTAGCGCTGTGAGTGAAAGCAGCAATCTGAAGAGCCTTAATATGTTGACAGAAATGCTTCACAGTTTGGGAGAGAATACTGTGTATAGTCATTCCTTTGACTAAGCAATGCCTCTTCTAAGTTGTGACAAAGGATTAGTGATTGTCACGATGAGGTTCATTTCCATTACTTTACCATTCGACCACTATGGCTAAGATTTAACAACAGTGTTACGTAAACATTGATCTGATTTCACAAATGGTACAGCCAGAATTAAGAGCAAAATGAACGACAACAAGTGTAGCTAAAATAATTATTTTCCCATCTTCCTCTTTATTCTCCTTCCTCCCGTTCTTCCCTGTAAAACTTTAGATTGTAAGTATATTATATCTAGGGCTTGTCCTCTTTTCCCTCGTAAGGTGTGATGCCCACAGAGAATGCTATATAAATAATCATAGTAACTTTGAAAGGTTGCTGTTACCGAACTGGGGAATACATTTGAGGAAGTCAGGTAGTGTGGTAGCTGGTGCTCAGTTGATATCTTTTAAGTTCTACAGTATTAAGCAGTGGTTAGTGTTCTGCCATGGAGTAATGAGAAAGAGGTTTACATGAAACTAATGAAATAAACTTTACATTTGTTTGTAACGGGGACACTCCTGCAGGATCAGACCAAATATCTATCAAGGTGTGCCTTCTCTGCCCATAGTGGCCGGCCAGATAACTGTGGAACCTCTACAAGTAGGACTATCAAGGTGTAGAAACAGAAAGGAATGCTGCCTGTGTAATCAGAGGCAGTAAGTCTCCGTAGGTCCTTCCAAATGAAAGCTTTTGTGTAGAATTAGGAGAGGCTGGATCCTAAGTGCTTTGTGCAACAGAAGGATTTTCTCAGTTGAGGAAACGGTAGGAAAGCCTCTTAGCACCCTTTGCCTGGGATTTTCTCTGAGCATAGGGAAGGTCTCACACTTGGGACTGCCGCTTGCTACCTCTGCAAAAACAGGCCCTATATTTGGTGGCTACAAAATCTGATGAACCACAGAATTTGTTAAAATTGTTAAAGTTTATTGTTTAAACAGTTTACATGGTCTGAAACATTTTGATGCAAGGCAGATAGATGCTGTGTTTTGACAAATTGTGAATTTATTCTGGACCTCTGAGTTTATCTAAATGTAGTTGAAAGTGTTATGGTTCTCACCATATGGGCTTAGGAGAGGAACACTCTCTCTTCCACGACACTTGAGTCAGCTTTACAGGATGGGTTCTTTAGATGGAAAAGTCCAGAAGAGATTAGTAAATGCTGATAGAAATGAAATAATCTAAAGTACATCCAGTTTCAGTGAGGACTATCATAAAACAGAAGTAACATTGTTGCCAGTTTCCCCTACAAAGTATCCCATCTATACAGCGCAGGTGATAAAACTGAGGTGTCGTCATTGGCCAGTATGCAGTTCATGCTTGTGTAGTACAACAACATACTGGCCGTTCCATCCGGCAGCAAGGAATTGCACAGTTGGTCATATGTCCCCACTGCAACCCGTAGTGTGTAACGGGCTGGTGGAAGTGCTTTGAGAATAGCTCTTCTTGTTTCGGCAGTAGTACAGCTACTTGCACATGTAAACTTCCTTCTCAACCATTTTCTTCTGGATTTATTTTGACATATAAGAAAGCAGCAAGAGACAAGCAGTTATCTTTGGGCTTTTAAAAGCATATTTTAAGATATCAATTGAAAATAACTAGGTGATACAAAACGTCAACCAGTATATCTCTGGAAAGCTCTAGTAAAACCTAATATTATAATACTGTTATGACTAAAGTGAAAGTTTCACTGAATGTATTTGTGTATGGACATTTGTGCATGTCTTTCTTTGCCTGTTTTTAAATAAAAGTTGAAGAGTTCCTTTGGTTCCTTCTCCTCTGCATCTCACAGTCCTACTAGATTATCCCTCTTAACAGCTTTCTTGCAGGACAGATAGTTTATAGATGGTGGTATTTAAACACTGTTGACATAGCCATGGCAGTGTGGGCTGAAACAGCACACATGTCAGTGGACAAAGACACAATGTGCAATGTATTTGCAGTGTGTGTGTGTGTGTGTGTGTGTGTGTGTACTCACCCATCCACATTTGTATGCATGTGGGTGGGCATATATGAGTGCGTGCACGCGCAAGTGCTCACTCACTCACTCACACACACACACACACACACACATCATAAAAAGCCCAACTAATCTTTGGCAGATTACAAAAGGTCCTGTGCCTGTATACTTGTAAAAAGATTCCACAGAGTTGGACCTATTCTCAAGTATTTGGGCAAAGGATAATATGGAAAAATAATCACTCAGTGGCAGTATTCATAGGGATTTGTTACTTTTATTTATATAAATTTATTTATAAAAATAAGTGAATTATTTTTATTTATCTAAATTGTTCTGCCATCTTCTGGAAAACTAGAATGCTACAAGAGCTGCTTTTTTTAAAACATGAAAAGGAAAAAGTTTCATATTGGATTAGTACTAAATGGAGCAGTATTTGTTTGTGGGGTTTATTATTTAGTTATTTTGTCGCAGTGCCAATAAAATAAACTCAAAATGCTGTGTCATTTAGTTGAGCATAAAATTTTAAAATATTGTTTTTCTCTATTGTCAATGCATACAGATGATTGTAACACAGTTGTACTTTTTAAATAAAATTTTGTCTTGCTTTTTTGGTCCAATATCGAAAGCAGCCCAATGTTGTCCCACTCTTTCCAAAATCAGTGAATGGAGTAAATAAATATTGTCATACACCAGTGATGGCAAAACTTTTAGAGACTGAGTGCCCAAACTATGATTCAAAACCCACATTTTTTCCCCAAGTGCCAATACAGCAATTTAACCTGAATACAGGTGGCTGTGAAGGGCCAATGTTGGGTGCCATAGGTTCAACAACACTGTATACACAATACCAAAATATATAGGTATGGCTAAATTGCTGGCTGTTTTGGCATGCCACCAAAACAGTAGTTGAATTGTGAATTTTTACAGTCTGTACTTGAAATGCCTGTTTCCCTTGAAATCGTAGCAAACAAGGAGGTTACAGGGGACATATTTGTCTAGAACAGTGTTTTTCAACCTTTTTTGGGCAAAGGCACACTTGTTTCATGAAAAAAATCACGAGGCACACCACCATTAGAAAATGTTAAAAAATTTAACTCTGTGCCTATCACACACACACAAACACACTTCTCACCCCCCCAAAAAAAACAACAAATCCATCCTCCAGCCCAGGCCCTCCCAAGGCATCCCTATCAAAATGTCCACCTGCCCTCACCTTCCCCCTCCCTCCTCCTGGCACTTTTTTTCAGAGGAACTTGCAAACCCAGGAAGGTGGGGCTGGGGGAGGCTCTTCATATACGACCCCCCAACCCCCATCTTTTACCCCTTCCAGTATAAGCCTCCCTTCTCTTCCCCCCCCCGCCTCCTTCCAGCTAGGCAGCCACAGGGCCCGGAAGGGACCCCCCCATCTCCGTCTCCTCCCTAGGAATCCCCTCCTCAGCCTCCCACGTCCTCCCCTTTATTTCCCCCCCCCACAAAAAATGACCATTGTCAATGGCCGCCTGCTCCCCACCCTTAAAAGAGGGGTGCGTACGCGCACTCCTACCTGGCTCGGCAGGGGCGCGCGCCCACCCTTGGGAGGCAAACAGCGAATGCGCAAGGCGGGGGAGGGAGGGAGGGGGGTTCGGTGAGCGAGGAGGGGGAACCAACCCCAAGAACCTTTAAGAGCGGCTTCTGGAGCGCCCTTCGCCGCAATGCGCCTGTGCGGGTCTCCCGGCTCTCTCTCACTCTCTCGCTCTCCAGTCTCCTCCTCCTCCTCCTCCTCCCTTATTTCTTCTCCTTCCCCGCCCACGGCCAGCCTTTCCTCGCCGGCGCGCAAAGCACACCGGGAAAGGTAGTCTGCTCTCCTCCCCAGGACCGCGTTTCAGACCTGTGGGAGGAACTACATCTCCCAAGGAAGCCTTGCGGCAGCCGGCTTCTTTCTAAACACCCCACCTTCCTCCGGCTCACCGGTGCCGCACCGCTGCCTTGGTCGCGAGCGGGATGCGGGGGGGGCATTGCTGGTGTAGGGAGAATTTTTCCCACGGCACACCAGGCAACATCTCGCGGCACACTACTGTGCCGTGGAACAGTGGTTGAAAAACACTGGTCTAGAATTGTGACTCTTTATAAACAGCTGCCTGTGTGGGCAAATGCGAACAACAGGCTCTGTTCCAAATTTGAAAGGACCTCCTGTGTCTGTCCAATCAGACAGGGAGATGGGATGATGCATATCCTTGCATAGCTCCTGATTGGCCAGCACCAGGGAGAAGGAAACATGATGCGTCAGAGGCTGCTTCATGATTGGAGTTTCGCTCTGCGTGACCGAAAGGAAGGTAAATCAGTGGTTGATTTCATTCCAGAGGCTGGATCCCAGTTCTGAATGGCAGCTGCGCTGTCGTGTTTCATTTTGGAACTGGACCCCTTCCAAAACGAAACACACATCTCTATCTAAGATCCATGCCATTTTAATTTCCCATAATACCCCAAAGCAATGATGCCACAGAAGCATTGTGGGAAACTCGGTTTACAATATTTGCAGTTCATGTTTGCTGTGGCTTTAAGGAGAAAAACAATTTAAAATGTAAAAGTTCATGGAAGCAGGCCTTCCAACCTCTGTCAGAATCCTTATACGTTTATAGGTGGTATAGATTCTGCACATAGAGTAAGAGAGGATCATTGCAGACCCTATAGAAGAATTTTTTCTTATCCTTATCAAGATTTTCACTTTGTTTAAATTAGAAACAAAATCTGAAGACACCTCATTTTTCAGGTCAGGTGGGTGGGAAGGGATTGCTTTTCTTATGTTCCAGATTTCACAAAATATCTAGGGTTGGATCTCGATTTAATTGTACTTACTTTAGATTTCTGTTACAAAATACAGCACTGTTAAAAGAATACAACTTTGTCATTTAACCCCCCCACCAAAAAGGGGGAAATGAAAGAAGGAAAGAAAAAATACAGTACATTGAAGCAAACAGTACCATGGACATGATCCTTCATAGTTGATACATAAAACGTTTCATGCAAATAGACTTATGTTAATGCTTAATAAAGTGACCATTCTCTCATGTTGTTCTCTCATCCCTCTATCAACCCTGTTATGAATACTGTGTTGAGTTGTTCTCCAGTGTTTTCTCTGTCTCTTCCTGTGGCATATATTTATATTTTACAGGTCTTTTCTTTTATATTTAAGTAAATGACAATATTGTTTGCATACAGAATCAACTCCTTTTCAAAAAAAGACCTATTATTGAATCATATGAGTATTGTGTACTTGTCCAACCAACATTACGATTCTGTCTTGCTGTCTCCACAGGAAATATATTCAGATTGAAAGTTGAAGCTATAATTCAACTTCTTCAAAAACTTTTTCCTAGGAGATTACATGTTTTATCCCTAATTACAAGCTGTGTGTCAGCCTATTCATCCCAAGATGTGCACTGCATGTAATTTTTTGTGACTCATAATACTCTGAAAGATTGATAGAACAACCAAAATTACCTTTAATTAATAAAATATGAGTATGATTAAAAATACGTCAGAATGCCCATTATTATGTCTTTTGTTGCTCCAAAATCTTTTCATTCAGAACTACAGTGAAGCTGTTTTTCCTTCATGTATTTTTGAAAGCCTGATTTAAGATATTATATGTTTAATTCTTATGGCTTATATTGCATACATATGGACCATGATCTAGATGTACTTGTCTGCATATTGAAAGTTTATATTAGGTTTTTCTCATGTATGGATGATGCAGCATTTGTTTAAGTACGTGTGTGTGTGTGCGTGTGCGTGTGTGCGTGTGTGCGTGTGTGTGTGTGTGTGTGTGTGTGTGTGTGTGTGTGTGTGTGTGTGTGTATGTGTTTTGTCATTACAGTGACCCCCATGTCCATGGAGTTTTCTTGGCAGGAACATTGGGGTGCCAGTTCCTAACTCTAGGTGCCTACAGCACCTGCTATTCCCTGGTGGTCTCCCATCCAAATACTAACCAGTAGAGATGGGCACGACTTGACGAAATTCTCGTTTCCGTTTCCGTTACTCGTTTCCGTTACGGAACGGAAAAGGAAATGACAATTACTCCGCCAGAACTTGAACTCGAACCGACTAAAGAAAAATTGGGTTCCGCGATGCCAAGCGGCACAGAAAAAAAGTTTTTAAAAGTAAAAAAAAAACCCGATTCCCGGCCCAAAAAGCAGGCGAAAATATGCCTGCCTGAGTGAGGGCTCAGGGCACCTACCAGAGGGGTGGTTGACCCCCCCTCTCCTGTCCTGGGCTGCTCTGGTGGTGGGGGAAATCCTCGTCGTAGTCGCACGCAACAAGCTGGACTCGCTGCAGGCCGCCGCAATTCAAGCAGCACAGAAAAAAAGTTTTAAATTAAAACCCCCGATTCCCGGCCCAAAAAGCAGGCGAAAATATGCCTGCCTGAGTGAGGGCTCAGGGCAGGGCACCTACCAGAGGGGTGGTTTCTAGGGGGGGTCCCCGGCCTCCCCCCTCTCCTGTCCTGGGCTGCTCTGGTGGGGGAAATCATCGTCGTCTCGCAGTCGCTCGCAAAAGTTGCAACAAGCACCGGACTTGCCGCCGGCCGCCGCAATTCAAGCGGCACAGAAAAAAAGTTTTAAAACCCTCGCCGCCCCGATTCCCGGCCAAAAAAGCAGGCGGAAATATGCCTGCCTGAGTGAGGGCACCTACCAGAGGAGGGAAGGTTTCTGGGGGGGCGTCCCCGGCCTCCCCCCCTCTCCTGTCCTCCTGGGCTGCTCTCGTCTCGCCATGCCATGCGGTGTGGGCGGGGGATCGAAAATGGGGCGGCGACCGCAATTTTTTTTTTTTTAAATCGTGGTCCAAAAAACAAAAGCACACAAGCCAACACAAGTACCACAGAAACATGCGGAAATTGCTATTTTAAAACTGCCAGAATTTTTACAGTAGCAGTGGTTTTTTCTTGCAACAAAATGTCTCCTCTGTCCTCTCTCCATGATTTTATTTTATTTTATTTTATTTTATTTTATTTTATTTTATTTTATTTACACCTGCACAATGATGGGCTGGCCATGGGAGTGACCATGCAAATTTTTGGAGCCATTCCACCAGTCGCATGGCCACTTGGCCAGGTTGACCACAGAGACTTCTGGGATGTGCCAACCGGGCATAAAAAGCCCACTAACCATAGCCCGAACCCGAACCCGAAGCCTAAGCCTAACCCATACGCCAGTACACTGTCCTTCTAAGTGGGTCAGAGAGGCACCCAGAGGTGCACCCCAATACTCACCCTAACCTCACCCATAACTAGCCTAACCCTAGCCCTTGCGCTAACCCGTCTTAACCCTAAGCCAGATCTACTTGCATTGCACTACACGCAAGTACCTTTCCCTTCTTAGTGAGACGCAGTGGGTGCAGAGAGTCCGCCAGTCTGACTCTGGGTGACTCCTGCAGGCTCGGCTCGGCAGCATGTGTGACATGCAAACCATGCCCCCGAGGCCTGACTGATGCAGGGAAGGCACCCCAAAAAGAGGGGTGCCTCTGCCAGTCTGCTGCGTCTGCAACTTGGTATGCATATCCATATGGCTATGCATGCCCTTTTGCAGCGGGTGAGGATAGGAGGCACCCACGGGTGCCTCCAGGAGCCCGCTTTCCCTTTATAGCGGGCCAGAGGAGGCACCCACCCCATAGAGGTGCCTCCAGGAGCCCGCTACCCCCTTTAAACCAGTATAACGACAGACAAAAAAACGACACCACGAAACGACAAATTTTTGCGAAATTTCGTGAAAAACGGAAACGAGCCGAAACGATAACTCGAAAAATGATAACTCGAAAAAAACCGATAACTCGAAAAAACGATAACTCGAAAAAAAAAATTCCTGGTCGTGCCCATCTCTACTTATCAGGGCTGACCCTGCTTAGCTTCCAAAAATCAGGTGAGATCGGATGTGCTTAGGGCTTCCAGCAAAATCCAGAATTGCTTAAGTTAAGAACTCCTAGGTTAACCAGTTTAGAAAATGAATATAAAATTGATTGAAAAATTAAAATAATTGACAATACTGAAGTAATGCATGCCCATACAATACCTTTAAGTGGCTTGCTTAACCATTGTGTCACAAAGGAAGTGGGTTCAACAGCCTTTCTAGGGACCTTGTTCTACTCCCAAGTTCTCTTTGTTTGCTCACTATAAGTCTCTAATTGTAACATGGCATAGGCTGTGTAAGAATCATATACAGTACTTCTGGTATTGTTCATTATGCAGTATTTTTTCCATTTTTAGGGGGAACACTAGGTGATCCTCTTTGGTACTTCAAGAGCTAACATCAATGCTTTATTTCATAGATGTTATAACGGGATCACACCAGAGAAATCTGCTGTGCATTTTGTAAATGCAAAGTTAGCCTGTTATCCACAGATAGGCATAAACACAGTATTTAGACGGATGAGAACTATCGTTTTTAACTCTTCTGGGAATTTATTGTGGCTCCTTTGATGTGACTTAATTAGCTCACTCAAAATAAGCAGTGACTAACAGTCTAACAACTGGGTAATAGGAATAACTTCGTAACTCATTTAGATTCTTAATCAGAATGTTAGCTTTCTTATTACTGTACTTTGTGGGAATCAGTATGTTTTAAAAAAGTTTTGAGACAGTGATCCTTTTCTTGAGATGTACAATGATCATTTTCTTTAAATTTCACTTACCTGTACTCTTTGATAAAAGGGGTTATGACAGTGGTAACGAACCTTCACCACTCCAGATGTTTTGGACCATAACTCCCAGAATTCTGAGCCTATATTGCCAATAACAAAGGACTGTGGGAGTTGTGGTCCAAAACATCTGGAATACCGAAAATTCGCCACCACTGGGTTAGGATATAAAGAGAACTGACAGTTTAGTCTAAGCAAAATGAATTTCTGGTACACAAGTCTGTCCTAGAAATCTGGATGCTGGTTTTTGAACATCATTTGCCATGCTAAGCATCCTGGAAGCAATATCTCCAGAAGTCTCACATGTGATTGGAGGCAAAAGGGGATATGGAAGTTTTAGCACTCTCTGGCCAAGAGATTTTTTTCCCATCTCAGATATTTTTCCATTTTTTAAAATTCCACCTTCCCTTAACACGGTTAGTGCTGGAGTGTGAGAACATGTGGTGGCACATGGGATGGAGAGTTAGTCTTTAAAGGACTGCTCTGACACTGTGGTGGAATGTCTTGCTGGGTTTCATTTTCTCATTATAAAGGAGCTTGGAAGTGGAACATATAAGCATTTTTAAAAGTATTTCCAATCATACTTTGGTTGTTCTTTGGGATACGCTCTGCTGTTCCTTCACTTTAGTCAGTGCTGTGTGAACTCAGAGTACCAGAGATTTAGTCTGTCACTCCTACATCAGCTGCTTGCACATTAAGGAAGAAAGAGACACCAATGTAAAGATACATATCTCAATACCTAATATAGTTACTATTGAACCATGACAAAAATTCACACCCGAGGTGGGTAACCTCAATATGCAGAAGGGGGCACCTTTTTCTGTTACAAGCTGCCCTGGGGTGGAAGGGTTGGGGAGCAACCGGCCCCTGACACATTCTCAGCCACCAAATCTGGCCCTCCTTACAAAAAGTTTGGGTACCCCTGCCTTAGAGTCACTGGGGTTAAAGGTCAATTACAAAAAGTCACATTTGGAACCCTCTCCAGTTGTAAATTTCATCGGTGCCATTCTGGACTCTACCAGAGCCATGGCTTTCCCACCAAGGAACAGGATTGCAGAAATCTTTTGCCTACTACATCAATTCCAAAAACATGAGGTTGTCCCAGCGGTGGAGGTCCAAAGGCTGTTGGGTTTCATGGCCTCCATGACTTCTGTTCTGGTTCACGCGAGGCTTCGACTCAGACCTCTCCAAGCCTGGTTCCTTCAGCAATTCAACCCTCTCCGGGACCCTCCCAACAAACTCCTCACCATCCCCCCCCCGGACTTACCTCATCATCTTCGCTGTTGGCCCTGCCGGTCCAACATCCTCTCTGGACGTCCCTTCAGGAATCCATTCCCCACCATACAAATAACTACAGATGCCAGCAACACGGGTTGGGGTGCTGTTTGCCTCTCTCACTCCATCCACGATACGTGGACTCCACAGGAGCAGATGTTCCACATCAACGAGCTGGAGCTGCTGGCGATCTTCAAAGCGTTCCGGGCGTTCATCCGACACCTCTCCGGCAATGTAGTACTGGTGGTGACCGACAACACAACCGCCATGTACTACATCAACAAACAGGGCGGAACCCACTCACAGTGTCTTCTGCAGCTCACGATCCGCTTCTGGGATTGGTGCATCTACAACAACATTCACCCGATCACGATGCACTTACCTGGAGAAGAGAACTTCGACGCAGACTATCTCAGCCGACGACTTCAGGTGACTCACGAGTGGGAACTACATCCCAAGACTTTCAGCCTTCTCTGCAACAGGTGGGGCTCTCCTCGTGTGGACCTGTTCGCCTCCCACTCCAACACCAAGTGCCAGGCGTATTGCTCCAGGGCAGGGAACGGACGGCACTCATTGGGAGACGCACTCCTCCTCCCGTGGTCGAACGACCTCCTTTATGCCTTCCCCCCTATTCCTCTGATTCAAAAAGTGGTCATAAAGACCCTTCAGGAGAGACCCAACCTCAAACTGATAGCTCCCTGGTGGCTTCGACAACCCTGGTTTGCGTCCCTTCTGCAAATGTTCTCAGACTATCTCCGTCTAGCCCAGTTTCCAGAGCTGCTCTCACTGGACAGCAGCCAAGTTCTTCACCCAGACCTGAATCGCCTCCAGCTCACGGCCTGGAGGATTCTGCCTTAACTGAAGCTATCATTGCTTCTTGCCGCAAGCCTTCCACTGACAGGCAGTACACCTATAAGTGGAGAAGGTTCACTCTGTTTGCGGATGATAGGGGATTTGACCTGGTCAATCCTCCTCTTACCTGGGTCTTACAATATCTTCTTCATTTGAAACGTTCTGGACTTACATCGGCTTCTCTTCGAGTCCACCTCTCAGCTATTGTGGCTCATCAGCCACAGTTTTCAGAGGCAGCTGCTTTCTTCAGGCATCCTAGAATGAAGCGGTTTCTCAACAGCCTCAAACAAACTTTCCCTGAAAGGAAACCGATTCCTCCTCAGTGGTCCCTGTCCTTGGTCCTTTGGGCCTTGAGACGCCCTCCTTTTGAACCTATGGCATCTACGGACCTCAGGCTGCTCACCCGAAAAACGGCATTTTTGGTGGCCATCACTTCGGCTAGAAGGTCAAGCGAGCTCTGCGCTCTTAGGTGTGATCCACCGTATTTGCGTTTCCACCATGATAGGGTGGTGGCATACCCAGGCGTCACTTTCCTTCCGAAAGTGGTTTCCTCTTTCCATATCTCTCAGCCGATTATTTTGCCTGCCTTCTTTCCCAATCCTAACACCAGGATTGAAAGGGACATGCATACGCTGGATGTTCGGCGGGCCCTAGCTTTCTATGTCTCAAGGACCAAACCTATTAGAAAGTCAAATAAACTCTTTGTGTGTCATGATCCTGCAGTTCTGGGTACTCCTGTCTCTTCCCAGCGTTTTGCCCGCTGGGTTGTACAGACTATTAAGCTCTCTTATGAACTAGCCAAGGTACCCTTACCCTTGGGCATCCGAGCTCACTCCACGAGAGCTTTGGACTCCTCAGCGGCTTTTCTGAAGGGTTTATCCCTGGACGACATCTGCCAGGCAGCCACCTGGTCGACACCTGATACCTTCGTGACCCACTACAGGGTGGATGCCCGCGTGAGGTCGGCCACTTCCTTCGGGAGGGCAGTGCTTTCCTTTGTGACGGCGTGACTACCCTCCTGCCAGTGAGTACTGCTTGCAATCACCCATCTGTGTGGCTTCACGAAGGCCACGATGGAGAAGAACCAGTTACTTACCTGTAAAGGTGGTTCTTCGAGTGGACCTTCATGAAGCCACACAGCACCCGCCTGCCTCCTCTCGGACCGTCACGCCCTGACTGGCACATCCATTACCTGTCATCCTGGCGGTCAAGAGGAACTGAGGCGTTTAGACGGGAACACCCACGCTCATGCGCAGTGTGCAGGGGTGGAGACTAACGAACTTTCCTATTGCTAGGGAAGTTCTGACCTCTGGTGCAGGGGCGCCTGGGAAACCCATCTGTGTGGCTTCACGAAGGTCCACTCGAAGAACCACCTTTACAGGTGAGTAACTGGTTATTTTCATAAGAGCAGTGGGATATGGGCTTCTGTGTAGCCCATATTCATTTTGAAGTGGCTTGTAGCTTTAATTTTCCTGCCTCTAATCACTTCCCAAATGTCTGTCATTGCTTAGTGAGCCCTCAGTCCCCTTGAGTAGGGTTCCCACAACTGCTAAATTCCAGCAACATGCCCCACCTCTGCCAAGCTTCTGCCTTGTAGATCATTCATTAACACAGCCGAAGTCAGTCCCATCAGCTCACTGACACTTGCTATTTACCGGTGATCTCTCCTTGACCAACCATTTGGAAGCTGAATGGGCACTTAGTCTGATCTGTGATGGCTCTCCTCCATTTTAGATTTCTCCAAATGGTGTCGGTCATAACTATAACGACACAACACACACACACATTGGTCTGACATTCCATCTGGGGTGAGATGAATAGGCAGTTGATTGCACCAGTTGGAGTCAAGCTCTGGCACAGTTTTCTTTCAAAACCTCTGTCAGAGTGACCCAAATTGCCTGGGGTGTGTGGGATGAGTGGCTGTGTCAGTAGCAGTGACCCTTTTGCCACCCCAACCCCGAAATAAAGAGACGAGACAAGAATTGTGGAGTTCAAATTGGGTCACAAATTATTGATTAGCTGTATTAAGTAAACTGTAAAGGATGAAAATCCCGGGGGGGGGGAGGAGCAGAATAGTGCAAGTGGCATGAATTACAGGGTCTAATTAAATTCAGGTGTTTGCTGTCCACTAGCACACCACCCATCCCAAACAAATGGTCTGGCTAACCTTAATATCCTAGACTCTTAATATAGAGGGCACTCAGGTAAATTACGAACACTCACGTTTCTAATACTGACTAACGTGGGTTGTCACTTGCACTAACCACCATTTGTGACCGGTAGAATAGTAAATGACCACATCTCACCTGAGGAGAATGGGATGTGTGAAAACTCACTGCCGCTCTTGGCTATCTGAGTAGCAGTCAGAAATTCCTATCAGGCCCTGATACAACCAGCTAATCTCATTCTCCTAATAGGGTGGGTGGGTGGGAGAACGGCACCAGGCAAAAGAGGTAAGGTAGCCTTTACCGGAGCCTTATATAGGTTCCTAGGCTGGCGGATCACATGGTCCACAAATTGCATGTTGTGTCCGGTGCATGGAGGCAAAGGAGCCCCTCCCATCACTGAAAGGCTGTTCGGAGCAGCCATTCTGTAGGGATAGTGCTGTAGGGATTGGTGGCAGTTCGTCATATAAGGTGACACTATGCAGTGACCAACCCAATGATGATGTTGGAGCAAGCATTTCATTTGGATCAATTGAACATGATGATTTGCTTGCTGCAGAAGGGAGCCAGCCGCAACCTCAGATGGAAGCAGTGCTTGCTGGGGAGATTTGCCTACAGGGATTGCAAATTTCGGGATGAGACCTCTTGGCCCTTTTGGCATTTGTGTAATTATTCTAATCTCTGACACTAAACTTGTTTTGGTGCTTGATTGTGCTGTAATAATATACCACCAGTTTTGGAGGTTATTTGATGCGTGAATGGGTCTGTGGACATACGGGCATATAGGAAAAAGTTAAATAGAAGTAGTAGGATCATATTGTCATTGTGAGCCATACCACATAGGACCTGTATATCCTTTATAGTAGCAAGTTGATACAATTCAAGACTTATGAGAAGGAAATAGTTTGCACATACATGCGTGCTAGTCGTGTCCGATTCTAGGAGCGGTGCTTATCTCCGTATTCAAGCCAAAGAGCCAGTGTTGTGCAAGTCCATGGCCATGTGGTCAGCATGGCCGCAAGGAAACACTGTTTTATTTTCCCACTTTTTTACGGCGGTACCTATTTATCTACTTGAATTTACATGCTTTCGAACTGCTAGGTTGGCAGGAGCTGGTGGGTAGCAGCAGAAGCTCACTCCTCTGCGTAGCACCTGGGATTTGAGCCACTGAGCTGCCGATTTTGTCGCCAACAGTTTTCAGTGCTCTAGCCTGCTGAGCCACCACACCCCATGCACATACAGTATACTGCAGGAAAAAAGTAGGAAACCCAACTGTTGTTGATATGTATTGCTGACAGTGTGCTATGCATGTAAGGGGGGTTGGAACTATAAATATAAGTTGAGCATTATGCAAATTGGAAAATATCTTGTGCCTATCTTTTAGTGAGGGCCAGGAAGCCTGGAAATGAGGATGTGTGGCTTGTAGTTAACTAAAAGCTTGAAAAAGCTTTTACCTGATACTTCCTTATAATGCAGGTAACCTAACATGCATGTATGAATCCATCCATCTAACTTTTTTTAAGAATCATGCTGCTATGAATTATTATATTTCTTTTAAGTACCCTGCTGTGTTTTTGGTATTCTACAAACAATAAATCTGACATAATATTTAACCAAAAGTAGAGCTAATAATCTGTGATTTGACAGAATACAAGAAAGAGGCTAAAGACACATTTATAATTGCAGTAAAACTCCTAGAGGACTGGATAATCTTGAGAGAAAAGGAGCTTATGGAAAAAATACAGACACCCCCCCACACACACACACACAAAGAGGATTTAAAGCTAGACATTGAGGAGGTATTGATGATGTGATATAGAAGGACATTCAGTTAAAAACAGTTTTTTTATTTTCAGTTGTAAAATAAAATCATATGAACAATTAGAAATGCAATGTGTTCAGCACATTAAACCTATTAATCACAAGGGGCTATATTATACTGTAAAAATACTTCAGTTCTCTAGTTTGTGGCCTTCTGCTTGAGATTAAGTAGCATTTTAACAATTATTAGCATCAGTGGATATTTATTTATTATGAGTCTCAATCCACTTCAGTGGGTTCAAGATTCTGAACCAGTGTTTGCAACTTAGTTGTTACAAAATTTCAGTGATAATGCAAGTTGTAATACATGTACATTCCCTCATTTCACAACTATAACCATTTTAAAAGGTTTTGCGAAAGAAAAGCAGAATACATGATCAAAGTGTGGAAATGAAAGGTAGTAAAGGCATTGTTCATATGCAATCCACAGGATGTAGCACCTCTCTCCCTCCGTCTTTATATATATATATATATATATATATACAAAGTTTATATACAAAGTTTATATATATATATAGTTGATAAGTTGAAAAACCCATTACAAAGAAGAATATATGTCTATATATTTTAATATCATTGGGTCAGATAGTATAGACTAGCAGTAAACCCTTGTACAATGCTCAAGCACTTCATATAATGAAAGTTCAATGTTTGCTATCTAGCCCATTGTGATAATTTTGATTTATATGCTCACAATGGGCTAGGAATCTAGTCTGTACATGCTTTCCTGCGTCTAGTGTTCTGAAAGTGCTTATTTAAAAAACAACCTCTTCGAAGCATAAACATTTTTCAGACTGGAACAAAGGAGCTTCTTAGGAAGTTTCCTTACAGTAAATAAAACGTTCTGTTAGGTACTCTGCATATTTTCTTGGAAAGTGAACCTCAATAGATCTTACTTCCAAATACATGTGTATAAAGCAAAGAAACCAACCACGGTATAGTTTGTTTAGAGAGTCTACAGGTATATTTTGTTGCTAGCATGAGGAAGGAGACAGAGTTGGTTTTGATTAAGTGAGCCATTAATATGGCCAAAAATGTGTTATCAAGGTGCATGAAAAGCCAGACTTAGAGTGAATGTAGCCAAGGCTCTGTTACATCATCATTCAAAAGTGAAGCACTTGGTCTTCAAAATGTAGACCCTTCTTATATCTAGGAAATCTCTTCTTTATTAGTTAGCTCTGCTATTAACCACTTAGGCATTAAATCCAGGGGGAGGGCATCAGCTATAAGTGCTACTTTTCTGGGAAGGAGTGCTATTCTGCCTTCATTTTGGTAATTTAATGATGGTGAGTTTCCTTAGTAAACCAAATTTAGAGTACTAGAATGCTTATCTTATATCCAGACCTTGAACATAAAAGGCATTTTACACCAGCAATTGTTCATTTAATGAGCAATTGCTGAGTGCAGACCGGTTAAGGGATTGAGCTATATGCACTATTATTGCGAGGAGTATTTCGAAATACCAGAAATAGGACGTAAGCTCTGATCAGGGAGACTGTGAGCACAATTACCTTCTTTTCAAATCCTTCAGTGACACTGCGGGAGGAAAAAGGACTTTGAAACTTGAAAGGATAGAGCTTGCTTTCAACCTCAAAAGCTAGGAGGAAAGGGCTCTGAAATTTGCTCAGTATTCCCAATTCACCATTAGCCTGTTTCTTCCTTTAGCCTCAAGGCATTCTCCGCTTTTTGAAAAGATGTTAAGAAATTCAGTCACAATAGAGAGCCTAGTTTTGAACATGTTTCACTCGGTCCATTGAGGTCTGGTCTTCAGCCTTTGTGTGGGGTGAATTGAGCTGAGCAGCTAGCTGGTTGGGGAGAGGTGAATGAGCAGTCTCTACGCAAGTCACCAATTCTGGCAAAAGAAAAGATTACCCTTTGCTTTAAAAGAAGGAGAAGAAGGAGAAATTTACAATATGCATTCCAGTACAAGCCTGCCGGTGGCAATCCGCAGAGCAGAGCTTGTGCTTAAGTCAATATGGAGCACTTTGGTTTATAGCAACTCTTGTTAAGTTTGCCTTGTAATTGAAGATGCTGTTGACCTTGCTCGAAAACCGTTTGTAAAACCGTTTATTTAGCATAAACTGAAATAATAAACCCTCCTTTTCTTAGGGCCGATTGTGATAGGGTGACATTAGTTTGATTTAATGATTAGCCGCCTGACCCCTCAGCTTGAGAGAGCGTCTTGAATGGGGAGAGTTCACTACCAAGCGCACAGGAAGAATACTAATGAGCTTGTTAAATTTAGCATGGCACCAACCAATTTTAATTCCTCTAATGGGAGAAGCACTGCCTCTGAGAGAGAGGGAGAGAGGGAGAGAGAGGGAGAGGAAGAGGGAGGGAGGGAGTCAAAGAAAGAGAAAGGCAGTGAAGGCGGGAGAACAAGAGAAATAAAGTGAGAGGGTAAGATCGGAATGCCTGTACACCAATAGCTAGAAAATTTCAGTCAAGACAAGAGGTTCCAGAGAGCAAGTCAAGATCCTTTGGATTGAGTTGTAAGTACCTTGTGTGTTGTTGTTGTTGTTTTTCAAAGTAAACACAAGTAACATACCCTCCTTAGTTGCAAGACAATAACTTTAATAAGGCACAGCTTTGGACTTTTAAGGTTTAGCTCAATGGGGTATTCACAGGACTTGAGCCTGGCAGTTGAGGACACTCCTCTCTCACAAATGAACACTTAACAAACTTTTGTTAACTCATCCGCTTTTCAAAATCAGGAACATTTTCGTCTTCTAAATGTGAGTTCTTCAGGTCACTGAAAAGGGAACTAAAGTTTTCTGGAGGAGTGAAGTTTAGCACAGGAACATTGCAGTTGTGTGCATGTATCTCCTTTTGTGTGTGGGATAAATGGATAAGTTGAGTTGAGATAGGCAGACGGTCCTAATTATCAAAATGTCTGCTGTTGAAAGTTGCCTGAAATCTGGTCTACAAATATGGGAAATGAATGCATGTAATTCACAGTCATTTCCTATATTATGTACAAGTGTACTTCCATGTTTAACCTTAAAGAAAGTTTCTCATAGGTAATGGCTTATTTAGAGAGATATCACAGGTACTAGCATTAAAAGTTGCCTGAATTAATAGTTTGTTGACATGGAAGGCTTGGCTTATATCCAGGGACTTTTTGCATGTTCAGAGGCTCTATTCTCTCTACCTAGCATTCCAGTGCTGCCAAATATGCTTGCCCTGTGTGAACTCGGAAATATATGAATATAACTTCTAAAACTGGCATCCAAAATTAAGCTCTTTCTTAATCCCGCTAAGCAGAAACAGGATATGTGGAGTGATGAGATTTAATATATGTGTATACTCCCTTATGTGTTTTCCTCTTGGTCCACTATGAAAAGATTAAGAATGATGTGAAATAATAAAGGATCTGGTGGTTAATGGGTGCAAAATAGTTTTAATTGTTTGTAGTTTCACCCTTTGGCATTTGGCTTCCTCCTCCTTCCTTATTTCCTTCTGGGGGCAGGGTGGTAGATTTTTATTTTTTATTTTTTTTGAGTAGGGAGCATCTTAAATGTGGACAAGTTGTAACAGTTTTCACACTTGTGGCTTCAGGTTTTGGTTGGCATATGTTGTTGGAGAAGTGGTTTGTTTGCTTACATTTTTTTGCTCTAGATTTCTGCTTGTTGCTATGGTGGGCTGTCTGTTTCCGTCAATAATTTGGCCTGGCACAGCTCGCATGCCCTGACTTAAATTTTATTGAACAATTCATCTGAAACAGAACAAGATTAGACAGCTTTCACCTTTTGGCTTACTCAAGTGGTTTCACTGTGAGTTTAAGAGCGGGTGGAATTCTTGCACAAAACTTTTTCCTTTCAGTGTATACAGATTGTGATTTCAGCCTGCCAGGCTATTTGTAGTGTGTGTAGTGTCATGTTTTTCATCTGCCCTCTTTGAGAGGACCTGTGCAGTGAAGTAAACTCTTAGCAAACGGTTTGTTCGTTGGAATTCCTCATTAATACAAAAATGCCACGGGTACACAAAAGACGGAAAGGGGGAGGGGAGGGGAGGGTTTTGCTCTCAACTGTCAGTCCTTCACGAACAAGTGGTGTTACTTTCATGAAACAAACTATGTGATGGGTAGAGCCCCCCCTCCTCCTGCCTTTGTGTTATGTCCATATCTTCAAAAACAAAATCAGCCTTGCTTTTCCTTCTGATATTGTATTCTCCAAGCACCACACAGATGGCTTATCTTTTAAAAAGTTAAGCATTTAGGGTTTATGTCATTATGTATATTTTGTGAGAAAAAAAGTGAACCTAGTCAGACACTTGTTGCTATCTTCTATTTTGTAGTAGTCTTTCATGTATCTGTAAACTTTCAAAGCATACTTAAACAAATTATTTGGAAAATAGGTGCACTGTTGGGATTTGCAGCAGGATTACAGTGTTACGGGTCAAATGAAGTCAGTGCCAAATTGCGATTTGGCAAGTTACATTATTAAGCAAATAACTTAGGTGCTAATTGTATCTAGTATTTTTTTTTAAAAAAAACATTTCTATTCAACCAATCTCTTTCTGATGTAACAATTTTTAGGTATTTTGCTGAAATTGCTCCATTCACAACAGCAATGAAAGTGTGATGTGTTAGAAGATGTTACTTGATGATACAGAACATACAAACACACAAAGAAAATATTAAATCAAGACTGTTTTACCATTCTTGTGCAGACTAAAACAAAGGTGAAAACAAGATTATTTTAGAAAACAAGCTTTCAAAAGAATTACCAATTTTAGAATTCAGAAACTACATGGGAGAAAAATTACTTTGTAATTCCTTTTGGGTCTTCTTCCAAACTAATTGAATTAATAAACTCGCATTTCTGTTTCCATATTACTAAGAATGCAAACTTTTCAAGATGTATTGCAAAAACATCCTGGCTCAGGTGTGGTGAAACTTTGAGATGTCAGATTTTTGAACTACAACTGCCTTGGTCATTTATCATGGGTTGTATAGACTGGGCATTCTCAGAGTTGTTGTCCTAAACATCTGGCATACCAGTGGTTCACCACCCCTGTCCTGAGTCCTCTTTGTTGGTTCTATTACTCAAGCATGAACAAATGTAAAGCCAATCTAATGACTTTATATTATAACATTTAAAAACAAGCAGGATTTAAGTCCATTAAAAAATAACTTTCCTGCAGTAGCCACTGCTGTTACTAAGTAGTACATAAGGAAATTGCATTAAAATTGCATTAAAATTGTTTTTCTTTTGCATGATTATGAATTATTTCTTTTGCATGATTATGAATATAAAAGTGCATAGATAATTCAAAGTCCTTCTCAACAATCAAGAGTTTTAAAGGAGATAAAAGTTATAGTTTTTTTTTCTCCTCAATAGATGATTCTTAGATTTTAAACGGCAGTTTTTGCAGCAGATGCTTGCGTAGGTCAGGAAAGTATATTAGAGAACTATTGGAATGATGGCCAACTCCTGTTTCTAAAAGATGTATAGTGGGAGGAAAGGAAGCAGAACTCCATTGTGATTCAGCCGAGAGTCAGCATGCTAGTTATGTCTAGGAAATAATGCTTGTTCTCACAAGCTTCTCTAGTTATACATTTGCATGCCTCTGGTACTGACTCCCTAATTGGGCTTCAGCAGAGAAGCCTCACCACCCTTACATATCAGTTCAAAGCCATTCCTTACTGGGCAGGCAGGGCAGGTGACATCTTGTGGAGACTGGAGCTGTTAAGTGTCTTGATTTCAGCCTGAATAACACTATCTTTATGCCTAGAAAGTCTGGCTGCCCTGGCCAGCTTCACAGTATGCTTTGGGGATAAGCTAGCTGAGAGACAATGTTGAACTGCAGTCGTCTTGTTTGTATAGATACAGGAGCAAACCCAGTTATCTTAGATGGTTCCTTAGAGATAGGATTATGTTATCATTACTGCACCCCCCAAAAATAAATCAAAACTTCGTTTTAGTTTCCAAACGAACAGAATAATTTCTTTCCTTAAGGTTAATCTCTCCCCCTCCCCCGTGAATGTTGTAGCTTGGATTTTCTTCGATGAGTGAAAAATGTAGGAAATGTAGGATGAGTGAAAAATTTGTGAAACAAGTTGTTTGAGGAATGACATAAAATATGTTTTTTTAAAAATAAGAGAAATAAGTTTGACACATGCTTCTGACAGAAATACAGATTTAACACATGCTGATGTAAAGCATTATGTTAGTACTGTGTATGTGTATATCTAAAGTTACTAACATTTTGTACATTGCCCAGAGTAATGATTTTGCTAGCTGGTGCAGCATAGAAGTTTAATAAAATAAAATAAAATAAAATAAAATAAAATAAAATAAAATAAAATAAATACATATTGTACTCTTGAAACTTACCTATAATATTTCTGATGAAATGCAAACACCTTCCAAATCTGGACAGTTGTTCCTTTCACAGCTGTTTTTCCTTCTATGGCTGACCTAGCACAAAACAGAGGAGTTAGTACTTGAATATTCAAAAAGCAGTGATCAGTGGTAGATGTTTAAAATGTGAAGTATGCCTGTGTACATGTTGGTTGAGCTGAACCATTTTCATCCTGTGAATATGTGTGCCTGCTGATAGCATTTGGAAATATTTACTCAGGCTATTGAACTTCTCTGCTCCCCACACAGTGTAGCAGTTGGATTTGCGTATGGCCAGCGTCACAACAACAGGCTTCAAGTTTCTTGGGTAACCCTCATTCATGCCTTTTAATAATCAGCATCTCCCTCTAATGCCAAGGAACTTTTCAGTTTTCATCGGTGCATCTGTGGAGGCATAAAGGAGTAAGCTGGCCGATAGAAAGCTCCAGTGGGTGGCTAAGGCATGATTTAGTTTCTGCTACCAGGGTTCATCTTGCACGATTTGTGACAAATTGTTTCTTTCCTTTGGTCAAGCAGCCAAAACTTCTAAGCCTTCTCATCCCAGAGGAAAGAAAATAGCAAGCCAGTGTTCATTCCTGTACGATTAATGGCCTCTCTGGTAAATGCACCAGTGAAAGGGATGATGATGATCTATTGCACAACTGCCAGCCCCACTAAATGGCTGAGATGCTCCCTCCTCTTTTCCATGACTTATTTCTAGGAGCATCTTTCATACCCACACCTGTACCTGCTCCTTTAAACTTACAGTATATACTGGATGGCTAACAAAACTTTTGAAGAAACTTTGATTATTTGATATAGCTGGCTTAAATTTATCTTCTCTTCTCCCCCCCCCCCAAAAAAAAAAAACCCTCTCCTATTCTCCTCTCTCTTTCCTCCCTTAGAGGATGAAAGTCCTGGACAGACCTATCACAGGGAGAGAAGAAACGCAATCACAATGCAGCCACAGGGCGGGCAAGGGCTCAGCAAAATCAGCGAAGAGCCTTCGACATCCAGTGAAGAAAGGGCCTCATTAATCAAGAAGGAGATCCATGGATCTATAGCACACCTTCCTGAGCCTTCTGTACCTTACCGTGGGACTGTCTTTGCCATGGATCCCAGGAATGGCTATCTAGATCCTCCTTATCGTAAGTATTTAATGCAAGTTCTTTTTGGGAAGGTTAAATTAAGAGCGATGTGCAAGCTGTCATTTTCCATTGCATTTTACTTTTTTATTGAGAAGCAATGTGGTGAGGTAGGAAAAGAGCCAGCCAAGACCCATTGGAATTAATGGACCTTTGCCACATTGTGCTTCTATTCAGTTCTTTCCTGTTCCTGTGGAGGGTACACCCCCCTGGAATTTTATGAAGTTTCTCCTATGAAACCTGTGCTGTTTAGGAAGATATTTTATGAACAGAAACAATGAGCTCTCTTACAAAATGCAGAAGTTAAATTTTGTGTATAGCATTATTTTTAACAGGAAATGTCACCAGATACCCCTGAAATGTCAGCACGTAGGCATAATCCTTAGCTTTGCCCCTAGACACAATGTGTAGGAAGATTGGGAGGAAGTGAATGGGTTTCAACTTTGACATTCCTGACGAGATGTTAATTAAAAATTGAAAAATTAAGTAATGCTTTTTATGCAGATGTACAAAAGGAATTCTCTGTTGGGAAAAAAGCATATAACTGAGTTTAAAGTAATGGCTTTTCATCTGGTTCTTTTCTAAAGGGGAGGACCACTTTGGTTTGGAGTAATGAAGCACATATGGAGGAATCAGTCTGGGCCTTTTGATTATAGATTTATCAAGTAGTCAGGATTTGTGCTTGCCATTTAACCTTTCAGTCTTCCATACCAGATTGATAGACTGATATAAAGGATCAGTCTGGGTCTTGTGTTTCATTCTTTCTCCCTGTTCACTGCCCCACCCCCTCCAGATTCATTCAGAAATATTAGTGTTTGGAGGCAAAAGGTCATTAGCCATATGACTGATTAGTTAAGACAGCTGATTAGTGCATGGTTTTTTTTTCCTTCGTAAAGAGGGTGCTGGGGATAAAAGCTAATTTTTATCCCTTCATTAGTTGGGTTAGCAGCAAAAGAGTATGTTCTCTCATCAGGGTGTAGATCAAAGTGTGTCTTACACACAAACGATAAGTCTCACCCAAACAGCATCTCTTTAAAATGTAGTCTGATAATAAAAGATATTGGTTGATAATAGAATATGGGGAGTTTGGGTAATTAAGTTATATTGGTGTTCAGAGGAAAATTTCCAATGCCCCAGAAGTTGATACATTATCTATTGTCTGTGCTCTGAATGTACTCTGGATTTCTGAACATAATATTTTCTATTTGCTCTCGCACTAAAGCTGATGAAAATAAACTGACTGGATCATAGCTGAATTCTTAAATCCTGAGCTTAGTTATATGCATAAAAATGAGTTATTTCAGTGGGACTCCCACAGATATAGAAAAGTATGGGGAAAGCTGGAAAACTTTGCTGCCTCCATCCAACTTTATTCCCAAGACTGAAAAATCTCCACTTGGAAATGAATGTGGTTAAACTAAATAGAACTAAAGTATAGAGATGACTGATGTTCAATAGGTGTGAGGCATTGCTCTTAAGCAGGTGAATGTTATACATTGCATATATAGAATTTCTGTATAATTTCACTTGCTTTGCAGATCCTAAATGACTGGTCTAAAATTACTTATTTTGTGATTGATTTCACTGAGACAGTATTAGGTGATTTGGTTCAAAATGATTGTATCCAATGTGTGACAATAAAATTTTGTAGTAATTCTTCAGTAATAAAGCAGTTATATAGAGAGAAATGTAGGTATACCAAATCCTGCTTTGGACCTTTGAATTGTTGCTGGATCTCCTCATAACTGCTACTTATGTTCAAGACACCCATATGTACATCACATATGATCCTGGCCAGTTCACAAACTGAAGCTGAGAGCTAATTTAAACAATCTATCCAAATCCACATATATTTTAATGTGGTTTGGCATTTAATGTAGTGTTTTTGATATGATACATCTTCTATGGTAACATGTCAAAGCAGTCCCCTTCTGGACAGTGTATACCTATCATGTAAGCGGTGCAAACAAATGGATTGTCCGGTATGTTAAGTATCTTTAAATGGAATGTTGAGCAATACAGAACATTTGTCTATAGGTAATGCATATGCCATGTTTTGTATAAACCTGGACCACCCGGTAAAACACTCCCTTTGGGTCTTGTTTTCAGCCTGACAAGTCTTGGGCGATCTGGGGGCTGGCCACCATGTTGGGGGCCTTCTTCTTAGGCGCTCTTGTGCCAAGGGAAAGTGCCAAGAGTTACTCTGCTGGCTGCCAATCGGGAATAGGCAGTAGCACCAGATGTGAGGATCTGGCAGACCTGATTGTTGCAGATTTCAATCTGGTCCACTGAGGAACAATGTAAAGAGAGCTCCAAGAAACTCTGCAGCAGTCTTCAGGTGGACTTTACCCTTCCTCTTTCCCTCTACTTGGCAGACGGTTCTTGTAATTTTGAAGGGAGGTGTGTGGGAGCTATAGGGGTTGTTATTAGTACAATTGGCCACTTTCATCATTTTTCTGTTGGTTGTGTCAGAGGGAGTGATTTGGGGCATAGGAGCAGATCTTCAGGGAAGGAGATGGACATTTGGCTCTGTGACAGACAAGAGTCCCTTCTGCATGGGGATCATGGTCACATGCCACCAAGTTGCCTCTGGTTTATGTTGACCCTAGGTCCGGTTCCTGTTGGGTGAGGAGGCACTTTGTTGTGCTCTCTCCACTCCCTTTTAATATATCTTTTAAATTCACTCCTTTTAACCTTTTAACCTTCAAAGCTTACCTTGCTCACAAATCTTACAGTTTTTATTGCTAACAATTAACTACCGGAAGCAGTTGCGTGGAAGAAACTGCAATAATATTTTTAGCCCTGACCTCCAGACGTCTGCCTGTTGAGGTAAGATGCGTAGGAGGAAGAAACGCCAAAGAATTCCTTCAAATTCTCCTGCCCAAGAAAGAAACATCAAGAATTCCAAACAACTACTCTCAATGATATGCTAACCCCGAATCTTGAAGAAGCTGTGAGTACGCTGTTACAAAATGCTTCACCAAACAGATAGGCTTACTAGCTTCAGATAATAAGACTAACCAAGGTCTGGATAGTATTGATATGGAGATTCCTGCTTCTCAATCAACTGAACCCCCAGTATAGTACTTTTCCCCATCCCAGCCAATTCCTCTAGTATCTAATTCTACTACCACCACAGCTGGGATAACTAACACAAACCTGGAGACAGCTAAGAGCCACATAATGTCCTTGATGAGTGAACTGGCTATAATTACTGGGAGAACTGTGTTGGCTATGTTCCAGAAGCTGGATCCGATAGCTGACCAAGTTGCCATTCTGGAAGAATCCCTCACAAAAACTAAATTACTCCCCACTGTATTCAATTTTCCCGTTCCCTTAAAGAATCCTCCCACAGAAGGGAGCACTTGGAGTTAACTGGAGAGCCTGTGAGTAATATCTTAAGCAGAAAATACTCACAACAACTAATAGTGACTCAAATCATCTTAGAGGTTGCCAACAACAACATAAATAAGGGGAATAAATAAGGGGAATTGGTCCAGAGGATACTTACATCTTTAAGCAAACTATTACAAACAGAGATCGGACAAATTGGTTTAAACTACATAAAATATCTTCAAGGTTCATGGAGGCTGACCAAGATAAAACTGGACTTCCATAAGCCAACCATCCCTCTCATGTTATTCCGGATGAAAAAATTTCTTAACAAATTCTCTATAGCCCCCCAAAGAGTATTTTCTACTCCAGAGCATGAGGTCATGCAAGAACCACTGGATTCAACTGAAGGACTGCTTGCACAGGCACAGGCTGGTAGCTCCCTTCTTAAAGGGGAACATCCACAACTCAATCCTACTAGTCATTCACTCCTCTCGGGCTACCATTCTTCAGCTAAGCTCAATCAGTCAGGTGCAAACAGAAGCTTGAATGTTCAAATTAATCTTAAGGAATTAACATCTTGCCTTGGAAAATCCCTCCAACAAATTGAAATCTTTCCTAGGCCCCCTAAGAAGTTAAAACCAGATATCTCAACAGCTCCCACACCTCTGGGATCCCAAAACGTCTGCTCAGCACAGGATCCATTAGACTCCTCCGTTTCCCCTTTTGAAATCAATCACCCAACAAAGCCATCTTCAGAGACAATAATGGAAGAGCTCCCATTAGACATTGTCCAGTCTCCTGCATGTGAACCTTCACCACATGAGAGAGCTGATATACTCTCACTTTCTGTTCAACCCCTGGCAGCAGCTCTAAGACAACACGATTCTGCTGAATCATCCCCCTGGGAAATCAACTTACAATTGGATCTTGACAATGAGGTCTTATCACAGGAAGATCTTACAACCCTAAGAGCACTCTCTGACAAAAAGCGACAATCTATTCTCAGAAGGATTGAGCTGCTCCGACAAGAATTATTGATACTAAATGGGTCTTCTCAATTCAAATATCCCATGGAGTGTATAGCCCCCTTTCAAGAGCATAGAAGGGAACATCCCAGGAAACAGTCAATCTTAGCTGAGATTTACATGGGACCTGACCCTGTCTCTACTTTTCCTCTTTGCTCTGTGAATGCCTTGTATGAGAACACAACTCCAAGTATTAAAAGGCCAGCTATTGCCTCTGAGAGGACATCTCCCAGTTCTGAGCAGCTTAATTTGCCATCCTTAAAGGCTGTTAATCCAACTCAAACTTCAATAAATCCGTGCTTGCTGGGACATTCAGTCTTCTACCAAACTGGATAACCCTACTGAATCCTTACTTGCCAATGATCCTCATTTTGTCTCTCATGTGGTATTGATTCACTCAGCCTCTACTTCTGAGACACAGGACCAATGTGCCACTTTCAATTTCAGGCCTCTGTTGGACAAACCAACAGCTGAGGAAAACGAGCTAGGACCAGAGTACTCCGCATCCTCCCCTTTGATGGAGGAAATACCAATACAGTCACTTTACCATCAGGATATCACAAAATCCCCTCCAAGATCCATCCTCTCATTTACTAGCTCACAGTTCATGACGGTTTGAGGACCACCATATAGCCTCCCTTTTAACCTGGAATGTGGCTGGGTGGTTCTCTTTAATTAGGGATCCTTCCTTCGGAGACTATTTGCTTCACCATGACATTGTACTGATCCAAGAAACATGGACTAATGATGAACTAATTCTGAATGGATTTACTTCCTTTTCATTGGGGGCAGTGCCTGGTGCCAAATATGGAAGAGTGAAAGGTGGTTTGGGGATCCTTGTTTCCACAACGCTACATGCCATTTCAAGGCCTCTCCCCTCATTGAACTCATGTGCCATGGCAGTGCTAGTTCAATTCAAGCAGCACTCCTTGATTCTAATTAATGTTTATATGCCACCCATTAGGAAGATTGCCCAGCTTAGAACCCTCTGGGCTGAGCTAGAATCATATGTTGGGGATCTTATAACTCAAAACCCTAATGCACCAGTAGTTCTGGGAGGAGACTTCAATGCGAGGCTGGGTCCTGATGATCACGCTCTATATACAGCCTACAAATGCATCCCCCCCGATCATGAATATACTGGCTCCCTTCTCCCTTGTCTTTTTAAGGATCAGAAATTCAACTTTGCAGACCTTTCTTTGGCCCAACTAATGTATAGATCTAATCTCTTCATCCTAAATGGTACTTCTACAGGTGACTACCCAGCTGAATTTACCTACATATCTGGATCCAAAATGAGCACTATTGATTATGTATCTGTTTCCATGGATCTTCTTCCCTATGTTAAAAACTTACAAGTACTTCCTAAATTCGACAGTGACCATCTCCCCGTTTTGCTTCTCCTAAATGCTTTTACTCAGGAAGTGCGCACTGTCACTCACTATCAACCTAACATAATTCCTTCCAGAAGAACGTATCAGCGTATCAAATGGTCCTCTTTCTGGAACCAAAGAATCTCTGAAATGTTGGCATCTGATCATCTATTGGGACTGTGCCTTAACTTGTTTTCAGCAAAGACACCAGAGGAATATTTGGAGAATTATAACATCTTGATTCAAGAACTAAATAAAGAATTTAAAGCTAACAGAACTGCATCTTGGAAGCGACATCATTTCCACTCCAAACCTTGGTTTGACAAGGAGTGTGTAGATGCTAAAAAGGCTCTAACTGCTACTTATCAACTCTACCTTTCTAGTAGAGCTCCATCAGCTGCACAGGATCTTCTTTTGCAAAAGAAAAAATATAAACAACTTTTAACACATAAGAAAAAGAGTGCTACCCAAAGTAATTGGGCACGGCTAATACAAGCAGCTAAAACTAATGATTCCACTGCCTTTTGGCATCTCACATCTTGCATCCGCAGCTTTGATAGGCCTGTGCCTGATTGTCACATTTCCTCAGAGATCTGGGAAGCATACTTCCAAGAGCTATACTCAGATCCGTCTGCTGGAAGGGGATCTTACATCCAAGACCTAAGTAAACTCCCACAGTGGCCCCCTGTGCCTCAGTCAGACATTAAGAGCTTGATTACCTTACTGAAAGAAGGGAAAGCGCCAGGAGAAGACCTAATTCTTAATACAATCAGCAAACTTTATGCTAGACACCTACAATGTAAATTGCAAGACTGGCTGGAACAAGAAAACATACTTGTGGAAGAGCAACCCGGCTTCAGAGAAGGTAGATCAACTATAGATCAATGTTTGGTGCTCTAACATCTTATTGAAAAATACTCTCCCTACAATATTTCCTCCCTTTATGCTGCCTTTATAGATTTTAAGGCAGCATTTGATTCAATATCACGAACTAGGTTATGGGAGAAACTGGAGGCTTCAACAATAGACAGACGTCTATTTTATTTAATACGCATGCTCCACGAAGGAACCAAACTTAAGATCAGATGTAATCCCCAGGGTCAACTCACCAATCCTGTTGCCACTGATAAAGGTGTTAAACAGGGATGTATTCTGGCTCCTCTTCTCTTCAACTTCTGTATTAACTCTATAGTGTCCTATCTTGACCATGGGACCTTCCACCCTCCAAAACTGGCTGGAAGGCATATCTCTGTCTTGCTTTATGCTGATGATGCATCAGTCCTCTCTAGAACACCTGTAGGTCTCAGAAGAGCTGTGAATGCACGATCACAATTCTGTGAGGAAGAGCAATTAAAGCTCAATTATCAGAAAACTAAAATTGTGGCCTTTGCTAAAAGACCCAAGATTTACTCTTGGAGTATCAATGGGCACAAAATTGAGCAGGTTTCCTCCTTCAAATATTTGGGAGTAGTTCTTCAGGCTAATGGTAGCAGAAAAGCCCATGTAGATTATGTTGCCAACATTGCTCAAAGAAGTTCTCTAGCCATTCTTAAATATCTCAAGACAGCTGGCAGCCAATATATTCCTGCAGCACTTAAATCATTCCGAGCCAAGTCAATTTCCCAACTTCTATATGGTGCCCAATTACGTCCCCTTTCCAATTACGCTGCATTGGAACGGGTACTTTTCTGGAATATGTATAACTTTTATAATTTCTGCCGGACTGGTTCTTGACAGGCTAACAGTAGTTAAGTGTTGGTGAACCTATGGCACGGGTGCCAAAGGTGGCACTCAGAGCCCTTTCTGTGGGCACTGGGCATCGCCCCTTCACAGCCACCTGCATTCAGATTAAATTGCTATATTGGCACTTTGCGAATAATTAGTGGGTTTTGAATCGCAGTTTGAGTGAGCACTTGGTCTCTAAAAGGTTCACCATCACTGCACGAGGCAATAGTAAGATCATTGCTGGAAAAAAAAAAAAACCTTGCTTGAATCCCATAGATAATTTTCAGCCTGTCTCTAATGTTCCAATATTGGGCAAGGTATTGGAGCGGTTCATATTTTCTCATTTCCTACAGTTCCTGGATGAGTTGAATTGTCTGATCCATTTCAGGTCAGGTTATAGGATGGAGATGGCTTAGGTTATCTTGTTGGGTGACCTATGCCCAGTACCAGACAGTGTGTGTATGTTCTGCTTCTATTTTTGGCATCTTTCTATACCATCAAATGTGTGGTATTCTTCTGGGTTGTCTCTCTGGATGAGATTTGGAGGCAGTGGCTCTGTCCTTCGTGGAGGGAAGAACTGAGAAGGTGGTGTTCGGGAAATCATGCTGACACCCTGGTCATTGGCTTTACTGGTACTCAAGATTCACGTTTGCCCGCCATGCTTTTGAACAGATACATGAAATTCGTGGGAAAGGTTGTCCAGACTTATGGGATTCAGTGTCATCCATATCCAGATGACCCCTGACTCTATTTCTTTTCCGTGTCATTCCAAGGAAGATGTTCTGATTTAAAATTGGTGTCTGGTATCATTGTTGGATTGGATAAGCATGAAGAAACTGAGGTGTTTCTGGTTAGTCCAAAGAGAGCTCAGGAAATTTGCATCTATGTTGGATGGGATTACACTCCCCCTGAAAGCACAGGTTCACAGCTTGGATCTGCTGCTGGATTCATTCCTATGCCTGAATACCCAGACCTCAGTATTGGTCCAAAGTGTATTTTTATTGTTAAATCAAGTGCTTCCTCAACACCCCTTCCTAGAGCTGTTTAATCTGGCCACTGTGACACTGATCTTGCCCTGTTGGGATTACTGTAGTACACTCTTACGTGCGCTGGCCTTTGGAAAGTGCTTAGAAACTTCAGCTGGTCCAAAGTGGTTCAGCCAGATTGTTAATTGGAGCTAGTTATAGGGATCATACAGTATGATTCCCCTCCTGCAGCATTTCCATTGATTGCAGTTCTTTTTCCGAACACAGTTCAAAGTGCTGGTAGACGTCTGTAAAACCCTAAATTACTTGAAACCAAGTTATCTGAAAGTCCGCATCTCCATTGATGAACCTCTCTGAGTTTTAAAATAATGCATGTTGTGGAGCTGTGTCCCATGGGAGACCAAGTTGGCCCCTTTATTTGCTTAGTAACTGCTTCCTAAGAAATGGGTTCTTAATAATAAAAACATATTTCAGGGAAAATTGAGTCTGGAAGTCTATGTTAATTTTCTGTGAGGGAAGAAGGTGTTTGCCAGGTCCTGAATGTGGTGTTTACTCCTTGGTTATGAATTTATGAGATGTGTCTATGTTGATTGGTTGTTTGTGGACCAATGGGGGAGCAGCCTGAGTGGTTTTAAGGCTCCCCCCAACAATATATTGGTCTGATAGGGACTGTCTGAGAGAGACTGAAAGAGTCTGAGAGAGAGTCAAATAGGGTCTGACTGAGATAGAGTGAAGGACTAGAGAGAGAAGGGTTGGGATTTTAGAACTTCTGTGAGGAAAACTAAATGTTGAGAGTCTGTAAACTTAAGAACAGGGTGTGCAAGTGATCCACTTTCCCTGTAACATAACTTTAGTGTGTTTTTATCCTTCCTTTTGTTTGTACCTAAGCATGTTACCCTTTATGCTTTCAATTCTACTTTGTAATAAATAAACTTCTTTTATCTTTATTCAATTTAAAACAGTCTGAAAGCATTAATTTACTAGAGAAGCTAGTTGGTGGCAGTGAAAGGGAAAAATTTGAGGCTGTGCTTGTCAATAATCTGTGCAAGGGCTGGGGGCAAAGCACTGTAACACTACACTCACCTGCTATCTAAAGTATATCTATATGAATAATTTATGTCAATTGTTTCAACCAGTCTCTTTCTATCTGATAGGAGATTCTTCTTAAAAATATTCCAAAGGAGGAAAATGTTTGGAGAAGTTCTTTTGGGTTAGGTTCAAGATTACCTTTCTTACCAGATCGCTAAGAATACATGTAAATATTTCCCTTTCACTGTACAGTCATCTGTGTGACAGCTAGCAGCTTCTCCAGATTAAAGTTTATAATGTACCTCTTCTCATAAGGCATTTTTCTGATTAGGAAGAATGGGCAGCCCGGGAAGAAACAGAAGTATGAGAGGGAAAAAATGTACTTCCTTTGCCCATCTTACAGTGTTCTGTTCAACCTTATGATGGTACCTCGGTTTAACTAATTAATTCATTCTCCAGACCATTTTGTATTTTGAAAAATTCTTAAACTGAAATGTGGTTTCCCATAGTAATGCACTGAAAACCAATTAATCCGTCCTGGAGAACAGAAAAAAGGCAAACGGGGGCATTCACTTTAAAAATTTCTTAAACTGCAGCATCCCCATTTCCAGTAAGTTCTTAAACCTAGATTTTTTTTTAACCGAGGTATTCTTAAACCAAGGCATCAATGCATCTGCAGAACCAATTCTCTATAAGGAGGCTTGGGAACAAGTTGGAAAATCATGAGTGCTCCTCATGGCAAATTCTGATGTTTGGGGAAATTGAATGCAGGGCTGTGGAGTTGGTAGATAAATGTTCCGACTCCGACTCCTGTATTAATATGCGGATGTATTTTAAAGCTTCAGTCTTGAACTATTGACCCTCCGTTCCCTTCACTTATACAAGTGTCTCTAGTCCTGCAAAAACATATTTACTTAATCCCATATCAGTGAGAGGCTAGGTTACCCATGGGCAGAACACAACACTATGGAAAGTATAAGTATTGCCACTCCTAGTTGTTCGTTGCGTGCCATATAGTGAAGCACATGAAAAGCATGCTTCTTCACGGTCACTTAACGTGTTCGTTTTGCGGTTATGAGAAGCACTGCATGCATTGGTCTTTATTCTTACAGTAGAGAAGTCATTAATTATAACTTTTTGTGAATTAGGACATTTAAACTTGCTTTTAAAAAAATTCCAATCCAAATTTAGTCAGAGTCGGAGTCGGAGTCGGTGTATTGTTTGCCGACTCCGACTCCAGGTACCCAAAATTTCATCCGACTCCAACGCCTTGACTCCGACTCTGACTCCGACTCCACAGCCCTGATTGAATGACAAACTGTAGCATGACACTAGGATTACCAAGATTGGAATAAAATTTGGAAAAGTCCACGGGCCTTCTATACCAACCCCCCCTCCCGTCGCTGACAAATCAGGGACTTTTGGTCTTGGCAAGTCACATTGGGGAGAGGTGAGAATGTGTGTACGTGAGATCCGTGACATGTCTTTGGATTGACTGGGACAATAAAGGCATCTCCCTCCCTCCCTCCCCTCACTTCTAAGGCAGCCCAGAGAACATCAAAGCCCCAATCCTGAAGTAAACTGCCTGGCTTTTTTCCATCTTGCCATGGACTTAACACCTAAGAAATAATGCCTGGCAAATCCATCTTTTGCCATGTTGTTACCTATTGGTACTGCTCTTGAGGAAGGGGGCTTGCCCTCGAAATATTAGCATTGTTTTGTTATTTTTATAGTAGCCTAAAGGTATCACCTGTTCCACTTTTGTAACTGAAATTCAGTGCAACAAAATTAGAGAGATCCACTGACACCAGTAGAAGAAAGTTCTTCATCACTAATGCAGTGCAATATTAGTCTCATTCATTTCATTATGATTAAATCTGAGTCCAAGTACATGTTTTACAGCAATTAAACATGTTTTAAAAGACACTGCTAGGCCTTATGCAAATAGTTATGAATATTGTTCCCATGCTGGATCTATGCTGAAAGCAACCTATTGAACTAATGGTTCATGTCTCTTGGGAGCACATTTCCACAGAGTTGTTAAGTGAGAAGATCAGGGATTAGGTGGGCGTTGACTGACAGCCTCATGTGACTAAGGGAGAAGTGGTGGAAAACATGAATAATTGTAGGGGCTTCCAATGTTGTATGTGCCCTGGAGGAATCTTCAGAAGGAGATTATATGTAAAATAAATTTAAGTTGTTCTGCTTAGAGGTTTTGGATTAAAACTCCCTGTTTGAGGGAGTAATAAGCTCACTGGATAGAGTGTACCTTCTGTTTTGCTAATAAAATCTTTTACATTTCACTTGGAAGAAGCATTTTCTTTTGTTTTACAGTACTCGTGTTTCATTATTCCATGAACTTTTAAAATATGTGTTAGAGTTGATTTTGACCTTAAAAACAAGTAACTTCTAATATATACACTGTCATTTAAACCATCACTGGCATTTTTGTAGTTTTTGGAGAACATCTATAAGAACTGTTTTAAAGACCCAGGAAATAAATTACAAAAAATAAAATATCTTTTCAGTCTGTATTTTGGAGAATAGTCATCCTAAGGTGCAGAATAAGCATAGCTTCTGAAAGCCTACTAGTATGAATGGTCTTTTTATCACATTTTATATGTATTTGTCTGTGTAAAGCATTTGTAATTCATTAGACAAATAGTTTATCAGTTTTTTTTTTACAAAATAATTTACTGCTGGGAAATGCAGTTATAAATTTTAGCCAAGTCAATTCTGTTGGATTCCAATGGATGTTGCATTTGAAGGGATTACAGTCATTTGTAGACCCTAAAGGAAGGACCTAAACTTAACTTGAACGTGCATGTTGAAGATATTCATTTGTGGAGTGAGACCTTCACAGATGTCTCCCCCAGCAGTTCCCACCCTGAGGGCAAACAACATGTTTATACAATATGATATGTGGGAACTCAATGGATAATGTTGCCAGTTCTAGTACAGAGATAATTAAGATGTGTTAGTTAACTGGTTAATTAGTTATGTGAAAATAGAATGAAAATTACCAACATCTGTTGTTGGTGCCAAAAGCATCAATTAAAAGCAAAGCAAAGCAAAGCAAAGTGTTCTGGTTATATAGCATTCCCTACCACTTCTATTCCTAATTCAAGTATGAATAGAAATAAATCCTGACTAGACTTGGTCTGAAGTAGTATACAATGGACCCTTGTATAACAAGCAGTTTATTTAACACAAAATCTGCTTAAAAGAATAAATTTCCAAAGATAGGGGAAAATTGCTGAACAAAATCACCTATGGGGCAAATCTGTACAACAGAAAAATAGTCACGTTTCGAGATTAATCAGTTTTCAATGCATTCATGTAGGAAAAATCGCGTAACAGAATTTCATTTGGAACAAATTAATTCCTTTATACAAGGTACCACTGTAGATCTCTTTAATAGTCCAACATTTATACATAAAGATTGGGTCTAGCAAGGACCAGATTGTTTGTACTACCATTACCTAGACTTAACGAAGAATGGTCTCCCTCCTCTCACATGGAGGGCATGTATATGTGCCCATATCTATTTATGTTTACATCTCCATGTTTAGCCCTGTGTGGTAATTCTTTTCAGTTTGGTTAGAGTGAGCCATGAACATGTTTCCTAGCCCCATTCCCTCTACCACTGATCTTTGGTTTCTAAGGAAAGTCTGAAATGGAGATGTTACCATGATCAGCATAATACAATTAAATCAATCCTTCTTACTGTAAAGCCTGATAAGGCAGTGCTTAGGTGGCTTAGAATAATGAGGGACTAAGGTGTCTTAGAATAATGAGGGGCAATATACAGTCAAGAACATTTAAGACATACTCAAGTTAGTTAAGCATCGTACTTACCCTTACCTCCTAGAAAGAACCCTTGTTAGAACTGAGACCAACTTGACCATCAGCTGCACCAGTGCTTGCTTTTCTATTCCCTTCTCTATTTTTTGTCTTTCTTTTAACCATGATTATTTGATTAACAGCTTCAGAGCAGGGTCTTGCTTCTTAATACAGTGGACCCTTGTATAACAAATGGTTTGTATAACATAAAATCTGTACAACATAAAAATTCCGGAGATAGGGGAAATTTGCTTAACAGAATTGCCTATGGGGCGAATCCGTACAACATAAAAATGGTTGTGATTAGGGATTACTTCGTTTACAATGCATTCCTATGGGAAACTTGTAAAAGGAAAATTTGCTTAACAGAATTTCATTTGGAACAAATTAATTCCTTTATACAAGGTACAACTGTATGTGCACAGAGCCTGGAAATGTAGTAGCAGCTGTACAAAAACAATTGTAACAACATTGGGATACACAATATTGTGCAGTGAACAGAGTGACGGACTGGGACTCAGGGGGCCTGGGTTTGAATTCCCATGCAGCTTGGGGTGTGGAATATCTCATTTGTCTTCAGAGCTTTATTAGGGTCACTATAAGTCAGCTTTGACTTGATGGCACATAACGACATCAACAGCAACATTCTGCCAGGCTAGACTAAGTCTCTGAGTTGCGCAAGCTCAGTATAAATACCAGGATTTGTTTGTCCAGCTTTGCAGCTAAGCTGTTTCTTTTGCTTCTGCATCTGGCTTCCAGCTTCAATAACAAACTTACTCATGAATTGCCAGTCTTTTGGTAGCCAGAAGGGAGGGAGGAACTGTGGTGTGGTAACCCAAAAACATGTGGTAGTACATGTCATGTAAGGAAAAAAAAATACTAAAGGCGAATCCCCAAATAATCCAATAAAGATCAAGTGAGATATATATATCTCTCTCTCTCTCTCTGAAATTGAGTTGAAAGAGAACAGAATGGATGATACTGTAAATGGACAATGAAGTCTGAAGTTGGACAGTGCCTTTATCGGATCACAAAAAAGTTACAGGTAGGATAGATTTGAATTCCCCACTAAACAAAGAAGGTGTAAAACTTGGTGTTAAGGCAGATTGTTCAGAATTTAGACCAGATATAGTGTCCTTAAGTACTGAAATTACTGCCAAAAAAAGAGAAATAGAAATTTGATTCTGTATGAGACAGGGGCAACAAAGTAGCTTATTGATTGGCCCTTTCCCTCCCCTCTGTAGGAAGTACCAACAGATAGTTTTGTTACTGAAGTGCCAGTTGTTAACTTTTGCACAATTTGATGTTTTGAATGGACTGCAGTACATGGCCTTTTTTTGTATTTGCTTCTGGAAAAAGAAACAAATGCATGTGGGTGAAAAAAAGATTTTGCAACATTTTGTTGTTGGTCCCATTTCTACTTCATTCTAAGCAACACAAGATATTGAAGTAAAGTAGCAAAGGAAATGTGAACCAGTCTGATGTAAGAGATTTCTTTACAGCAGATTAATACATTCAAAGGAGTCAGCAAGGATTTGTATTGGCCGTAGAGAGCAAAGATTACTAACTGCCAATGAAAAACTTTGGTATCTTGTGATTAAGGGGAAATGGGAGGAAACATCATATAAATTTGAGTTTTGTTGTTTTTCACAGTACTTCAGATTAGAACAAAGAGGGATATGCTTTACAGGAATCGGAAGACAATTAATTGCATTTTAAGCAAAGCATTGAGTAAAACTGCATTATTTTGTCTGAAGGACAGATATTGACAGGAAACAGTACACCCTTGTGGAATTCTCTTCAGTACATTAAAATGCACATTGACAATCCTTGGTGGTTTTCCTTTGGGTCAGCACCGATAGTTATTCAGAACTGCCTAGATGCCCTTAGCACATCCAACCTCACCTGATTTCGTAAGCTAAACAGGGTCAGCCCTGGTTAGTACTTGGATGGGAGACCACCAGGGAATACCAGGTGCTGTAGGCGCCTGGAGTAAAGTTAAGGTAAAGGTAAAGGTAAAGGTAAAGGTAAAGGTAAAGGTTCCCCTTGCACATGCGTTCTAGTCGTGTCTGACTCTAGGGGCGGTGCTCATCTCTGTATTCAAGCTGAAGAGCCAGTGTTTTGCAGGTCCATGGCCACATGGCCAACATGGCTGCAAGGATACACTGTTTTTACCTTCCCACTTTTTACGGTGGTACCTATTTATCTACTTGCAGTTACATGCTTTCAAACGGCTAGGTTAGCAGGAGCTGGGGTTATCAGCAGGAGCTCACTCTGCTGCGTGGCACCCGGGATTCGAATTGCCAAGCTGCCGACCTTTCAGCCAACAGTTTTTGGAGCCTTAGTCCGCTGAGCCACCACCACACTCCAGGAGCCTGCAGTAGGAACTGGCAGACCACTCCAGTACTTTGTGGCATGGGTTCACAAAGAGTTGGTCATGACTGTAACAACACACACACACACACACACACACACACACACACACACACACACACA
>JAHTLZ010003542.1:30891961-30906696 GCA_023846285.1 Phrynocephalus versicolor
TTGTTGTTGTTGTTGTTGTTGTTAAATCACAGCAGTTATAAAGTCATTGCTCTCCAACTAGAGATGGGCACAAAATGAAAAATGATATGCTGTTTCATTGTGTTGTAAGGTTATGAAACATTTTGTAACATAACTAAATGGCAGACAGCATTTCGTTATGAAATGAACCGAAACACAATTTTTTGCTGGGGAAACAAAATGTCACCATCGACATCCAGCTAGGTTTTTTTGACAGGTCGGGGTGTTCCCACACCCCGACCTGATAAAAAAACACCAGCTGGGTGGTGGGGGCAGAGGTGAGAACTGGAGACCGAAGCAGGCTTTTGGATTTGTTGCCCCCTGCTAGCTCTCTCCTTGTCACCACCGGCACCAAGCTGGGTTTTTTTACAGGTTAGGGTGTGGGGATGCCCCCCTTGGGGCTTTACTCCTAATGCTGTGTGGCCCCCTCCACACAGCCTGAGCTGGGTGGCGGCAGGTTCCCTATAATTTAGTTTATTTTACTCCTTCTACTGTTCCTGCTTCATCATTTGTGTTATTTCCCCCACCACTTCTCGTTTCCTACCCTTAAGAAGATTTTCTCTCTCCCCCTGAGAACTCTGTTTAAAGCGTTCCTCTTTCAATCCTCTTGACAAAAATATTCCTACCATTAGTGGTAAGGTGCACCTCATCCTTGTCCAATAGCCCATCTGAATAATAATAATAATAATAATAATAATAATAATAATAATAATAATAATAGATAAAAACAACATAGATCAGCAACAAAACCACACAAGAACAGAGAAACCAACAAAAACAAGTACAACATGCATTGAGCACAGCCGACTCCCAGGGAGATAAATTTTCTGATACAACCATCATGACTACAACCCCAACCCCAATGCACACATATTTGTATATACATAAATACATGCATATGTATGTTTAAAGGTTAGGGTACCATTTCTTGCCTGCAAGCTAGTGCTGCTGTGCAGAAGCAGGCATCTTTAATTGTTACTGAAGGACATTGGTCTGCCATGGTCCAAGAAGCCAAATTGTTCCTGCCGGCACCATCTTTCTTGTGCATCATCTTTAGAAGAGGCTTCCTTCTAAAGATGATTCCTTCCTGCAGACTAGTTGGATGCAGTGTGTGGTGTATGGTCTGACCACTGACAGGCTGACCCCCACCCACCTCTTCAATCTCTGTAGTAATGCTGGCAGCACTCATACATCTGTTTCCCAAAGCCAACCTCTGGATATGACACTGAGCACAAGTTCTCAACTTCTTTGGTCGACCATGGTGAGGCCTGTTCTGAGTGGAACTTGTCCTGTTAAACTGCTGTATGGTTTTGGCCACCGTGCTGCAGCTCAGTTTCAGGGTCTTGGTGATCAGTTTATACCAGCCATCTTTATGTAGAGCAACAATTCGTTTTTTCACATCCTCAGATGGTGCTCTGCGAAATATCCAGTGACCAATATGAGAAAGTGAGAGTGACAAAACCAAATGTGAGAGTGAGAGTGACAAAACCAAATGTGAGAGCGAGAGTGATAACAACTGTTCCCCCTTCACACCTGAGACCTTTTGACACTAATGGGTCTCATGACATCAAGGAGGGAAAATGGCTACTTGGGCCCTATTTGGACATTTTAGGGGTGTACTCCCTTTTGTTGCCAGCGATTTAGACATTAATGCCTTTGTGTTGCGTTACTTTGAGGGAACAACACACCTACACTGTACATGCCATATACTCCATGCTTTACATTGTAGCCAAGTGTTATTTCTTCAGTATTATAACATGAAAAGATATACTAAAATATTTATGCAATGTGAGGGGGTGTACTCACTTTTGTGATATACTGTAAATTGGTAATTAGCAGAAGAATTCATGAAGTAAGGGCTAGGACTACGAGATAGTATCAGCCTTTAGTATCAGGAAGTGACTGCCAGGTGTCCTGCTGCTGGATTGAGTCCCCCAATGGTGATCCAATCACATTAAAGGCTCCTTCCTCACCTAATCCCAGTCTCAAGACTCTTGAGTGTAAAGTATGTCCCTTGGGAGCCTTGGAAAAGGAAAGAGAGAGTTGGAGTTTTATTATTTAATTAAATTAAAGATTGATTATGATTGATGATGTTATCCAGCTCACCTGGCGTAAATTTACACCAACAGGATTTCAACCATTATATAACAGCCCTTGATAACAGTGGGCAAATACAGGTATATGTAATTACTTGGAATACTTTCCCATAATTGTGGGGACATAAATCATTTCTTAAATCTTCTCAGCTGGGCATTCATTGAGTCTTTCCTTGCAGTGAAATCGAGGCTTTGTTCTCATGTTCAACTCAGCTCAGTCTGGGATAATTCAGAAACATATTAGAAAGATTGTTACTCCCAAAAGGCCTAATGGAATAACCTTCACTCTCAGCCTTTGGGAAATAAGCTTACGATCAGGCAGATTTCTTGATTAAAGAAAAGAACTAATTGTGCACAAATTGCTTCAGAAGAATTTGCAAACATGCAATGTTATGAATGTCTTATGAAAATAAAACTGATATGTGCACATATATGAAAAACAGGGAAGAGGCCTATGGCAAACAACATGTCTTGGGTATTCAGTTTTCGTCATTCCTTAAACAATATTGCAAAAAAATAAAAAAAAATGTGTTCCTGCATTCAGTTAGTAGCCCAAATCTGGAAATCTTACTGTTTATGGAAAACTCTTTCTCTGTCCAAGTTACATGGTCATGCCAGACTAGGAAAATTTTGTGCTGTCTATTTTGATTTTGGTAGGGTTTTTAATTTTTTTATTTTGGTAGTGCACAATTAATGAGTGGAAGGGCAGGAAATGTTTAGACTACATATGTTTTCTTGCCAAATTATTCAATAAATCAACATCAGCACTGTTGCTGTAGATATTATGTAGAATTGGATATTTAAAAGATTTTCAGCAGCTTTCATTTGATTAAACAAGACGTTCATGTCAGGCGAAAAACATGTTGTATTTTGATGAATGGTTACATTAGGAGGCCAAGTCTAGGGACACCGTAAAGAACAGTTCATACTTTATTGCATTCATTTAGAGAGAGAGAGAGAGAGAGAGAGAGAGAGAGAGAGAGAGAGAGAACTTGAAAGCTTATGTTGCATAAAGGAAACAATTCTTAGATATCCTTTCAAACTCCTAAATGCTTCTCTGAAACTCTAGCCTTATAATGACTTACTGTCTTCTCTCTGTATTAAAAAATGCAGTTTATGTTTGTGAGCTAAACTGATTACCTCTTCAGTTAATTAGATAGTTCTCGGCTCAAATCTAGATTAACCATGTGGGGACATACCACTGGATTTTCTCCCATAATGGCTAACAATTTGGAGCTTTAACATTTATGGAAATGAAATGAAATTGCAAACCATGAGCATGTCCCACATTTCCACTAGAAAGACTCTTTAGTCTTAATACTTTTCCAAAACCAGAGGAATTATATGGGAATGGGATAAGAGGATTGGGCTTTGGGGGTTTTCTGCAACATATACACAAATGCAGCTCCAAGGTCCTTTTTTCATGTTTTTCCTTTTTGGGAGGTGGAGGGCTTCTTGGCTGAGCACACCAGAATGATGATTGGAACCATGCAATGTGACCCAGTCATAAATTCTGTGTCTGTTTTCTCTTAAAGCTGAAACTGAAACTAAATGTTGATGAAGGCATCTCTTCCCTCTAGTCTCTTTTCTTTTGTTACCTTAAGTAAATACAGAATGTGCTGTCTCTCATTGCTGTAAATTTCCTTGTCCTCTCTTCATCACTGGCTAATATTTGAGGGGCAGCAAAATTCACAGCAAGGGATGCTATGTCATGTGTTTTATGTTACTGAATATCACTGAAGGGAGAAGGATCCAGGCTTATGGTTTACAGTGACAGCTACGTGTTCTTTGCCCGCCACAACAATTTCTACAGATGTGACAAAGCTTTTAGAATGTACATTCCATGAAGTACAGAATCAAAATCCTTGTTTTGTCCCTTGATTATATAGTGCTTCATCACAAAGATTCTCTGCATAGTTTAGAAATGTAAACAAAAAATTAAACATTAAATTAAAATTAAAAACTTAGCAAAACATGCAAAAGAAAGTAACATTAGAAAAACTTAAAAAGTATGACGGTCATTACTGTAACGATTCAACGCACACACAAACCATTAAATATAGCTTGGAAATTTAAAAAAGGGTAATCTGACATGAAGAAGACTATGATTTAGAGCCACCAAGATAAAATAAAGCAAGATTTATTATTATTATTATTATTATTATTATTATTATTATTATTATTATGAGATAGAAAAAACTTATTTTAATTATGTAGTCACAGGCTCAGCACAATAGTAAAAATGAAATGACAGAAACCATGATAATTTAAATCATACAGTACTCTTGGGTAGAAAGTGTTTATCCTGAGGCATTGACTCACTAGGTGGTTCTCATAGGCAAGCTTCCATTCCTTAGCTTCCCATCAGGATGATTTACTTAATGATTTGTTTTTGCAAAGAAAAATGTGCATACTGCTTTTCAATAGATTTTAGAGTGGTTTTACACATGCTAGAGCCAGCACCTTAATATGAATATACTGTAATAATATCAGTCCACTTGAGAGACTGCTGTGTATGGGGAGATTTCAATACTCTCTTCAACACCGTACATATTGCTATCACTGCCGGGAATAATCCCATCATGACTTTTCTGAAGTCTCAAAAATCTTCTAAAAATCTTCTGTGTTATGCCTAAAGCATATAAGACTGTTGTTGAAAGGAAATCTCATTTACAGGATCATAATATTGTTTTATATAACAAAATTAGAACCCAGTTAGCTTATGAGTGATGTCAGTATGTGGAATCTTTTTCTATTGCAGCTGTTTTGGCTGTGTGATGATAACATGTAAAACATATTGACAGAGAGATTGTCATATGATTTGGTACCTCTGACTAGGTGACATATAAAGTCATGCAGACTTGTTGAAGTAAGCAAGGATGAGTTCTGTACAACCTGAATGTGAATCTTGGTACAGAATTAGAAGTATTTAGTATTGTAGGATAGTACCCCAGATGTGTTGCTGGTTTGAGCCTGTTCTACAACTCATCTTGTAATGTTTTTCTTTCTACAGTACTTCTGTATTCTGAAAATCATTGGTAGACCTCTGTTAATCCTTATTGGTCTCCCATTTCCATGTTTTTAAAATAAAACTTGCATATAATATTATATATGCATCTTATCTCATGCAGTTGCTGTGCCTATAACCACCCAGAGTAGCATTTTGCTAGATGGTTGCGGTATATAAATCAAATCAAATCAAGTCAAGTCAATAAATAAATAAATATAAGCTTTGTTTTTGAGTATGCACCCCAGAACACAAGGAGCACCCGTGAAATTGTACCTCAGGAGAAAGTGTCGTTTCAAAAACAAGTGGAGTAATGTACTTCTGTAGAATGCAGAGTTGGAAAAAGTTACTTTGTTAGATGAGAGTTCTCTAAATCCTACAGCTAGTATGCCAGTGGACATGCTCACTGTGAGGTTCTGTGATCTGCCACTCAGAATAGCAATTTCTCCAATTTTTAAGTGGATATAGTAATCTGAGGGTGATCTAGTCAACTCTGGCACTGAAGGAATCAACAGCAAAAGCATTTGTAATAAATGGTAATCTAGCTTCTGTGTTTTAAACTCAGAGATGATTCCACCACATTTTGAAGTTATCTTTCCGACTGTAGAATATCTCTCATTAAAAGGAAATTCTTCCTGATTGTTATCAAAGGAAAGCTCTTTCCTTGTAATATAAATCCATTGCTTTGGGCCCTACCTTATGGAGCGATAGATACCCAGCTTGGTGCTTGTAGCAGCTCTTCAAATATTTGGAGATGGGTGTATATCATTTTTCATTCTTCTGTTTTACAGGTTAAATATTCTTGTTCCTCATAAGGCCTTCTTTCCAGATCATGTACTCTTGTGGTCACCCTCTTAGGGACCTGTTCCAGCTTGTTGGTATCCTTGTTAAACTATAGACACAACCTAAACTGTGGCATCTGACATTATTTTCTTCATGTTCGTAACCACTGGTGAGCACTCTTTAGTCAGTCTGTTGTCCAACTATAAATCCACCTAATAACAGCCTGGTCCACGTTTCACCAGTTTAGCCACAAAAACCAACAAGAAAAACATATATGATCTTGTCAAAAGGTTTTCTGAAATCAAGGTATAAAAAGTTCACAGCATTACTCTGATCTACCAAGTTCTCAAGTCTGTCAAAAAAAGACTTCTGAGAAACTCATGCTGACTCTAAGAATTCACAGAACTCTTCAAATTGCTCACCAATCAACTGCTTATTTCCTGATATCTTTTCCAACCAAATTGGTCAGTAGTTACTCGGAGTCTCTATCCTCATTTTGAAGAAAGGACATTTGCTTGCCTCCAGTCTGCAGGGGCCTCACCCAGTCTCCACACATTCTCAAAGATTATAGACAGGAACTCTGCATTACTTCCACAAATTTCTGTAGTATCCTGGGATGCAGTTCATCCAGCAGTGGAGGCTTGAATTCATTTACAGAAGCTTAGTGTTTCCCTATCATCTTTCTACATATCGTGGGCTGCATCCCTCTTGCTGTGTCATTGATTCTGTTTTTAACAGCTTGAGCACTGCTACTGTTTTAGAGAACAGAGAGGAGAAGGAGGTGTTGAACAGTTCTTACTTTTATCTCTTGCCCATTAACATTTTTCCATCTTCTCCCTCCAGTTGAACTATTGCTTCCTTATTCTTTCTTTTACTTTGAACATAGCTGAGAAGGAAAAAAACCCGAACAATCTCTTTTTATTATTTTTAACTTCCCTTGCAAGCCTGAACTCATTCTAAGCTTTGGAGCTCTTGACCTTGTCCCTATAAATTTAGGCTATTCACGTGTCTCCTTTCTTGCTGATTTCCTATTCATGCCCTCTTTGAATCTGAGCTCATCTGAAAGTTTCTCATGCAGCTATCAATGTTGCATTCTTTTTCATCCTCACTGACATTGTTTGTGATTCTCCATCAGTATATCACCATTAAGATACAGTATTCCTATACATCTTAAACCATCTTTTAGCTGAATATTGGTGACCATAGAACAGGCCTGCCTAAACTCCACCCCCCCCCAATCCGGCCCGTCAGGCCATTCTGAGTGGCCCGCGGCTGGCCGGCCTGCCCCTCCCTCCCCCTCCTTCACCCCATGATTTTTTAAAGAAAGTTGGTGGGGCTTGCAGTGGGGTGGCAGGGTTGGGAAGCAACTGGCCCCTGACACATTCTCAGCCACCAAATCTGGCCCTCCTTACAAAAAGTTTGGGCACCCCTGCCATAGAATCTCCCTGTATTTCTTAAACTTATTGATATAGTCTTTCTTAAAGTTTAGGGTGCATGTCCGGTTGCATTCAACTTCCCGTTTCCTTTATATAATGAATCCCAAAAGGAAGTAGTCAGTTCTGCTTGGGACTCACTCACACTGTTTCCATCTTGCTGACCATTTATTCTGCAGTGGTGAGGATCTGGTCCAAAATAAGCATCTTGCTGTTTCTTCCAACTTCTGGAAAATGAAATTGTCAACAGGGAAAGACTGGAATTTGCTGGACTTTTCTTTTTCCTACAAGAGTTTTGCCTTCCAACAAATACCAGAGTAACTCATGTCAAGCCCCGCACACAGAGCACACACACAAACAGGGTTCAGTTCTTTGCCAAGATCTTTAGTGGAAAGCCAGGCAAGTTCAAGTCCTTTGCTAACAATCAAGTGCCAGACAAATAACAGAATCCAACTCCCAGCAATTAACAGTCCAAGTCAAAACCAGAATATCTCACGGAAACCAGATGCCAAACCCAAGGAAACATATCAAGCCGTTGTTCAGGAAGCCAGTCCAAAGTCAGGAAACAGAGCCAAGGTCACAGACAGGAACGTGGTTGTAAGTTCAAATGACGCATGGCTCCCACAGAGAGCTCAAGGTGAGCTTGCCAGCTTTATCCCAAAACAGGGAACACACCCTTACTTCTGGAAAGGCTTCTGCTAGTACTTAGGGCTTCCCAACCTGATTCCCCGTCTAGCATCAAAGACCCTTTCCCTAGCTCTTCTGGTAGCACCTCTTTGCAGAATCCTGCTCATGGCCCTTCTAGGAGGAGAAGATATGTTTTCAGCTGAGTCATCAGACCCAGCTGCTTGCTGATTTAAGCTGCAAGGCTCCTCCAGCAGCTCTTCACCATTTAACCCCTCAGAGTCAGGTTCTGTGACAGGCAGGGTCCTGGCAACTAAAGTATCCCATTACTATTTTGAATCTTTAGTTTGAATACTTTGGTGATCTGATTTAGGAAGGAATACACTCAAGAATTATTTGCAGATTCCTACAGTGATATCACTGTTAATTGCCTCTTCCATACTTTTTGCCCAAATGTTCTCTACCAGACACCCATGCTTCACAGCCTACGTCTCACTATAAATGTACATACAGTATTTTATATGTTATGCTGTTCCTCCCGCTTTCCTATTGAGTTTATTTCTCTTGAATTGATTATATTACTCATTTAGTACGTTCTGGTACTGGGTTTTACTCCACCAATTTCAGTAATACCCATTAAATTATATTAAATTATACTTCCCTTCCTCTGTTAAGAATTTAAGTTTTTGTTTTGTTTCCCATCTTGTGTACTATTTTGTAATGACATGTGATGGTCCCTTCCTCCCGCAGTTTCACTCCTGCTACATGAGAGTACAGCAACGATCTTTTGCTGGCAGAATAGATCATTGTTCTATAAGGCAATTCTAAAAATAAGGATAGATCAAATTTTAAAAAAACCAAATTTGACACATTTTTAGCAGACAGTCTGCTCTTGCTCTATGTCAAATTGGGGAAGTTTGGATAAACGACTTTCAAGGTTTAGTTTTAAAAATCTAAACCTGTTTTACTCACCTTTCAGTAAATATTCCCAGCTTCAAAACAGATCACATAGAGTGAAAAGAGCAATCTTGTCCCTCCCACCTTTTAATACTCAGTACTAGAGATGGACTTCACTGCCCCCTGTCTCTTCTGAGCACACCTATAGGAGGAGGTGGGGAATGGAAGCTGGGCTGCTCACAGAACATCTATGCATCCAAAGAATGAACCATTGTGAACCTTCATGCCCTTCACTACTCAGTGCTATTCACAAAGAGACACCAAAGAGGAGAAAATGCCAGAATCTCGTTTTGTTTTTCATCAGTTAATAACTTCTCATCCAAACATAAAAAATTGTCTGGGTTGTTTTACAACAAATTCTCGATTGCTTGGACCAAAATAAATAAATAAAATGCCTAATATAAAATAGTAGGAAGTACAAGAGGCATCCTGTAGACCCTCTTGAGTGCTGACATAGGTGTCATCTGCATTCAGGCTGGTCTTTGTTATGTAAGGCTTGGCAACCTATTTTTCTGTTGGCAGAATGGCACAATATTCATCTTTTTCTTAGCATTTGTCCCACTTGTTGGCGGGGTCCACTATTCTGGTTTTTTTATATATTTGATATATTCTGGGGTTTTTTCAGTGTTGTGCAACAATATTGTGTCATTGTCTGACATTTTGAATTGTGAATACAGAAGCAAAATTCATGAATTGGAGATTTTTGGAAAGACCAAATTGTTTTTTTTCCCCAGTTGGTGGATTCTCCTAGTACTGCCCTTCTTTTCTGCACATTGCTAATACGAGTCACCAGCATATTGAACCTCTTGCTCTCTTTTAAGTACTGACTTGAATTAGGCTTAAAGCTCCTTTAATCAGGCTTGGGAGTTCTTCTGTAAACATATTCTATCCAGCTCCAAGGCTAGTAGTCAAGGGTCTTTTGGGGGACCGTGTCAAGAAAATGAAGGATATTGCCATCTATTCTGTATATCCAAGCTGCTTCTAAATTCACATCTGCACACGTGACTTTGGCCCCTACTGCTCACCAAATACCATTAACAATATATCTGTAGTAGTGGGGATTTCTCTCTGCATGCTAGGAGATTAAATGAGGGGTCTAATTACTGCCTCACTGGCCAACCTTCTTTCTGAAAAGCTGGGACTTGAACTGTGGTCTGTTAGCCAGACTTTGTGCAGGTTTCAGTTATATCAAAAGTCATACAGTTTGCTTTCAAAAATAACCTCCTAGTCCTGGTGTATTTACTAATGTACCAGGTGCATATATATTTTTGAAAATAATTATACTTATTATTATAATTATTGAAAACAACCATTATGTAGCCAGCATATATTATATTATATTATATTATATTATATTATATTATATTATATTATATTATATTATCTGACTTTCAAAATTAAATCATATTGTTTTATATGTTTTTTTCAGATACAGCTCCTGCTTTGAATTCCATAAAGTACTGTAAGTATGTGTGTTTGCTTTTCCTGCTTTATTTTATTTAACATTCATTTACAGTTTATACATAAACCATATATATATATGGTGCACTAGACTTAAAAGTTAATCTACTGCCTTTAATGTTTCTTCCTTTCAAATGCTCACTTTTCAGCCTAAGAGTATCTTCTGCAGTTATGTGCAGTTATATAAGCTTACAGCCAGTTAGAGTAGATGGTGTGGACAGGCTGAATGCTTTTATTACAGTTATTAGCAAGTGACTGGAAACCATGGCAGCCCTTCGGATTTCTTACCATAAAACAGTGGTGGTGTTTTTTTTTTCTTTATGGAAAGAGCCTTTTAGGAAGGAAGAATTCTGTGAATATGAATTAGAAAGTTTGAAAAGTAACCAAGTGAAGTGTCTGTCTGATCGTTTTCCTAATGTCCAAGTTGGGTCTTTCCCTCAAGGAAGTCTGAGGAAGAGGTTTTTCTACACACTCTCATTCATAAAAAGTATCATGTCAGGCAGCCAATTATCTGTGATGCAAGTTGCAATTTCTCCTCCTCCCATTTGCTGTCTCTTCTGCCATCCTCTCTATGCATTTGATTCCCATCAGTTCCATAACAAGTTCAGTGTTGAGTAAAAATCAGCAATGTAAAAATGTAGTGTGTGTACCTATCCATACACATAAGGGAAAGACATACTGAAAACACATCCACACCAGACATAGCCCTCTGTTCCCCAAACCGGGAAAAGCAAGCAAACAAGTAATGTTAGGAACTAGAACCCCACTTAATCTCCTAGACTATGGGGACTGGGGAGAATTTTTCTCTCTGTGTCTCTCTGGTCTTCTTACTCATGCAGCAGGTCAGGCACTGTCCACAGAGGCAAGGCACTCCCAAGTAGCAGCAAAAATAAAGGAAAAGGGAGAAAATCAGTTACCAGATAGAACACTCCACTCTCGATTATATAATGAAACGTCATAGCACCTGCTTCTAGGGTACACCTAGTAGGAGACTGTTCATTGGATCTGCGGAAAAGCTGCTTGGCTTGGCTCTGGTCCCGACCCAACTGCTCTCTTGCATGGAAGCGGCCAAAGGCAGCCCACCAGCCACTCTGGCGATCATAGTGAGCAGCACCATCTTGCCTCAAAAGTCCTGCTGCCCCCAACCCTTTTTCTCTCCAGCCCTTTCCACACACTGCAAATTGGACTATGGGGAGGACTGAGTTGGCCACAAGCGATGGAAAACAATTTCCAGGTGCCAAGCGAGAGAGGAGAGAGGACCTTCCGGTTTAACTTCCTGTTCCACCCAAACACCTTAGCAGCAGCAGCCACTTTCCCTTCTCCAAAATCAATTTAAAAAGTAGTGGTGGGAGCGAAGAAACCAAAATGAAGGCACTGGGCAAAGAAGCAAGGAGTCCACAATTTCAAAAATATTGAAATCCAAGATGGAGGATCTCCGTGTAAATGGAGCAATCCCAAAAAGCAAAAGGCCAAGCTCTTTTAAAGATTCAAATTCCCAGTTCTCTGCATGCTCTGAATCCTGACCAGCAACTGAAAACATTTGCTGCAAGACCTGTGATGCCATTTAATGGAAAAACCAGTTACCTATGTGATTTTACATACATGTGTCAAATGGTAAAATGGATAAAGAAATCCAGCTGATACCCCATATTTTCATCTTCCTCTCATGTGTTAAAATAAATTATTAAAATTTCAGAGAATCTATTTTTGAAATGAATGAGAACAACAAAAGACATCATTAACAAAAACAAAACCTTGTTTTTCATTTGAGACAACATGAAAGTTCCATACCCGGTGACTAGCACTAATAGAAAAAACAATACCTGAGATTTTAATCTGGTCCATTTCCATCCCTGAAGAAAGAGTCTATCTTGACCTTTAAACTCCTAAAACACCTTGGATAGGAATTTAAACACATTATTTTAATTTAAAATATTAATTTGTAGTTCTTAAATAAAGTTTTAAAGATGCTTTATTTAGAATGCCTGTGACACCCAGGGCCCTTTTAGTGGGACATATCACTTCCCTGAGACCCTGCTGAATTTTGGACATCTAGCTCTGTAGAAGAGGCAAGCTTGTTGGCCTTTGAGTAGGGGAAAGAGAGAGAAAACTCAGGAGAAGAGAAAGGACCCCTGTAGAAGAAAAGAGGGGAAGGGGAAAGACCCTTACAAAGGGAAGCTAAGGAAAATAGAAAAAGAACCTGTGGGGACAGATACTGCCCAAAGTATGAAGTCTTGAGAGAGGTCTCAAATGGCTTGGTAGAACCAGGTGAGCCAGCAGTCAGAAAGGAGAAGGTGGAGAACAGAGGGCCCCTCTTTATTTGAAAATTGTTCACATAAGTCATCCCTACTCTGGTGCCCCATGCTTAGCATTCCTTAAATTAGATGTCCTAGCAAGTGGAAAACACAAGACTCCCAGAAACGCAGGGAGGAGAAAGGAATTAAGAGTAACAAGAGAAGAACTGAAGCTGGCCTGGATATAATTAAAAAGAGTTCCAGACTATTTACTGTTATTCCTGTTAATGCCCAGTTGAATAAATACTCTTAATTTGAATGAAACTGTGGCTCTGGCTATGGAACAAAATATGCAAGAAATTAACCTCTGAGTTCCCACAGTGGCTTGGAGGATACATATATGAAAAGTTTTAAATCTTACTGAATTTCTTTTGACTAATTTAAACTTTTTTAATATGGTTCTTTTGGTCTCTACATGGGGAGAAAGGTGGAATAAAATTCAAATAAGTAATCCTACAAATGTACATTTCTGTGTAATTTAGAGGGAATTCTAGAGCTATAGAGAGAGACTTGAATGGGGAGTTATATGGGGAGATATGGGTCATATCTCCTTCTTCTGGAGATTCTCTTCTTTTGGTCCCAGCACCCTTATAGCTAAGTTTGACAGAGACATAAGGTAAGAACTCCTCTGTGACTCCTCTCAGGTCATAGAATGCCCTCTTACAAGGCTAGGCTGGCTCTCCTGTCCTGTCCTTTTGGTGACAAGTCAAAGTCTCCGTTTTAACCTGGCTAAATTCTAACTTTAGGATATGTTAGATGCCCAATAATTGATGCCTTTATATAATTTTAATGTGTTTCGAATGAGATGTTTAAATTATTTTTACTCTAAAAATAATATGTATACATTTGCACCTTGTATAAAGGAATTATTTGTTCCAAATAAAATTATGTTAAGCAAATTTTCCTTTGTACACATTACCCATAGGAATGCATTGAAAATGGATTAATCCCTAATTGTGACCATTTTTCTGTTGTATGAATTCATCCCATAGGTGATTCTGTTAAGTGATTTTTCCCTATCTCTGGAAATTTTTTCCTTTAAGTGGATTTTCTGTTAAACAAACTGGTTGTTAAACGAGGGTCTACTGTAATTATTTTTAATGGTGCCATGAATTCTGTTTCAAATTCCTATTTTATTTTAAACACATGTCAAACTCGTTGAATCTCTTTATGGGGACAAGCTGGCATAAAAATGAAGTAAATATGCTAGTACAAGGTTTTTGAATCTGTGGGATAGTTATAAGTGCATGTGCGCCTTCTCTTAACAGCTCATCAACAATTCACTGTTACTGTCAGTTTTAAAAACATTTTTTTTTGCATAGGATTTGGAAGATGATTGGATGTGCTTAATATCCTAAATCAGTGTTGGCGAACCTATGGCTTGGGTGCCAAAGGTGGCACCTGGAGCCCTTTATGTGGGCACCCAACCTCACCCCTTCACAGCCACCTGTATTCAGGTTAAATTGCTGTATTGGCACTTTGTGAAAAATTAGTGGGTTTTGAATCGCAGTTTGGGTACTTGGTCTGTAAAAGGGTTGCCATTGTTGTCCTAGAACGACTAAAGCTTTATGTATTGTGAGACTAGAATGCTTCATAAGTGCTTGTGAGTGACTGGTGTTGGGGGTGGCACTTAAAATGTCAGAGTGAGACATTTGCCTCGTGGTTGGGCCATGGGCTGCCTGGGAGTGCTCTTCTCACACTACTCACTAATCACTGCCAGAGTTAAAATGCGTGGGGTTAATTAAAAAATGAGCAACCCTAGTTCTCAGCCTCAAGACTTATTTTTGTATACATTTAAATTTTTATTAATGAGCAAATAAATTAAGGAACATTAAGAATGTATTAGGTTGAGGTATTCTTTCATGTATACAGAAAAGTTATTTCTTCATTATTTACTCCCCAGGGACAACAGGGCCATGTTTACTGTAGAGGTCAAGTTGCTTCCTCCGGCAAATCTTGATAAATGGCACTAAGAACATATAAGTAGATGAAAACACTGAGGATGTTCCAGTGTTGACTTTCATTGTTCACACTCTGTCAGAATCAGATACTGTAGTTAAAC
>JAHTLZ010003542.1:30906706-30937316 GCA_023846285.1 Phrynocephalus versicolor
TGTGTGTGTGTGTGTGTGTGTGTGTGTGTGTGTGTGTGTGTGTACACGTGGAATAAACCATAATAAATTATTTGGCAAAAATCAGGCATAAAAACAGGTGGAACAGAAAAAGATAAACCCCTCCCCAAAACCCAAAACATAACCCCACAACAGGCATAAATAGATGTTCAGTGTCCTTTAAGAGAAGAATACAAGGAGGCAGAAGAAACTGAAAGGATAGGACAGAAGATTTTTTTTAGTGAGCATCAGCTATTACCTTAAGATAAGAGCATACAAATTGCCTTACAAAGTTGCAGCAACAGTCTATCTATTGTGTCTCCCTAGCAAAAACCACACAAGATGGGCATTTTCGTGATGTCATATCCTCTGCTGTTTATCTTTAGGATATTGTGAATTTGGATATTATAATTATTAATGGACATGAATTTTATTCTCAGTCTAACGTTGAGTTCTCCCTATCTTTGCCTGAGCTGCTGGAATGTCATGAAATGTCAAAAAAAATAATCTCTGTTAATGTTTGTTAAATTGATAAGTAGTGGAGTATTGTTGCTACATGCTGACATTTTATGTCTGAATTATGGCAATTCCAATAGGATTTTAAAGGTATGGAAAATCTTCAAAGACTGGTTTACTGAACCCCAGAGGCTTTCTGCGGCTGAACAAAAATGTAATCTAGTGTCTTAGCCCAACACATTTTTCACTATAGTACACTATTTCTCAGTGGAGCATGAGTGGATGACACTGTGTTGACATATGGTCAACATACAGAGGAAGTTGTTCAAACCTAACCTATTGAATGAACATCCATTCTCACATTGTTCTCTTAAGTGGGAAGAAACACAAAGTATGCAGTGTTTGAGGAAGAATAAAAGGAGGACTGTGTGTACAGAGTGAACTAAGGAATGATGGTTGAGATTCAAGAACAGAGCAAAAGTAAAACTGTCTGTGGAGACAATTCATAGATTTTTGTCTTAATAGCTAACCAAAATCAATAATTACTTGGAACCTGTATAATCTCCAGTAAAAAATAAATAATGAAGATGTTAACATCACATTGAGTTTTAGTGATCCTTGAGAAACCAGTGAGAAGCAGTTCTCAAAGTGTCCAAAGTTTTTATTGTGCCCACTGTGTTGTAGAATATGCAGTTCTTCCTTCATGAGCTTGTCTTCCTACAAATTTATATCAGTATACTAGTGTACTGTATTCTATACCTTGCTGAAATAGTCTGAAGGTTTCTTAATGAAAAGGTTGGGTATTTTGAGAACTGCATCTCTCTCTCTCTCTCTGTGTGTGTGCGTGTGTGTGCGCGCGCACGCACGTGCCTGCATGCAAGCTCCTTTTGGCTTTAGGTATTCCTCTCTCTGTTAGTTGTAAGGTTCTTGGACTACCTCCAAAGTTCAGCATGACTGTGGAGAATTTTGCCTCTTTCCTGAGCTTCAGTTCAGAATTCAGACTGGAGCTCATCTGCTGCAAGCTAGAGTACAGAACGAAGAGGTGTGAAAGAGATCCTGGATATACTTTAGCTACTGTTGTATTTAAGGAAAGCTGACAACAACAGCAACAACAACAACAACAACAACATTATTTATTTATTTATTTATTTATTTATTTGTGCGGTAGTACCTTGTATAAAGGAATTAATTCGTTCCAAATGAAATTATGCTAAGCAAATTTTCCTTTATACACATTTCCCATAGGAATGCATTGAAAACAGATTAATCCCTGATCATGACCATTTTTATGTTGTACGGATTTGCCCCATAGGCGATTCTGTTAAGCAAATTTCTCCTATCTCCAAAATTTTTTTTGTTGTACAGATTTTATGTTATACAAACCATTTGTTATATGAGGGTCCACTGTATTTATATTTATATATTTATTTTAGAGTATTTTTATCCCACCTTTCTCCTTGGAAAAAGGACCCAAGCATCTAAAAAGTAATGCAAGCAAATTAACTTTATTATTATTAATTATCTTTACCACCAAAACTTGGAAATTCTACAGCAAGTAATAGAAGAGATAAAAAGAAGCCTAATATACAAGTAGAGGAAAAAATAACTTCAGGTGATAAAAACAGAGAACATTTTGAAAACAACAGAAGAAAGGCTAAGCATAAGAAACAACAATTTGAAAATGCAACACTGGAAAAATAAACCGTTACATGGACAACACCTGAGAAACATTGATAGAAACCATGATAAGAATTCAACATGACATGGCTAAAACTGAGGACCATTCAGAAAATAACCAAAGATTTGATTTTTCCTGCACATGAACAATTATTTATTTATTTATTTGTTTGTTTGTTTGTTTTATTTGTATACCACCCATCTTCCAGCAGGAACTCTGGGCGGTTTACAGCAAAGTTAAAAACAGCGGTACAAAACAGGAAAAGAGGGGAAGACCCTCAGCAAGAGGTGTCACGGGGGCGGGAGAGGAGAGAAAAAAATTAAATTAAAGGTCGCCAAATGCCTCCCTAAATAGTATAGTTTTCAAAGCCTTTTTGAAGGCGGGCAGGGACTGTGCCAGGCGCAACTCACTCGGAAGATGGTTCCACAACGAGGGGCCCACCACAGAGAAGGCGCGATTGCGCGTAACCGACTTCTGCGCCTCCCTGGGTGTGGCCACCCTGAGTGAGCGTGACTGCGACATTCTAGTGAGCACTCCAAACCAATGTAATGAGATTCAATGAATTAGTGGTAATAGCAAATGTTGTCTCTGCCAAGAATAAAGATAATGTCCAAAGATTTCACAAACAGATCACAAATTTAAGATAATATAGTGTGGCAAAATTACTGCAGTGGTCATTATTAACTTGCCAGACTCCAAAAATTCATGGGAAGATCAGGTAGATAAGGTGTCAGAAAAAGATGAAGTCAAGATCTTGTGGGATTTCTGGATCCAAACTGAAATACACCTATGAAGTGTGGCATTATTAGGAACAGCTTACACACTGAGCTGATATTTGGCAGATATTAGGTTTTTGGTTAAAACTTTTATCTGTTATATAATACCAGTGACTGTTTTTATACTTATTATTGACTGTGGTCTGGAATTTTTGATAAATAAGAATAAAAATAAGAATAAGAATAATTAAAAACTCAAAAAACAAGGGCACATTAAAGGCTAATATATTTTAATGTGAGCTTTCTAAACAAGGTCCAATTCTTCAGACATACTACATTGAAATACTGTAAAATAATGGCAGCTCCGCTCGAAGTGCAATATTCGTCGGGGCTTCTTTGCCCGCCTGAAGAATGCGAGCGCAAAGTCCGGCGCCCGTACACTGGCTACGTGGGCAGGGAGCAGGCTATTTAAGGCTCCATGCGCTCCCCGCCAGCAGCCAGCGCAAGTCAGCAGCTCCCCTCCCTCCCACCCTTTATTGTGGATGATGAATCTTGCTGGTTGCTTCGGGGTCGGATGGGAATTTTTGGCTGTCACTCAAATTGGCCTAGAGTGGTGGCGTGTTTTCGCCCATCCCATCATCCGCATGGCGTGGCTGGGTAATCTTAACCTAAAGTCCTCCTTCTGGTCGAAATTAGCGGTTAGGGCAAGCGGTCTTGTAATTTCAGTAGGCACCTGTGTTATACAGCATCTGTCAGGTGCTGGGCCGCCCTCATGGATAAATTTGATAAACTAGAATGCCAATAGTTATTGTTAAATAGGAGCCCCGGTTAGGAAATGAGGGCTGCCAATGGTTAGGAGATTCTCGAAGGTAAGATGGTTTAAGTCCCTATTTAGCATCTTACCAAAGGCATTATTTATCATGCCGGATTAATGTCTTATCAATCGGAGGTGCGGATAAGTTATAACATAGAACTGAACTACCACTTGCCCTACGGCACAGACCCTCTTTAACTTGCAGTTATTCCTTTACAGTTAATTAATGTTATTAATAAATTGCGCCCCTTATTAACTCCAGAAACTTTGTCTCGTCTCTTTCTCTCTCCGGGGGGGGGGGGGGGAGAAGGCTTCATAAGTGAAACGTTCATGTTGGTTTTGAGAGTTAGTGGTGTATGATAGCATTTTTCATAGTAATTTTAGTGTTCAGTTCTTTTGAAATCTGGTTTGAAAACATTCCCATGAGCAAAAGGAAACAGAACACAATGCTACAAAATGCCAGTGTTGTGTAGTAGTTAGAGTTTTGGACTAGCACTTAGGAGCCTGAATTTAAATCTCCACTGTCTGGGTGACCTCGAACCATTCATTAGGGATGAGATTTTTGGATTTTTTTGGGACTATAAATCTCATAATTCTCCATGGGGAATTCTGTGTGACGGGCAGATATCTATTTGTGGCTTACATGGAAAAATGCCTAAATTGGAAGGCTTTGAAGCCTGATTTTTGTTCCTGCCTCAGTGTTAGCTGAGAGCTTTCTTTTTGAACAGGAGGCTACGCAGAGATAGGCCTACCTAAGTTGCAAAATCTTCCAGTTTAGGTCTTTCTTCTATTTGTCACACACAACTCTTAGAATGGAGAATTTATAGTCCAAAAAGCATAATATGTACAACATAGAGTTGTAGTGATAAAAGTGGGAAGGAGGAGAGTCATGCATGTCACCTTATTTTTTTATTAATTACACACACACATGAACAATAAGGTTATGCTTTGCTTTAAAGGAGCATAGTTACAAAATAACTAATTACCGTTTTGAAGTATAAATTGCTGGTGTGATGAGTCCAACCCAGATAGAGACCAGAGGGGGAGGAAGTTTTAAAGCAGGCATGTCCAAAGTCAGGCCCGGGGGCCAAATGCAGCCCGTTTTCAAATTTTGAGCGGCCCACCGCCTCTTCTCCCCACTGGCTCAGCCTGTCATGCATCCCCACTAGCTGGCCCCTCCTCATACCGTTTGGAGGTGTCAGCTTGCAGTTTTATGGTTTGCCTGCCCTGCCTGCCTCTCTCTGTCCCCCCAGCCACCTGCCCAGTCCACCTGCCCCCAGCTCTGTTGCTGCAGCGTCCTTCCCGCCTCCTTGCATGTCCTAGAGGCTTGTGCAGAGTCTGGCCTGGGGGCCAAATGCAGCTGAATGGTCGGCCCCCACACATTGTCATCTCACCAAATCTGGCCCTCCTTGCAAAAAGTTTGGACACCCCTGGTTTAAAGCTATCTCTATATTTACTCCAAGGACCTGATAAAAGATCTGGCTTCTGTACTTACCCTTCAATAAAACAGAGGACCTGATAAAAGATCCGGCTTCTGTACTTACCCTTCAGTAAAACAGAGTCTCTGTTTTACTGAAGGGTAAGTACCTGATAAAAGATCCGGCTTCTGTACTTACCTTTCAGTAAAACAGAGTCTCTGTGCTTAGTGGGTCTTTAAAGCATAAGGCTTCCAAAGCATAGAATAGTTTGGATGAATCCCAGCCCTCTTCTAGTCACACTGTGCTTGCAAAGCACAACATCAATAAATCAAAGGTCTTATCCTGAGGCTCAGGGCTAGGACAGAGGAAAGTGGATCTGCCCCATGCAGTTCTCCAAGGTCTTCATGCCAAGAACCTCAGGAAGAACAGCAGAACTTCTTTAGTGATCCCTGCCCCCTTCCAGTTCCGTGCGTGGGAAGCTGCTTGATAAGCACACTGAAGGGATACTCACCATGATAAGCATTTCGAGAAAATTTATAGTTCCTTACTTTGAGATAAAAAGGGACCGTGTGCTGGTTGACATCAATGGAGTGGAAAGAGAGAAGCACAGCCAATTGTCTGGTTAACTTAGCCTTGGATAACTTTAGATTTCTATCATTCTCAATAATTTGAGCTGTAATTTATTGTTACATTGTTCATTTTCAGATGTTTTCCTGGAAATAGACCATCCTTTGGATATTTTATCCCAAAATAGGGGAGGCATCAAAGTTCATATTAATCTTTTGTTTTGGGTTTGTGTCCAGTTCTTTCTGTGTTGAATTTTGGGCAGTGACTATTATTGGGACAGTCGGCTCTTGTAATATCTGAGCAGCTGTCCAGTTATATCTGGGTAGCTCAGTGGTTTAGGCACTTGACAGGGGATGGACTTGATGATCCACAGGGTCTCTTCCAGCTCTGCAAGTTCTGTTATTATCTACCAACTTGTCTTGCAGCATTTTATTTTAAAATGGACTAGCACTAATGTTTTGATCAGAACCAGAAATAGGCACAAAGCACTTTGTAGTGCTTCGGCCCAATAAGCATGTGCAACACTACAGATGCTGTGTCCTTCCCCTGGCCAGCTGTCCCACTCACAATCCTCAGTGTACCACCAGGGCTATCCTCTGTTGCTGGCTGTCCAGAGTGAGCAGGAGCCCAGGCTTCCCTGCCCTGCGTCCTCCAGCAACCAACCACTCAGACAAGGAAGGGGGACAGGTATTCCTCCTGCACAGCTGGTGAGCGGTCGGCTGCCAAAGGCACTAGGGTAGGGAAACCCAGGCTCCTGCCAAAACTGGACACCCAGTGACAGAGGATGGTCCAGGAAGCATGCTGAGGCTTGTGACTGGGGGAAGACAGCTTGGCCGCAGGAGGTTCAGCACCTCTAGTGAAGCACATATGAACTGGGCCAAAGCACTTCGTGTCCCATCTCTAATCAATTTTCTCCCCTATCCTTTGATTGTAAATAGTAGAAGTGGCAGAAAGTGACAGAGTCATTCTTTTTGAAACACCCCCCCCTCTCTTTTTTTTTGAGTGAGCCAGGGTCTTCTAGTGGATGGATGTTCAGATAAGGACTGAAAAAACTGGGTTTAAATCAGTACTTGCCCATGAAAGTTCACTTAAGGGGAGGGTGACAATGATAAATTATTGCTTGGATTTTTCTCAAACCTCTATTACAGGGGTCCCCAACCCAAGGCCCAGGGGTTGGATGTGGTCCCCAGAGTCTTGAATACGGCCCCTGGGACCAATTGCAGACCCCCCACCTACCCCCTGGTTCACGAGCAAGCCAGCCTCCGCAGCTGCTTCTATTGCAGAGGCAGTTCAAAGCAGTAGGCTATGTCACTTCCCCCACTCCCTCTACCCACGGCCCAGATGACTGGCATGCTGCTAGTGGAGCAGTTCAAAGTGGGATGGCCACGGCAAGGTCTCCTACTCCCCCCACCTGCCTCCCAGATGGTCGGGGCACTGGCTGCAGCTGAGCGGGGCAATTTAAAACAGGAGGGCTGTGGCAAGGTCTCTGACTCCCTCTATGGCCCTGAGGCCCCACCTCTGCTCCTCCACCCCACCTGCCTTCCTTCCTTGTGTAACCACCTACTGGGTTACTGTGGCTGTGAGGAAGGAAGGGGGCAGGTGGAGGAAGCGCCAGCCAGCCTTCTGACCTGGAGCAGGCACGGCAGTGGACTGACAGAGGGATGGAAGGCAGGCGATCAAGGGGAAAAGGAGATGCAATGAACATGGGCTGATCATGGGGGGCTCCACCCACTTGCCCCTTTCTCCCCCGTTTTGTCGCATGTTGGCCTTTTTGGGGGGGAGCTGTGGTCCAGCCCCCAGTGGTGTCTGGGTGGTGGTGGAACGACCTGCCGTTAGAAAACTTTGAGGACCCCTGCTCTATTAGAATAGTCATATGTTTGAAATAATTTGATGGTACCTAACAATATAGCATTCTCTTTTTTGTTGAGTGAAAACGTCAAAAACATCCACATCTCATTTGTTATCTTTTTTTCCTTCTGAATTTTTGCATACAGTAGGACCGCGGTATCCACGGGGGATCTGCGGATAGTGAAATCCATGGATAAGAACAAACACTCTTATCTGAGCATAATAGTGGTAACAGGGGTAGTGGCAAGGACAGGGAAGGAAAAAAAAAGAAAACGTAATGATGCCGAGCCCTCCTTGCCGCAGCTACTGGCCAGTCACACTCTTCGCCACCAGGCTCAGCAGTTGTTCTGCAGTGGTGGCAGTGGTGAGGAGGGGTCAGCATTGTTAAATTTTCTCCCCCTCCTCCTTACCACCGCAGCTGGCCTGAGGGTGATGGCGGCAGTGGCGGTGGTGGCAATGGTCCATGGGGCCATGGAATGAGTTAGGTAAATTTTAATTATTTTTATGGGCTTTTTAAAAAATATGAATATTTTGGTTTGTGAGCATGTTTCTGGAATGGATTATGCTCATAAACCAAGGTACTGCTGTATTACTCTGTCAGTCTGTGTGTCCAGTTGCTTGTGTTTGCCTTTTTTTAAAAAAAAAATCTGATGCAAGCCACCTTCATCATTCTACATGAATAAACCTGGATAAGCAACAAAACATGGATATCAGTAACAACAAACCTTTCAGTGAAATCTGTTCCCCCTCCCACCCCCCAGGTACTGATTTGCCGACCTTGGTGGTGGGGAAACTCAAGAGTGAGAGGACGCTATGGCAATAAAATCTGCAGGCAAGCCACCTCAGTTTTCCAGGAAAAAAAGTGTTTTGACCAGAGCATTTTAATTATTTTGCTAATTAAAGACAAAGATCTGATGCCCATACTTCTACTATTTCCTCTATAGAAGATCTGTGCAATTTATTCCATCTTAATCTGATTCATCTTGTGGTGTTGCTGTAATGTCACTAATTTTATTGTTTGGATTGAGGCGAATATCAAGGAGTGAACTTTCAGCTATCCCTTTCTTAGCTCACATAACAGCACTGATAATCAGAAGAGGATTTCAGCCCCTGCGGATAATCTCTTCAGGGTTATCACTTACTTAACAATTGGATGTGTGAAGTATTCGTAAAAAGGCTTTTTGAAGTGATGTTCCACATGGTTGGGGCTTAAAGCTGAAGACAAGGAACTGTTTACACAAGGGCAGAGGGTTTTGTCTGCCCAGTGTGGTTCTTCTCAAGTGCTAGCATTCTAAGGCTAAACTGTTTGCCTTCCTAATGAAGTGAACTGTTTGTTTGAAATATGTGGTAGACGGTATTTAAAAAGGGCCTAAAGTAAACTGTAGCACTGTCCAAATATGCCCCCTGCATAACAGGTTTGTGAGAGGAAAGAAAAACAATTTGGCCGCAGCTTACCTCGGGGAAGAGCAGTTAAGGAAACTGTTTAAATAATAAACCAAACGGATATTGCCACAGTTTCTTAAAGGCCTTCTGCAACAACCATTCTTCATTTTGGGGATTCCTCAGGGCTCTGCCAGGAAAGGCAGGACTGCAGCTAGAGTTTTTCATTTACGATTTAAAATAAGGAATTTTTTTTTCTCATTAGCTGTGGAAACATGAGCTATACATAAAACAACCTAATATAGTACAACCTTTTGGGACCCTACATATGTTGTTTGGTTTACAGGAGACCCACTATTGTCTATACTTTAAAATAAGTGTGTCCAAATATGTCGACATCTGTTTCCACCTAAAGCCAGATGGAAATAAAGAATGTAATGTCAACTATGCTAATTCATACTGTGAAGTCTAAGGAAGATAGTAACCAGCAAACCAGGCAGATTACTAGATTTATATTGCTACTTGGAATAGTAGATATAGGAGGGCATGTCAAGGGTTCTTTAGTTGTGTGAAATCAGTGCCTGCAGTCCAAAGTGGTTCAACAGATCACTCCCCTTAGAGCTGTTATACCTTTTGATACTAAGATTTTGACCTTTTACATCACCAAATAATTCAAATCCAGTCTCTGGGATACCTTCTTGTAGTACTGAGTGCTTTTTTTATAGTCAAGATTACTTACAGTGTCAGCTTAACTGAAAGTAAGCACCGTAGAAATTGGGGCAGAGTGTGGAGAGGAAAACTATGAGTAACAAATTTACTTCCCCTCATCTGCGTTTGTTGTTGTGATTGGGTGCCAAACCCAATCCATGTATGTATTCTTGAAGGCTTTCATAGCTGGGATCTAATAGTTGTGAGTTTTTCAGGCTGTTTGTCCGTGTTCTTGAAGTTTTTCTTCCTGATGTTTCACCAGACTCTGGCCGGCATCTTCATACGACAAGGAGCTCAGGGAACTAGGAGTTCTCTCCACACAACAGAATGTCATATAGAGAAGAAACTTCATTTCTCAGAGAACTTGTAACTCCTCTGGACATCAGTTGAATTGTAGTTTTTTTCAAATGTTGTTCAGGTTAAGGCAAATAGACATGTGGTCTTTTGAATTTTAGAGCCGGTGTTTATTATTAAGGAAGTTATTTTAAAATAAACATACGATTGAGTGAGAGCCTAAACATATGAGTTAACTGTGTATTTTGTAAGTAAGCAGATTTTTAAAATAACGGCTTATATGTTTTTGAAGCTGTAAAATATACACCACAAAGGCATTACAAAATCCCAATGTGCATTAAACACTCTAGAATTTCACTGGGTTCTCCAAAAGCTACAACAATGACATTAAGAAATAACGTTCCCTTTGAAGTTACTGACCAAAGAGAGACTGCTGTCATCTCTGTCATGAGCATTTAAACTTTTAACCTCCAATCTTTGTGTTAAACTCTTTTCCATATGCCTTTTCTCTTCCTCATGCTTTCTTCCCGGGGGTGGGGGTGGGGGAGATGATGGAAAATGAAATGCCAAAATGGTGGGAAATGCTGGCACCCTGGGTTGTTAGATTTGAACATTATTTGTTTTTGTAACATCTGATGTTGTTTACTAAATAATGGGGAGTGGGAGGCAAAGTAACCGAGTGCCAAATTATGCTTTGAAGCAATGAGGTGTTGCACAAACTGCATGTTCACTGTGGAGTCCTTGTTTCAGGGTTGTGGGTCACCCAAATGCATGTGATGAACCCTTAATTAGCAAACTTTAATTACTTTGTATACATGCTGTTTACACAGGGTTGTTCTGTGTTAGGTTTGGTTTATGATATTTTCACTTACAGAGGATTCACTGAAGAGTGTTTGCTTTCACTGAGAAACAATCTATCAAGTCAGCATAGTAACGTCAATCAGTAAAATATATTTTCAGATTTTATTTCATAACTCTGTGTGAAATGTTTATACATTTTCTAAACGTTAACAAGAGGCATCAAGGATTCTTTCATCTGTTGTTAAGTCATCCAGGTGAGGTTGAGTCCTGGCAACTGGACTTCTTTTCTTGAGAGATCGAAATGTTTTGCTACTCATCCAAGGAAAGGAGTTCATTTGTCTGGAGGCATCTTCCATTGTTCATTTACCTCACAGAAAAAGAACTTGTTGGAGCTTATACTGTTCATGCTCTGTAACCCTAATTATACTTACTGAGAAATGAACTGCCCTTTAAGTCTTTGAAAACTATTTTTGAACTATATGGGTTAACTACGAGACTCTTTGTTTCATATTTTGATTTTACCCTTTTCTGTAATACAACTGGTTATAATTATAAACAAGCTCAGATGAAAAACCTCTTGAGAAATTGCACATTCCCAAGCTGTTTCTGTTTTTCTTTAAACATATAGTTCAGAAATGCTTAGTAAAACTATTGGGTTGAATACAGATGTGTGCTCCATAAAAATGCAGTGTTGAATATATATATTTATGCATATTCAAATTGGCTGGTGGAAATGTGCTTCCTCATTTTGTTCTCCTTCTTGACAAACTATGGCCAGTGGGGTAATGGTGATCCTACAGGCTGGTCAGACTTAACTTTCATGAGTTGAGTTCTGGTGATGAAAAATGCTGAGCAGAGCCCCATTTCCCTGGGCAAACCTTAAGCCCCAAAAAGCATTTGAGCCAAACGGTTTGAAGTAAATCAAGACAAAACATTAGTTCTTTATTTTAAAAGTGTAACAGTTACATGATACGTTCTTAAGCTTAGCATTGCAAAGTTACAGTATTTCATTATGGATCCCTTCATTTGGAAACACATACTTCCTATCATTAGTTACAATTTAATTTCTTATAGCAAGCTCCCCTTGTGTAGCAACAACTTTCTATCTCAACCACTCTCCAACGACTCTCTCTTCTTCTTCCTACCTCTCCTGGCAAATCTTGATTGGCTTTCCTCTGACATACATTTGTTTAATCAGTTATTTGCATTGTTGTCAGGTATGCTTTAATACAGGTTCCATCACACACATATTAACAAGTTGTAGATTAACATCCTGTTCATTGAGATGCTAGGGCAGGGGTGCCCAAACTTTTTATAAGGAGGGCCAGATTTGGTGGCTGAGAATGTGTCAGGGGCCGGTTGCTCCCCAACCCTGCCACCCCACTGCAAGCCCCACCCACTTTCTTTAAAAAAACATGGGGTGAAGGAGAGGGAGGGAGGGGTGGGCCAGCCAGCCGTGGACCACTCAGAATGGCCTGATGGGCCGGATTTGCCCCCCCCCCCCGGCCGGACTTTGGGCAGGCCTGTGCTAGGGTATTTGAGCATACAGTATGCTTGGGGACAGGGTAGTGCAAGTTGTGATAGAGGCCACCCACTTGCTCTTTCTTCTCTCCCTCCTGATTAAGTTGTGGCACATTTAAACTATGCCCATCCATGTGGCAGTCTAGAAGAATCAGCTGGAGTACTTGTTGAGCTCGTAATGGGCCCAGAACCATGTGTGGCAGTTCACCAGTGCAGTTTTCCTCTGCATCATTCATTGTTGTGACCACCTCATGATAGATCTGCTTGCCACCAGATGTGCAGGAGGTACTGCTTGTGGACAGGGTCATGGAAACACTCATTCATGAAGTGTTTCCAAAGTATCTTTTATACCTGTTTCCCCCTTTCCCACTACTTCACAGTACTGTGGTCAACCTACATGCAGACAATGAACATCCCCCCCCCCCCAATAAAAGCTGTTCTACTTAACGTTCACCTTGCAGGTGGTAGCAGCAGCAGCTCCTCTTTCTCAGTGCCCTTGCTGGGGCGAACAAGAAGGAGTTTGTTTCTCCAGCAACTCACACACACACTCTCACACGCCCGTCTCCAACCTCCTTTCCCCCACACATGCATGCCTTGGGGCCCTGTGCTTAACTTCTCCATTGTCCTGATCATGGCTTTGCAGACAAGCAGCTCTCCAGTCCAAAAAGCAATCAGCTAACCCCCTCCCAAAACAGTGGTGGTGTAGCTAGCTAGCTAGATAAAGCAATGTACAGCTTTGTCAAGAAAAAAGGAAAGATTGTGTTAGCTACCAGTCAGTGTTAGAAAAGGATAGAGTGGGGACAGGAAGAGAGAGGGGGGTTTGCTATTGGGATTCTGTGTTGAATTCTATAGGCAAGAGTTGTAAGAAGAATTGAATTGGCTTGGCGTGCAAATGAGGACTATGACCAGCTCCACTTTCTCAGCTTCCTTCACATTGAAGCTGAGAAAAAGGAGCCTGTGGCGCTGCCCACCTGCCTGCCCACCCACTGCGTATAAGATGACCTTCAATTTTTAGCTTAGCAATTTTAGAAAAAAATAGTGTTTTATAGGAAAAAATATGGTAACTCCTCTGCCTATATGGCTAAAAGATAGCATAACATCGTCAAAACATTCTTACAGCTGAAATTCTTACTATTTCTGCATAGTGGCTGAAGGTATTAGAGATGGGCATGAAATGGAAAAATTGTGTTCCGTTTCCGTTCTGTTCGTGGCCCATCTCCCTTCGTTTCCATTTTTCGGACCAATTTTTTTTTAAAAAAATCGTTACATTTTTCATTTTTCGGAAACGGGGGTCTCACTTCCCCACACCGAATGACAGTGCCCTATCATCCTGCGCGGGGGAAGATCCCTCTCGCCGCCCTCCGCCTCAGTGCATGGCAGCCCGGCGGGCTGTCATTCCTGGGGCAGAGAGCTGGACAGGGGGCTCCGATCTGGCCTCCACACTCGGAGACAGGATCACAGCCCCCTCTCCAGCAATCCCTTGGGAGAAACTCGCATCTCCGACTCCTCTCCTGACCGCTCTCTGCCGCGAGGTGTGACACCCGAGCCGGCTGTCATCCCCTCACTGCGGAGATCAGGGATTGAGATAGCCGCGGCCTCACCTCCGCTTGCGGCGACGAGACTGCAGCCCTCAGTCTGGATGGACTCTGAGTCTGGACCAATCTCCTTAGTGGGGAGGTGACAGCCGAGCTGGCTGTCACCTCCCCACTGCGGAGATCTGTTTAGAGAGAGCCGCAGTCCCAGCTCCACGTGCAGAGGCGATAACGGGGCTCTCACAGTCCTCCCCTGCTGGCGATGGCAGCTGGGCTGTCATCGCCAGCAGGGAGGAACGAACGGAACGGAACCAAACTCATTTGCTCTGGTTCTGTTCGGTTCTTTCCTAAATTACTCTGTTATTCGTTCAGTTACGTAATGGAATGAATAACAGATAACAGAACGAAAAAAAATTGTTTCTTGCCCATCTCTAGAAGGTATAATTGCCAATGAAAGGGAATGCTTTACATTGTTCAGTGTTTTACATGAATAGATTTTATTAACTTTAACAAGTTGGTTCTCAGAATTGTCTCTTGTCCAGAGAATGAAGATTCTTTTCAAGGCAGTAGTTCCACTGCTTATAGAATTGTTGCCAGGTTAAAAATAGAAAATGTACAGAAATTCGCATGGAAACAAAATGTACCTCGAGTGCCTTGCAAGATGGCATATAAATTTTAAATTAAAAGTCCCATAATCCAACGCTAGCGTGCTGAAGTCTTGGAACAATAATGCAAAATAGTTTGAAAATATCTTCCTAAATATAAATAACACTGCTAGTTCAGATCCACATTCCTGCCTGATGCCCTATCTTGTCTGCAATGATGATCAACCAAAGATTCCTCCAGCAGGCAAAAGGGACACAGAAACCACATTCCTCCCCTATTGTTTGTCCCCCAATAAATCTTAGGAAAATTAATCTTATTCTTATCCGTTTGTTTACAGGTCATAGAATCTTACAGTAAGCATGGACAGTGGCTTTTGCAAGTTCTGATTGTCTGTTTACTATGCTTCAGCAAATGAATCAGTCTGAGGAAAGTTAGTGATGAGTCCTCCATTTTATAGTTCACATTCATTTCACAACACGCTGGTCTGAATAGGCTCATGACTTGGACATTGTCCATCTAACAAGCATATTTAGGCCATTGTCCAACTTATGAGACAGTTCAAGCCAGAGTGATGTGAAATGAAGGTGAACTATAAACTGGAGGATTCGCCACTAACTTTCCTCAAACTGACAAAGTCGCTTGGATGAGTAGCAAAATGTTTCAATCTCTCAAGTAAAGAAGTCCAGCTGCCATGACTCAACTTCCAGATAAACTCACGTGGATGACAGAGAATCTTCACAGACACTCAGCAAATGAAATTCCCAGGTTCCATATTTCTATAGACCAGGGGTGCCCAAACTTTTTGTAAGGCGGGCCAGATTTGGTGGCTGAGAATGTGTCAGGGGCCGGTTGCTCCCCGACCCTGCCACCCCACTGCAAGCCCCACCCACTGACCCATAAGCCCCACCCACTGACCCCTTGCAACCCCACCCGCAGGAAGGAAGGTGGGGACCAAGGGAGGGAGGAGGGAAGGGAGGAAGGTGGGGACCAAAGGAAGCACAGGGAGCCGTAGCCACAGGTCGCCCCTTGGAAGAGGTGATCTGTGCGACCTTGCACCCCCCCAAGCTCCCCAGCGGTGGTGATGGCTCGCCCACCAGCCCACCCCAAAGCTCCTTGGCGGTGGCAGAGGCCCACTGGCCTGCCCACCCCCACACATTCCTCTGCGGTGCCGGTGGCAGCAGACTGCCTGTCCGCCCAAGCTTCCCATCGGTACCGGTGATGCGGCGCACCCGATCACTGCCCCGTGTGTGTGCCCAACCTCACACATTCCCCTGCGGTGCTGCCCAAGCTTCCCAGCAATGCCAGTGGCGGCGGCCTGCCCGCGCACCGCACTGCGTGCACACGCCGAGCTTCACAAGGTTCCCAGCAGTGTCAGTGTTGGTGGAAGATTTTTTTTAAAAAAATGGGTCAAAGGAGGGGGGGAAGGGGCGGGCCAGCCAGCCGTGGGCCACTCAGAATGGCCTGACGGGCCAGATTTGGCCCCCGGACCGGACTTTGGGCAGGCCTGCTATAGACCTATCCTCTAAGAACTAGTTCAGTTGTTATGAAATACAGCTTAAATTGCCTAAGGCTGTGACTGCACAACTGCTTGGTATCTGCATGCTTTAGGCATCTGGCTGCACCACTGGAGGTTGGGAGTTCAATTTCCCACTATCCCTCCTTGACAGGGGCTGGACTTACTGGATGTAGCTCTACAGTTTGAAGGTCATAAATTAAAAACCTGCCCTGCTTATAAGATAAATTAATTCAAATTATGTTTTAACTGATCACACAATACAAAGGCTGATATGAATTGGTCTGGTCCGTTTTTGTCCCAATAACAGCTTTCTCCCGTCTGTTGCTAGGGGTTCTGGGTTTTCAAGCTGTGGAACACTTGGAATGGGCTTTCCCCCATTTCATTAGTTGTTTCATTCTTGTAAAGCAAAGGACTTGCCTGTGGATTGCATTTCAGTGACATAAGCACTTGAAGTGTGGTGTTTAGAACTTGGGAAGATTTGCCACCTTGTTCTTTCCTCCTGATCATCCAACTTCTTTTTTACATATGTGAGATTAGCATTTGATTACCTTATTACCCTGCCATTTAATTTTTTTTATTTTAAGAATACAACTACAATGTAAAAACAACACTAAAGACAACTTTAAAAAGCAAAACCATACAAACAGTGCAGTGATACACATCTCCTTTATTAACACCAAATCAATAAATTATCCCAAGATATCAAAAAATATATTCTTATTTATCACAACCTTTCTAATATTACAGCTTATCATTAATAGCTGCATTCCAAACCATTTTATGCCATTAAATTAATTGAAAATAAGACTTTACCTTGCAATCTTTGCTATCATTAATATTGCTGCTGTTAATAAATTTGAAATTAATTATTAATTTCCATGATGCTATATGCCTGGGATCAGTATTTTTAAATACTTTTAAATTACAAATGATTTTCCCCCCTGGGGGCACCCTTTGGAGTTGAATAACTTGGCCCCCTATATCCCAAACCTCTCCAAATTGGGGGTGCTTAAAGAGGGGAGCTTGAGGAAGTTCGACTGCAATTTTCATGCTGCTAGCTGCATGGGACCACTATTTTCAGTCACATAACATTGCTGTTAGAAATGTTTTTTTTTCTGGGTGCACCCCCTTTGAAGTTAAGTAACTCAACCCCCTGAACCCCAAATCTCTCCAGATTTGGAGGGCTTAAAGTAGAGAGTCAAAGGACCGTTCACACCTCTAGGACCCAGGGGAGCCATTTTACAGAGAAACAAATCAGTTTTGTTTTAAACAAAAAACTGCCAGTTCATTTTGTTACTAATGAACCACTGCTTCCCCAGTTTGTAACAAACCAACAAATCAGTATTTCATTTTTCATTTGGTGCCCATCCCTAATAGTGAATCATAAAAGGATCTGTAGAGGCAGGATCAGAGGTAGGATGGAAAGAGAGAGGGCTGTGAACTGAGATGCGAATCATATCACTTCCGGTGTGAACACTGAAGTGAATCAATCCACAGCTCCTGCATGATCAGTGGCTGCTTATTCAATTTTAATACAGGCTATGAGTCAAGTGATTTGGGTTGCCAGTGTAGTTTACAGCCAAAGACAAAGTCCAATGTAGCTTCTGTTCCTTTTTAATTATAGAAATTAATTATGATTTTATATTGTTATTAGGTGTGCCTTCCCAGTGTGTGTTAATTTTTGACTTTGAACACCCAGTTGTCTATTTTTGAATTTTATCTTCACCAGCATAGCAGTCACATTTGTTGATGTTATGCTAGACATAGAGCATGTTGGTTTCTATGGCCAATGTAAACAGAAGCTAAATGTGGCGTAACAAATAAATGTTAACATTTCTTTGTCCACACTGACTGTTAGAGCTGCATCAAACCCAGCTGTAAAAGCAAAAGTGTTGGATAATGTGTGACGGAAGCAGTTGAGGTCATGATCTGTGATTTCAGCCATAATAATGTATTAACTGAATCAGGAGCTCAAGTTTTTGAAGAACCCCATTTTCTCATTCAGTGTATTAAGACGTGAAAATATCTATACATCTGTCCAATAAATTCAATAATATAAACTGTCCAGGTATTAGGGATTCTGCTGCTGCCACCACATATGTTGTGAATATAGGAAGCATCTGTCAGGATAGGCTGGATTTCAGAGCTGTTGAATTAAAACCCAGATTTGGCTGGAAGATGAACACAGAATTTTTGTTACATTCTTGAGTGAGTTTGTTTGTGAGAGTTAGTCATGGAGAAGTTAACAATATGCAGAGATGTTACAGGATCAAAAAGGCAGCCCAGAATTCCTATTCGAGGGAGGAGAACAAGATAAATTTCCTTGCTAAGAAGAAAGTAGAGGAAGGGTATTCTTTTTGTCAGTTTTCTAGCACAGTCCAATTTGTCATTTTCTTTCAAAGTACATGATTAACTTTATTAAAGAAAACCACTAGGATCCAGAAATTATGAAAAAAGAGCCTGTGGCAAAGGAAAGACCGTATTTTCAAAGAATACTGTGACATGGACAAAATTTTTCACACACACCCCCATTTTGTTTGTGTGAGTCTGTGCATGTGACCTTCTGAAGCCAAAAAAAGAAAAAGAAAAAAAAAGGGAAAAATCTGAAAGGGATTTTAAAACAGGGAGTTATAGTCGGAACTGCACCCCAACCCTGTCGAATCTTTTCCCGTCTAATATAATGTACATATACTGTATTTTGATTATTTTCAGTTTCCTAAAAATACAGTGGTACCTCTGATAATGAATTGAATTCATTCTCTGAGGCAATTTGTTATCTGAAATTCGGTTTCCCATTGAAATCAATGGAAAACTGATTAATCCGTTCCAGAAGTCTGAAAAAAGCTGGGTATTTTTAGAGCTATTTATAAAGTGTACTTTCAAGCCTTGCAGTGCTAGAACACTCCACCCAGAACACCCTCCCCCGCAGTGCAATGCAAACATGGACAAAAGAATCCAGCAAGACTACCCCAGCCTTTTCCACCAAAAATACAATGGAAAACAGTTCAAAGATCAATAAAACCAAGCTCAAACAAACAAAAAACCAAACAAACACTTGGTCGTTCCCGCCAAACACACAGAGAAAAAGCCAGAAGGATTCTCAGCAAACCCCTCCTCAGCTCAACCCTCCATTTTGCAATGGAGAGCAATGCAAACAGACAGGAAAAAGCAAGGAAACCTCAGCTCCCTACCTTTCCAAGTTCAAAAGCTCCAAATCCCTCAGCAAAATATGTCCAGAATGGCTCTAAAACACCATGGAAAAAATGCTCTAACTCCTCCCACCTCTCCACAAACTATGGGGGTGCATTGCATCCTGGGTATTTGCAAGGCATGATGAAGCATTTGTTATCTGAAGCAGCCCATAGGGAAAATTCATTATCTGAGGCAGCCCTATACCCAGATATTTCAATTTGCTATCCGAAACATTTGTCATCAGAGGCATTCATTATCTGAGGTATTTCTGTAAGTAATTTTTTTTAACATTGACATTTTTTGTTTGCACTCTCTGTTTTCCTGCTCTCTGTCATATCCTGAGCAGTGACCTAAAATATTCTGGAATGGCTGAATGCCTTTAATATGAAATAGGCAGGCAAAACATTGATAATAATGGAATTCAAAAGGAATGTTTGTGGCTGCCCCTATGTTGTTAGTACTTGTCCATAAAGCTCCACCTTAAAAGGTAGACTCCTAGCCTAGTACAATCTCTTATTATAGTGGGTATAGTCTTTGAATTACTGGCTTTATTGTTAAGAAGAGCCTTTCATAAATCTCTATCCTTTGTTGTTGTTGTTGTTCAGTCGTTTAGTCGTGTCCGACTCTTCGTGACCCCATGGACCAGAGCTCGCCAGGCCTTCCTATCTTCCACTGCCTCCCGGAGTTTGGTCAAATCCTTATTGGTTGCATTGATGACACTGTCCAACCATCTCCTTCTCTGCTGTCCTCTTTTCCTTTTGCCTTCAATCTTTCCCAACATCAGGGACTTTTCCAAGGACTCCTCTCTCCTCATGAGGTGGCCAAAGAACTGGAGCCTCAGCTTCAAAACCTGCCCTTCTAGTGAACATTCGGGGTTGCTTTCTTTCAGGATGGATAGGTTTGATCTCCTTGCGGTCCAGGGGACTCTTAAGACTCTCCTCCATCCTTAGCAACCATCAGTGACATAGTAGAGCTCTGCCCGAATATTTGCCTATTGTTGTTTTATCTTTTCCGGATTTCATCTGCTTACATACCCCGTCCTTTTTTCAGCTGCGTGTTTTTCAAGTTCAAAGCCAGTGAAAGACATTTTGTTGCCCAAGGCAGACAACCCCAAAGGAACAATCTGTTCTCCACATGTTCCAGAGTTTTTCCTCATTTGTAGATTCTAGGTATGAGTAGGAAATGCTTTGGTTGAAACTGGCTGCTGCTTGCATGGAGAAAGTGGTAGGGGTAGGCATCTTATCGAAAGGAGTTGATGACGCTTGAAGAGAGTTTCAGTGACACAGAGCACAGAGTTTAATTTCCTGCACAAACTTCACAGTTCCAGGGGGACTGCTTGATCTGATTTTTCTCGTGCCTACTGTATATTCTGCCACCTGATTGCCACATCCATCATAGTGATTGTCTAGATCATGCCTGCTCAATGCACCGACCATGGGTGACTGGTAGCCCATGGGGCCATCAGAAGTAGCCCGCCAGGTCTCCTCCCTTTTTTTTGCCCACCTGCCGCCTGGACGTTTGGTCCAGATTTGTTCCCTTCTGCCGCCACGCCCCACCCCCTCACACGTCTCCTAAACCGGAGCAATGGCAAAGTGTACGCACACGTGCTCCTCCAAGTAGACTAGTGGGGGTGTGGCAGTGGCAGTGGGGCTAGGCCCTCTCGGTGTGGCTGGGCAGCCTTGCAGCCACAGCAGCAGCTGAAGCCATGCCAGAGAAGGAATAGGAGGAGGAAAACGGGCCAGGCTGGGCTGCTGCACTCGTTGGAGGCAGGGAAGTAATCAACCCACAAACTTTGACCCAAATTCACCAGGAGGGACCTTCTGCCAACACCACCACACCACGAAGAAACTGGGAAAGGAGAAGGAGCCAGCGAGGCCAAAGTCAGGGAAGTCAGCTGGTCTGGGCATTGCTGCTGAGTGGCTCGAAGGAAGCAGTGCCTGGGAAGATCGTGGGCCAAGGAGGCTCTGGCATCTGGTGGGAAAGACGATCCAGATGTTTTCCCCAAGGCGGAGGTGGGAGGGCCGGGAAGGGAGTCCATTCCCCAACTACGATCTCTTTTTCTTTCTCTCTTTCATTTCCTTCCTCCCTCCCCCTCTATTTCTTTCTTTTTCATTCCTTCCTTCCTTCCTTTCTATGAAGTATGGAGAACTTTGCTGGTAAGCTGTTTGGGAGGGGGTTGCGTCTTTCTTTCCCCACCTCCTCCACGTTTCTACTCCTCCTTCTCTTTTTCCTAAATCTTGCCTAAGAGGATAGGGTGAAAAGCCGAGCCATCCTGTTGCCTCTGCGGCTGCAGCATCTCACCAGGCACTCCCTTCCCCTCCCTGGGTGTGTGTCTCGCCCTCCCCTCCTCCTCCTCTTCTTCTTCTTCTTCTTCTTCTTCCTCCTCCTCTCTCTCTCTCTCTCTCTCTCTCTCTCTCTCTCTCTCTCTCTCTCTCTCTGTCCTTGGACCTCTGACCCCGACCCCACCATCGGCAAGTCCGTTTGCAGGTAACCTGCCTGCAAGGAAGGAGGACGGGAAGAAAGCCAGCCTTCCCTGTGCAGCCACTAGCACAGGGGAGCTACGAGGCTTTCCCCCCTCACATGCAAGCACCCCATAAGGGGCACAAGAATGAGAATGACTGTGCCACAATATAAGATGAGCTGGACTCAAGTTGATGCCTGTGCTTTAATTAATTGTTAGATCCATTCAGCTAACAACAAGCATTCAGAGACTTTCGCAATCCAAAAAGATCACCAGGTTTCTTCAAGGTCATCAGAGGCAAAAGGTCTCCCATCCTGAAACCCTTTTGCCAAATAAAATGTTGTGATTTTCAAGCGTCCAAGAGGCACTGGTTCGTGGCTGACTGTCCTCCTGGACGTTATTTATTATTATTATTATTTAAAATAGTTTCCCTCCCCCTTCCTCCTTAAAAAGGATGCATCATTGAAAGACAACATTTAAGCTGAAAGCAGTATGTAGACAAAGAGGGCTTACATCAATAAAAGGCAACATTTAAAGCTTAAAACAAGAAATATACAAGACATTATCATGGGTTGTTTGAAAGTATTTTTATGGGTTGTTTGAAACTATTAGTTTTCATGTAGTAGCCCTTAGGCACTTTGGGCCAGAAAAAGTAGACCTTGGCCTGTTCAGAGTTGGACAACCCTGGTCTAGATAAAACCTAGGGCCAGAATCCTATTCAGAAAAGCTGTGAATGCAAGGGCAGTATTGTGATGTTTTCCCTCCCCCATGACATATCTCTTGGTCAGAGAGAGAAAGTGCACACGCAAGAGGGAGTCTCCTTTGCGTTGGGGTCAATTACATGATTATGCTTGCGTTCAGTGTTTCCTAATTAGGGCTCTGGCTTCAGTGATTAATATGTCAATGCTATCAATGTCTGAGAGCTAATGGACATTCATATATAATTTCTAGCATTATTACATATTAACAGCTTAGTATGTGATTCTTTGAAAAAGTGAAACTCAGATGCAAATAAGGGTTTTTGAAATAGAACAGTGTAGCTAGTTTAAGTATGTTGTATACAGCAGAGTTGCTATGGCTGTGCAAAGCAATAAAGCGTTCTTGTTGAAAGCCCGCCAGCGGCTATTTAACCAATACCTGCAGCAAATCCAGCATGCTAAGGAGCTTTCAGTGGCTGCCAACTGGTGAAATCACTTCCATTCTCTTTTTCTTCCTGTTCAGATAGCTGTGTGTCTTAGCATTTGGCACCTAGATTGTTGAGGAGTCGCTCAAAACAAATAAAGCATGCTCGCACAAGGTGTTTTGGTTTACATAAACACAAAGGTGGTAAAACAGACTCCAAATATGTGTAAATACTCCATTTCACTGCTTAACCTTGCCAAGGTGGGGATTCCAGCTGGAATAATGTTCTGCTTTCTGATGTTTGCTCTGGATCTTCTCTGCCAGGTTTTTTTTAACTCAGTGTAAAGAAACAAGCTCTGGTAACTCATGTAAGAGCCAAGTGCAAAAGTTGAAAAAATGAAGCAAACATGTTGAAATTTCTGGGTTACTTAGTCAAGCAAAACCCAGTATTTCTAAATCATTTCATTTAAATAGGTGTCTCTCAATGGAACCATCTCTTACCTCCCATTTTCAGGGTTAGACATGGAGAGCTTTCAGTCAGGGGCTTGGGATTTCAGTACCACAAGCTAAAATAAAGCAACTGAAAGTACAGAAATTAGGGCTATATTGGCTGGGTAAGTGAGATGGCCAGACTTGGCCCTAGTATCTCTGTTAGACACTCATGCTATGATTTCATAGGTTCTGTAACTGCATCATTATTATGACTTGCTAATGAGCTCAGGAGGTGGAAAAACCTGCCTATGCTGAAATCTTTACCATCATAGGGAGGCCAGGTTCCACAGTGGCCCCTCTTTCTTACCCTAACTGCAGTTTTCAGCTTTGTCCTATGTAAATGAATGGCTGCTATTCACTCCATTGGGAAAAGCAAATTACTGTCGTCTACACCTGCTTTTTGAGTGGTTAGGCTTTCTGCGTGCACAATTTCCAGGAGTATAATCCAAGTTTTGTTTCCTTTGGAATGAGGTCATCGGAGGCTTAGTGATGCTTTATGATCTATACACAAATATAGAGCTGCAAGAGTGATAACTTTTATTGGACCACTTAAAAAGTAAACAAGTAGCATGTTTTCATGGATTAAACCCACTTTCTCAGGCTAAGCATAGCTCCTTCGTGGAGAGCAAAGAACATTTTTGAACAAAAAGGTTGAACATACATGGTGACATTTAGTTTGCACTCTTCAACAGTTTGCTTGTGTGTTATTCAAGATTTCCAAGCAGACAGCAAGTATTCCAAAATGATGTTCACTTCCAGCCTGCTCTTTATATCTTCTTCCATCTGCTTTAAATTGTTGACTTCAGCTATTGTCACTATTATCCTTTACAAACAGAGACACAACGATTGCCTCATCCTTCTTTGGAAGAGAGAGGGCACTTTTCCAAGTGCTCCCGTAATCTAATGTTATTTCCTGTTCACTGTAAGCTATTAACCAAATAAGGAGGTGCTTCACAACTCTACCAGGAATTTCAGCCTTCTCATAGCCAAACACCTGCCCAGTCCTGTTGTGGCGGGTCCTCATGATACTGTAGTTGTGATGGTCCTGTTTGTACCCTGATATTAGGTAGTCCAGACGTCACCAAATGTTTCATGTTTTTCTCTTGTCCCCCATCAGTCACTGAGGAATACCTAAGAGTTTTCTTCAGCAAGAGAAAAGGTGGAGTATTAGCAGCCATTCTTACCTTTCCTTTCCTGCTAAAATAAAAAAAAAAAAGGGAGAGGAGATTGAAGGTAACCAAGCCACAACAGACCAGTTGTTCTGGGGTGGAGAGTCACTGTTTACTGAATAGAACAGATATTTGCAACAGGCCTAGACTATCTTACATCTTCATTATGTGTCTAAGAAACATTTGAATATCTCAATTGACTAACACCTGCCTTGATGCCCTGAGCACATCTGATCTCACCTGATCTCAGAAGCTAAGCAGGGTTGGGTCTGGCTAGTACTTGGATGGGTGACCAACAGGGAATACCAGGTGCTGTAGGCACCTGGAGTAGGGATTGCAAGCCACTCCAGTATTCCTGCCAAGAAAACTCCATGGACATGGGGTCATGAAGAGTTGATCATGACTGTAATGACTGGTGGAAGTATGACTGGGAGGTAGCAGCACTGAATAGTGGAGCTAGAGTGGGAACTTTTGCAGACAATGAAAATGACACTGAAGTTAATATTTATTAGTACACTGGTTCCCTCGACTTACGGTTGCTTCAGCAACTGAATAATTAGACTTACAAATACTGCTCTGTGCTCCGCATGACAGCTGACTTTGATAGGTCTGACATGTCAAAGTCACCTGTCCTGTGGAGCAGAAACCAGCATTCACTGCTCATCGCCACCACCTCCTCCTTCATTGCTTCCATGTTGGCAAAATAGATCGAAGCAACCAAGAAGAAGGAGGACGTGGCCATTGCACATTCCTTCCAAACTGCCTGGGCTACCCAAAGTTGCATCATTCCCAGGGCACAATGCAACTTCGGGCAGCCCGAGCAGTTTGGAAGGGAAGTGCTTACCTCTGAGCACTTGCCTTGCAAGGCTCAAGGGCAGCCTTTGGCTGCTTTCTGTTTTCCCACCACACATATGATTTTGACAGGTCCGACATCCTTTCCCCACCACCTTCTTTCCAAACTGCTCAGGCTGGGTGAACATGCATCTGCCCCAGGATATCCTCTGGTGGATGCATATTCACCCAACCTGGGCCCCTTGCAAGGCAAGTGGTGGCAGCAGATCACCACCGCTGCTTCCCTTGCAAGCCTCCTGGGCTGGGCGAAGATCTATGGGTCCATGCTCTGTCCACCAATTTGGACCCATTGATCTTCACGCAGCCCAGGCGGTTTGGAAGGGAAGCACTTATCTTCCAAGGATCTGGGTCAGCCATCGGCTGCTTTCTGCTTTCCTGACGGATATGACTTTGACAGGTCAGACCTTGACAGGTCGAAAGCTGTCCCGGAGCCTTGAAAGGGAAGTGCTTACTCTGAGGTAAGCACTTCCCTTCCAAACTGTCTGAGCTTCTCCCTCAATCAAGGGCAGCCATAAGCTGCTCCCCCCCAGCTGATTTTGACTGGTTGGACGTGTCAACGTCAGCTGTCTGGTGGGAAAGTGGAAAGCAGCCTTCATCTGCCCTTGATTGAGGAAGGTTGGGACAGCCTTCCCATAGAAATGTATTGAAAACCTATTAATCTGTTCCCTTCAGAACAGATTAATTGGTTTTTAATGCATTCCTATGAGAAACTGCTGTTCATTTTATGAATTGTTTAACTTATGAAGATGCTTTCGGAACAGATTAAAAAACATAAGTCGAAGTACCACTGTAAGGTGGAAGAGAAGGCAATGGCCAACCACCTCTGAATATGTCTTATCTTGAAAACACTATAACGAGACAGTCCGAAGTAAAAGAAGAGATCGTGCTAGAAGATGTGCTCAATCTGTTAGGATCAAATGTATAACACTTGAACAGTTACCTCAGAACACTATAAAAGTTCATAACACTCTTTGGTTGTTTGAGTGTGTAGGTGCAGATTATTTTATCATACATTAAATTTTGTTTGGGAATCAAGGTACTGAGGAAGAGCAAATACTAGTTTGAAGCCAAAACAATGCCTAATGTCTGATAAGCACAGAAGAGGAAGGAGAATCTAATATTGTACAATGAATGCAGAACATAGAAATGTAAACTTTAAATAAATGTAAACTTTAAATCATAAAGCAAAAATGTTCAGTGAATGTTGATCATTGCAGTATCCAATATTGATCAAAGTGGAACAGCACAGGATATTTTTTGGTCAGACAGTTGCAAATTATAATTATCTGGGAATGATAAAAATCATTTGTCTAGAAATTTAAAAAATCAGAAGAAACTGTATGTTGCTAATCAAACTGATGCAAGATGTAGCATAGACAGTTATTGAATATAATGTATTGGCTGACTGACTAATATGGATTGGACTTTTTGGAAAGCATTATCAGCATAACTGTCATTCAAATTTAGAGTCATAACTACAGATATCAAAGAAGCAGGAATTGAAAACTTTTATGCAAGCATTCAGGAGGAAATTACAAAGCAAAACAAGGACGTGCTGATCATTGAAGGCTCCAACCAAGACTCATCTTGTGCTTTAAAATGAAAAGTGTTGTTTTGCGGGGTTGAGCCACTGGGTTGAATTATATGTGGTTTCTTGATCTATATTATTACCTTGGTTCAAGTTTTTTCTTGATTCAGAGGTTTTTTTAAGTCTGCCTGGGAAGTTTTCTGTCATCAGAGATCTAGACATAATTCTCACTGAGGTGGCAATCCTGTGTCTGAACTGATCTACAAAAGGTACCCACTTGCATGATTGAATTTTCCTTCTTATAAGAAATCCCTGGTCTTAAAGATCTTTATAAAATAATTCTAGTGTCTGTCACAGCTCTAAGATTTCTTCCCACCCTTGTGTATAATGCTAAATACTGTAATTAAGGAAACAGAGAGAAATAGAAAAAAGTCAGTCCTTCACACAGCCTTTCCTAATAACAACTACCTATTCCAGTGGCCCTGATCCACAGTACTTGAACAAAAGGTGGACCATTGTTATAAAAACAAGAGAAAGCTCAATATCTTTTGGTGGATTGTATGCTGCTGTTTGAACTAGTACTGTATTTTCCCAAATTTTCAGCCATTAGTAGGTGGTCTCTTCATTGAGAATACACTTTAGTGAAACCTGGTGGTCATGTGTGTATTAGATGGATATTTACTCTTCTCATAGGAGTTGAATAAGAAATATACTACATTAAGGAGAATGAGCCAGCAGGAAACTGAATGTGTGCAGGTGTGCATTTGTGTGTGTGGTTGTGGTTTAAGCACTCTCAGCAGGGGCTCTTTCAAACAACTATTTGAAGAACTATTTGGATATTCCACATGCATATCCAATTTTTGAAGGTTTCTTTTTAACCACAGGCATGTAGAATTTGCTGCTTACCTGTATGCCGAACAGTTTCAATTGCCCCAGTAAAATTGATTCTACTAGTTTAGTACATAATTCACCCTGTCTTTCATTTAGCGTGTTACTTTTCTGGCAGTAGAGTACACAGCACTTAGCAGCTGGTTTGTGAAACCATCAGTCAGGAAATTGTATGATAAATAAGGGGTAGCCAGCTTTCGTGGCACTTTCTTCTGCTTCAGCAGTTTTAACTTGACTTTGGAAAAATCGTCATGTGGTATTTTTTTCAAGGGTTGCAATAGGAGATGGCTAGAGTGCATCAACTTATTACACAGACTGGCTTGAGTTATGATGTTTCACCACTGTATTGCCCACGTGTAAATAATAAACTCTCTGAGCTGGATAATTATGGTAAATGCCACTTATCTAGGTTTCTCCTCATCATGCAGGGTGAATAGACAGCTGTGTTACAATGATGAAATACTTGCCTCTCTCTCCTTCATCTCCCACACCCCAGAGACAGCAAATAAAATAGAACCGAGTGTCTGTGAGGAGTTTAATGTAACAATAAGGTTTTCTTTTTCGACTTTTGTGGCCAAGTTTTTTTTTTTAAGCAAAACTACAATACGTAAAGCATAAGTAATTAAAAGGGATGGGCCAACTTGTAGATTTGGTCATGGAATGCAGACGTTGTATGTAGGTTGTGACGACTAAAGGCCATCATTTATTATGTGATTCCCCCCCCCCCGGGAATATGTGGGTATCTTGTTTTGCTGCTAAGGAGAAAAAAAAAAAAAAACCCTAGTAAGCCACATCTCGGGATTTTATAAAAGTAAGAACTTCATAGCCTCGTTCTTTACTAGGTCTCCTGATTTCTTAGATTGTAATAAATCCTCATCCTCATCTTATTACTGCAGAACTATGCCTTCCAGCTCTGTACTTCTAAAATGAAGGTAATGATGATTACACAGTGTTCATTTGCAGGAGAGCTTTTCACGCAGCACCCTACCTACCACAGTAGAAGGATACATTTCTGAAAAGGAGAGTGCCCAATCAAATTTCTGTGGCTTATGGCTAGCTGAACATATGCAGACAATGGCCAGAAGCCTAAAACCATTATAACCATCATGCCCTTGTAGTTTTGAGTCATTGATAATCATGTGCTTTGATGGAGACTGCAGTCAATGAATTATTGTCTTGAGTTTTGCTGGAAGGGATGAGATAACAAGTATAAACTTATATACCATAACATTCATCAATGAATAAGAACTGTAAGACTCATGTTGGATCGTTGACTTTTAAAATGGTCATTGGTGTTTACATAACAAACAAAACATTTCAAGTGAAGTTTTTCCTAGCACAAATATACCATGAGGGGGCTTAACTAACTTCAACCGATCCTAAAATGTTTAATGTTTAAAGCCTCTGATTATGTAAACGATGAGTCCTTATTTTAACATTACTGTTGTAGAGTTACATAAACTACACAGGCACATAGGAATCTCATGAACACCTAAAAGTTGATTTTTGGGAGACTGTAACTTCTGGTTAGCAAGATCTGGCCTTGCTGACTGGGGGATTCCTGGAGTTATGCACTGAAAAACTAACTGTAATGGTCTCTCTTCTATGGTAAATTAAAATTATCACTGCACTGCATGAGAGTGCAGTGATGTTACTGTGCTGCAGAGGAAGTCAATATTCTACAAGGCAATTCTTTAAAAAATGAGAACAGACCCCCCCCCCCAAATTATAACTTCTTTACTAATCTTCAAGTCAGCAGCAAAATTAGCACAAATGTAGCAGATAGTCTTGCTGAGTGCCAGTTTTGGGGATGTTTTAAGGATTTCTTTTCTTTTTTTAAACTCAAACTGTTTTACCAACCTGGGCAACAGAAACAATGACACGCATAAACTGAAAAGGCCAACCTGCTTTTTTTAAAAATGGAAGGCATACAGGCTGCAGTGGCTCAAATATTGATCCTCAAAAAAGCATTTCCAAAGAGAAATGCAGGGACTTTGCTATAAACGGAGCATACATGGAACAGACTTACCAGCAAGAAGATGCCTAAGTACATTGTTGCAGCTTCATGGGCCATGAAGGCAGATATTTTGAGAGGAATGAAAGGTCACAGAATCAGTCAAAATACAGACATTCTTTGAAGAGTCAAAATTAACAAACAAACAAAAAACAAAATAGGCCTACTTTAAATCTAGTAATACAGTGACAGTGCTCCAGAAAGGGAAATGTTGCTATGTATCTCCAGGGAATTAGCATAAAAGTTTGTAAGATGTATTCAGAGTGCTTCTGCATTACAAAAGCACAGAGCAGTTGTGTTCTCCTGCCCCGCTTTTAGTAAAAATTCTGTGAGGCTTTCTGACACCAGGCTCCTGACAAGCCTTCAAAAGGGAAATCAGCTCCAGGTCGGGGGCAATTACAGGACTTTAAAAGAGCACACAGACAGTTAAAAGAAAAAATTCCATCCCTCATAATGGATTTTTTTCTTTTAACTGTTTGTGTGCCTCTTTTTAGTTTTAATGTTACCTTTTAATGTTGTAAAATGCCTTTTCTAATTCCTGTTCTTAATCTTGAATATGTCTTAAATGTTCTCGCTGTATATTGTCCCTCATTACTGTAAGCAACCTTGGATCCTTTTCCAAGGAGAAAGGCAGGGTATAAATATTAATTATTAAATAAATATATAAATATATAAATATATAAATAAGCTGACTCTCAGGAAGAGAATGTTTGTCAGCATTCAGACTGCACTTTACAATGCAAAGGTTGGCATCAATTTTCATGCTGGCAAAATGGTCAAGATATTGTGCAGCAATATTGGCCTATTTTCTCACATTTCAATTGTTGAGACAGAAATACAATATCCAACATTCATAAACCAGAGTTGTTATTTTTAGAAGAATTGAATATCCTTGCAGCTCCATGTTGTCTATGCTTACTGACAACCGCTTTGCTGAATCATCACCATCATCATCATCACCACCATCATCATCACCATCACCATCATCATCACCATCATCATCATCATCATCATCATCATCATCATCATCATCATCATCA
>JAHTLZ010003542.1:30939733-30988731 GCA_023846285.1 Phrynocephalus versicolor
TTCTTTCTTTCTTTCTTTCTTTCTTTCTTTCTTTCTTTCTTTCTTTCCAACCTTATGGTTGCCAAATTCTCATGTATTCCCTGCTTCACTACATTTTTATATATTTATTATATTTGACTTCCCTAGTTCCAGTTTATCTGAGCTTCCTTAAGGCCACATGAGGGTCTGCATAATCCTAAGGTTATTTTCAATAGTTGAACCTTGACTACTACAATACCTAGGGAGATCTGTTGGATAGTCTGTTCAAAGCTGTATGTACCCTGTGATGGACTCAATATTCTGTGACACACAGCTTTCATTGAATAAATGAAGCAAAACCCCAGGACATAGATATGTGGACAGTATTAGTTGAAATCCAGTAATAAATTAAATTTGGATTTAAATGCTTAAAAATTCCTCCAAAATTCCTCCAAGTAATTTGTGTAGTGTGTTTAAGATACATAACTTCATTTTTTATTAAACATAAAATATAGACAAATATGTGTAATCTCCTGACTAGTACAATACAGTCCTCCTTTTCCAGGGTGCGATTGTGCATATTGTAACAGCTTAATTAATACTCTACAGTTGTAGGCTTTGAATAGTCACCTCTGTCTTCCACATTGTTATGCTATATCTCTACTACTATTTTATTAAGATTTCTTTGTTCTACAAGTTTTTTCAAAACTACATTTTACGAAAAATAAATATCAGGGTGTGCTTATGAAAGGCTAGCTGATCCCTTTGATCTGACTCTTCACATATGCACACTGTAATTATTTATTAAAGACTTCTTTATGTAATTTTCCATTAAAGCGATGAAAAGAGAATATTAAAATTAAGACATGAATATTCATGCTTGCTAAGGCAAATTGGGTGAACCAAACTCTATCTCTTATGCACTTGCCTTGGACTCGTAAATGAAAGATATATTAGACTCAGTGGAATGCTGTTCTTGTTGTGTGCCTCTTTATATTTATTACTGAAACTGTGTACCTCTTGTAGCTCAGCGGAAGTGCTGAAACCACTGCAAATGTGGTTTCAGAGTAGTGATCAATTTCTTAAGAATTTATGCACCTTTTCCCTTGTGCCTCTTTGGGAGGAGCCATAGCTCAGTACATGACTGGAGCACACATTTTTTTCCATGCAGAAAGCCAAAATTTTAGTCGTGAAGATCTGCAGCCAAAATAATGAATGGGTAATTATTTGTATTATGTAAGACCCACCTCTGCTTTTGACCCCTGAGAGCTACTGCCAGTAAAAATAAACATTACCGAGCTATACTGTGAAATATAGTACCGTAGTTTGAACGGTATAATCTGACTCCTAACAGGACTCAAGCAGTGCCTACTGCAGGCATGACCAAACTTCGACTCTCCTGATGTTTTGGACCACAACTCCCAGAATTCCAAGCCTGTATTTCCAGTGGCAAAGGACTGTGGGAGTTGTGGTCCGAAACATCTGGAGGGCCGAATTTTGGTCATGCCTGGCCTACTGAAACTCAAGAAGCCAAAGGGATTTCTGAATATGGCTTGCTGGTTTTCTATGGTTGAAGCAGAACTTCTGAGGTCTCCATGACACCTTTTCCTAAATGTAATTGTCAGACGTAGAATTGTGCAGAATGTGTTGAATTGTTTCCAACCTGAGGGTTGGGACCCCAAGGGAATGAACCCCTAGGGGGGGCAAGAGGAAATGGCCCACCTCTTCTGTAGCAGGTGCAGTGAAAGTGTTGTGCTGGTTTCTGAGAGGGTTGCCCTCTGCTTGAAGCTTTTGCCCCTTCCCTGATTCTCACAACGTCCTTCCACACCCTGGCCTACCTTTGAAGTCCTTTGCCTGCTCTTCCCCCTACCTTTAATATCCCCCAGCCCATTGCCTCCCTGGTTTTGAAGTGCTGACAGTGGAGTCAGTGGCAGGAGCTGTAGGAAGATAAGCATAATCATCACTGACAATGCTGCCAAGTCAGGAAATGATGATGATGTTGGTGGCCTTTTTATGCAAACATGTCAGGGAAGTCACTGGTTACTTGGCTATTATAAAAGGGGGTCATGACTTAAAAAAAGGTTGAGAGCCACTATAAAGAAAAGAAATTATAGAAATGTTTTTAATGCACAATATACAGTAGATGAAAATTTAGCCAATCCCTTGGTAATTTACCAATTCTTTGGTAAATAAGGTATTTTTCTTCAACAGAACATATATTATCTTGCTGTTTCGGTATTTAAAAAAAAATACATTGCAAAGGTTCAGAATAATAATGTCATTTGGTAATGTTTTCTTTTTCCAGATCCACCTCATATTTTCCCAGCATTCCACCCTCCTGTACCAATTGATGCAAGACATCATGAGGGACGTTATCATTATGAACCATCTCCCATTCCTCCGCTACATGTGTAAGTATGAACATTAGTAGTCCTTTTTGTCAGTATGACATATACAGTATTGATGGACTTTAAAGGAAATGTGATCACATGGCAATCTATGTTTTGCTTTAGGATACCAATGTAGCCTAAATGTAAGGTGTGGTGGCTCAGTGGACTAAGGGTCTGAAAACTGTCGGCAGCTTGGTGGTTCAAATCCCGGGTGCCATGCAGCGGAGCAAGCTCCCGCTGATAACTCCAGCTCCTGCCAACCTAGCAGTTTGAAAGCATGTAAATGCAAGTAGATGAATATGTACTGCCGTAAAAAGCAGGAAGGTAAAAACAGTGTTTTCTGCAGCCATGCCGGCTACATGGCCATGGACTTGCACAACACTGGCTGTTTCAGCATGAATACGGAGATGAGCACCACCCCTAGAGTTGGACACAACTACCATGCATGTGCGGGGGAACCTTTACCTTTTTACCAATGTAAACATGATACCTAAATGGCCAACAATCATATTTAAGGAATATTCCTGTGGATATTAGAATGCAAGACATTTTTAGGTTGGGCTTTCCTTGCCCCAGATGTGTGTGGCTTAATTGTGACAAGGAAAGGACTTCAGAAGATCTTTTCTACCATGCTGCATCTGTAACAGAAAATAGTTAAAAATAATTCGTGATTTGGGGTTAACTATCTTTATTATGGCTCACTGCTAATCACACAACTGGGAATAGGGGGAATGGTTACCTTCAGGTATAGTTCATAATTGGTATTCACTGTGGTGTAGTGGACAGAATAACAGTAGGATTCAGAAGGCTTGGGTTCAAATCTCCACTCAGTCATGGAAACTCACTGGGAGTATGGAAATGGTAAAAGCATTTAAATTCCAGAACACATTTCTGAAATTGCAAGCAACAGTGTTTAAAGATTTTGCTATACTTCTGAAAACACTTGTTGTTGTTGTTGTTGTTGTTGTTGTTGTTGTTGTTGTTGTTGTCTTGTATGTTCACTGAGACAAAGACAATGTTTCAGAAGTTTGCTTTATTAGTACCAAACTTTGTAAAATTTAACTAGAAAAACTAAGACTGTTTGTTCCCTCTTCCTAGACTCCTTGTCCTTTTTTTCCCCTTTCCTTTTTCCTTTTTCTTTTTTATGGGATATTTAATGAAAATATCCCATAATATCAAAAGCTTTTGATATATGACTTATATGAAAGTTAATGAGATCTTTGTAGTTTTTCTTAGTCGCTGGCAGTTGCATGGTTATGTTCCCAACACCTTGATGGTGCTGCTGTTTACCAAACAAAGCACAGAGTATGCAGTTTGCTCTATGAGAAAGGAAAATTATAGTGATGGCATGTATTAGAAAAGGGAAGACAATCCTTATGCTGAATTAAATACTGTCATATTAAAGATGGAGAAAGGTATATCAGTATATTCTAGGACATCAAGGTAGAAAAATGTCCTGTGTTTTGGGATATGCAATCTACAAGAACTGCTGCAATGCATAAGAGTCCAAATCCACAAGGCATGATAAAAAGCTTTATATACTGTATATACATTTAATCATTTATATTTAATCATCTTAAAAGCTTGATATATACAGTTAATCATCTCTAATAATCCCTCACTCACAGTACAAAAATAAAAGAAGAAAAGTGCAAGTAATACTTTGAAGAATAATGCAAGTTGTTTATGTGGCAGATTGCTTCTCCTTGGCTATTAGTTACAGCTCTGTAATTACATGTATGCTGTAGGAAAAAAATGAAGTTGTTTTAAAACAAGTCCTCCTTTGTGAGCAGAATTAATTGATACTAACAATACTAACTATATGCCCAAGTCACACACACACACACACAATATTTTATCCACAGTTATTTTGAATTAGTCTCTTATTAGCCAAATTGTAATTTCAGGAGAAATTGGCCTGGAGGCTAGCAGTAAATCTGTGGTGCAGTCTTACATCAGTATTAAGTGGGGTAAACTGTGAATTTACAGTAGAGAAAGAAGAAGAGGCCTCAAGGAACTTGTGGCCTACTGTTCTAGTGAGGCTATAACTTGGATTGAATTCACTTGTGTAGTAAATTGGCGTTTGAATGGGCTGAAGGAATCTAACTCAGAAGGGTAACTTTTACATTTTAACGATTTTTAGTTCTGTCATTTCTAAAGATGATCTGTAAAGGCATCATGAGAACTATGATACAACTAATTTGGAAAGAAGGTGTGTGCATCACTATGCATTTTTCTTAATCTTAGAGAAAGACCTTACTTCTTAATCTTAGAGAAAAACCTTACTTCAAAAATAATGCTTGACCGAGTCAGTGACATCTCCTCTTTATAAGTGTGTTTGGGATCCTATCTTCCATGATGTCGCTGCAAGTGAACACAAGATTGGGTATATGCATTGAACTCAAAGAAGCAGAGTAGTGAAGAATTATTAACGGGGTTTTATTGGGTTGATATAGCTAGTGTGTTGGGGAATCCAGTGCAGAGCCAGAGATCTAGGAATTTAAATTCCTGTTGTCTTTCCAAGGAAGAGGCACCAGTACTGGAATTGTGTTTGATTCATTGCATATGTGCTTTACTGTGATCTGGGACAAGTTTCACAATCCCAGAATGAGCAGGATGGGGGAGAAATTGGTGCTCACAAAAGCAGCGTGGGGCATCCTCAGTTTCTCCATTCCTACTCTAGAAAACTCACTCAGACTAGATTAATCAGCTAGATGTCTAAATTGGTATAAAGCTCCTCTTTCACAAATACAACAATGGTTGACAATCCAGTAGTAGAAATGTACAGGAACCAAAAAATGAACCAGGAAGTTTGTGAAAAATCACTGGTTTGTTGTTTTGAGTTTTTTCATGTTTGTCAAAAACAAGGACCCAAAACAAACTGAACCAAGAAACATTTAAAGCAATTTTTGGTTCATTTCGTGCTTTTGCCTATTTTCTCCCTTCTCACCCCTTGCAGCCTGCTCCTGTCAATTACAAAGACTAGGAAAACCTGGGAGGGCCCTAGAAACTGCTGGATTGCCAGATCAGGCAGCCAGTGAGCAGATCAAAGCCCTCTGGAGGAGTTGATTGTTTGTATTTTTAAAACCCATTCATGGGAGCCATTTTAATGTCAGAACCACTTCTGCTAGACAGAGGAACCCTTTGATCTTAGAACCTGATCTTAGCTCAGATCTCAAGCAGCAAGTAACCGGTCTCTCCCCTTCCTGCCTCCCAGATGACTAGACAGCAACCTCTATACTTCCGCTCAGACCTCTTGTGTGGCATTGTCCATGGGGTTTAAGGAAAGATAATTGTTCCTCTCTAGTCCACCTCCTGATGTACTTTGCATCAGGTTCCATGGCATGAACCACTGCTAGAATTTCCCGAAAGACAGCAGCTAAAGGACACTTTCCCAAGGGGACCTGTTTGAGGGTGCTTAGCTGAGACATAAAAAATCCTTGGAGTGGGTGTAGGGGATAGTTATCAGAATGTCTGTGAAGATTCCCAGTCATCCAGATGAGTTTATCCAGAAGTGGAGTCATGGCACAATCCCTCAAGAAAAAGCAGTCCAGTTGCCATGACTCAACTTCCAGATAGAGTTATCAGAACAGAAGCTTCTCTGCAGTTCTGACAGAGTATCTCTAAGTGGCTGGGGTAGGTGCGTAGAGGTTTAAGGGCTCTGAACTGTTGCACCAAAACAAACTGAAATGCAGTTAACATTATCCAAAAGTTTGGGAAGTCATGGTTCATGGACTTCAACAAAGCACAATTAACTGGCATTTTGTTGGTTTGCACCCATCTCTATCCGGCAGTATGAACCACTGGGGAAGGTGTTGCTTTCAGTGATCATTCTGTTGGCGCTGTTTGCTTCTATTTTTTACTTAACACATTGTAATCCACACTCTTCATCCAAAGGTGAGGAGGATGGCTTAGAAGTAAAAGAAATGAAACAGTCCTTCTCCACTGGCTTGATCTCTTCAAAAAACACTCTAAAAGGGCTTATGAATATGAACTTTTATAAGTAAAGATGATTTGTGGAGTCACAGAATGTAGCCTCAGATTTGTTTCTCAGGCAGAATAATTATTTCCCTTGCTGGTGTTGGTTTAGTTTGCATTATACTGAAGCACACAGTTTCTAGTATTTGAATTTTCTCTCACTCAAATTAAAGGCAATCCTAGCGCCCCTGGAGCTACTTTGTGCTTTATAACTAATACGATATCATAATTAGGCAATTTAGGATGAGGGCTGAGACTGAGGAGACTAATACTCATTACAGATGTAGTTTCCAGGCATTCCAGCTAGTTAAATTCAACAATTTCCCCCATTTTGGCATGTTACACTTTAGCTAATTCCATGTTGAGAAACTTTTCTTCCGGAATGTTGTAGAAGTTATCTTAGCGCACAGATGGAAAACAGTCTTTGTTTCCTAGATGCTGCTGAATTAGCCCTTGCTAATGCAGTATGCCTTTTCATTGGATGTAGAGATGGGCACGACCAGAAAAAATTACGTTTCGAGTTGTCGTTTGTCGGGAAGGGCCCGTTTCGGGTCGTTTCCGTTCTTCACGAAAACTTTCAAAAATTTGTCATTTCCGTTTGTCGTCTGTCATTTGTACAGGTTTAGGGGGAGGGGTGGGCTCTGGGAGGCACCTCTCTGGGTGCCTCCCTCTGAGTTGACCCAGAAGGGAAGGGAAGCGTAACGCGTAGCCGGTAGCCACTGCCAAATATGTTGGGTTGTTAGTGTGACAGGAAACCTCATCGGCACTTCGCTGTCTCACTAAGAACATTATAGCCATTAGCCATATTTAGCCAGGGTTGGGGGTTAGTGTGTCAGAGGCACCTCTATCGGCGCTGACTCTGACTCACTAAGAAGGAAAGCATACTGGCGTACAGGTTACAAGGGAGGAAGTGGGTCTGGAGTTGGAGGCACCTTTCGATGCACCACTCTGACCCACTAAGAAGGGAAGTGTACTTGCGTACAAATCTGGATTAGGGTTAGGGTTAGGGTAAGGGCTAGGCTTAGGGTAACGGTTAAGGTTAGGGTGGGTTAGTTGGCTGCACCTCTGGGTGCCTCTGACCCAATAAGAAGACAGTGTACTGGCGTATGGGTTAGGCTTAGGCTTAGGCTTAGGCTTAGGCTTAGGCTTAGGGTTGGTGGGCTTTTTATGCCCTCTCTGGCACATCCAGAAGTCTCAGCAAAACCTGGCCATGCGATTGGTGGAATGGCTCCAAAAATTTGCATGGTCCCGTCCCATGGCCAGCCCATCATTGCGTGTGCGCAGGTGTAAAAAAATAAAAATAAAATAAAATAAAATAAAATCAATGGAGATGTTTTGTTGCAAGAAAAACCCACTGCTGCTACTATAAAAAATCAGGCATTTAAAATACCTAATGTTCACATGTTTCTGTGGTGCTTTGGTGGGTTTTTGGACCACGATTTAAAAATAAATATTGCGGTCGCCATTTTGGATCCCCCCCCCACTGCATGGCAAATGGAGACGATGATGCCCCCCAGCCTGGTACCAGCAGCCCAGGACAGGAGGGGGGGAGGCCGGGGACCCCCCCAGAAACCACCCCTCGGTAGGTGCCCTCACTGAGGCAGGCATATTTTCGCCTGCTTTTATGGCCAGGAATTTGGGTTTTTTTAAAAAAACTTTTTTTCTGTGCTGCGCCGCTTGGCATCGCGTGATCGCCGGCGCCGTGATGCCATGAACGACAACGACAAATCAGACCCAATTTATCTTTATCGGGTCGGGCTCGAGCTGGAGCGGAGTAATTGTCGTTCTTGTTCCTCGTTACGTAACGGAAACGACGAACGAGAACGGAAACGAGGATTTCGCCTAGTCGTGCCCATGTCTAATTGGATGCATACAGTACCTTAATGTGGTGAAGGGTTTTGAGTGGATCATGAGACCTATGCTGTCAGAAGGCTAGATTCCATTGTGAGTCTGCAGTCCGAGTAGGGCTACCCAAGGTTCAGTTGTGAAATGAGTAGTATTGTTGCTAATGGAGCAGCTAGATTAAGGCTGAAAGGATGTCTAATGTCTGATATATACGGAAACAAAAGGAAAGCCCAATGTATAATTAGAACATAGAACATGAGAAGTATGACTCTAACTATAAAGTACACAATGGAATGTTTAATCATTGCTGTACTTGATATGAGCAAATAAAAGTGATCTGGGGTAGGACATTTTCAACAGATAATTACAAAGTATTTTACTCTGGGGATGAAATGCTGTAACCAGAATGAATTATGTCATTCTAATACTGAGGCATGATGTAGCACAAGCATATAGGGACTATAGTTTGATATATGCAGCATGACCATAATGGAAGTATATGGTCCAAATGTCCAGCATCACATGTTAGTAAAGGAAATACTCAGTGATTGGGACAAGCCAAACCTGTTCAGGAGGGACGGGTTGCAGTTGAACCATGATGGGACCAGATTGCTGGCACTCAACATCAAAAAGGCTGCAGAGCAGCTTTTAAACTTATAACTGGGGGAAAGCTGACAGGAGCTGAGTGGCATCCAGTTCGGCACACCTCATTCCCATGGAACAAGGTTGGAGAGGGTAGAGAACCACTAAGTGATGACATAGTAGGAATTAGCACTGGGAGAATAATGGGATGTGGTAGTTTGTCTACTGGATTTAAAAGCTGTGGGAGGGGGAGGGGGAGAATGAAGCAGCAGCCGTTCTTGGGGGACCCACTGCGCAGGTGCTTCTACGCAAATGCTCGAAGCCTCGGAGCAAAGATGGAAGAACTTGAACATTTAGCTGCTAGGGATAACATTGATCTAATAGCCATAACAGAAACCTGGTGGAATGTGGAGAACCAGTGGGATCCCACAAATCCAGGCTATAAACTCTATAGAAGGGATGGAGAGGGGCAGGTTGGAGGTAGAGTGGCCATCTATGTCAAAAAAGGTGTAAAATCTAGCAGAATGGAGATTGACGGTGGGTCTGACTCCACCATAGAATCACTGTGGGTTAAAACCAGGTCCAGGGAGCGATGTGATAGTGGGGGCGTGCTATCATCCACCAGATCAAAAACTTGAGGGGGACCTTGAAATGAGGAGACAAATCATGGAGGTGTCTAAGAGGGATGGGATAGTAATCATGGGGGACTTCAATTATCCCCACATTGACTTGGCCAATGTAAGCTCATGGCAAGAAAGAGAAACCAGGTTTCTCGACATGCATGTGGAAATGGAAATGGGGTCATAATCATAAATGCAGTCTTTCAGTTATTACCATGATTGTAGAGTCAGAGATGCTTTTACAATAATTACGGTAATTCTATGTAGTAGGAATAAAAAACAGGGGGTGGTGGCTGCAATATTTCTTCCATAAAATCCATCCCCTATGTAAGTGAAATTTAAAGCTGTAATAAGGATACTGAAGAAAATAATTCTGTCCCTGGATAAAATGAAAAGAAGCTGGAAACAACATGCTGAAGAACCTTCAACTTTACAAAGAGTCCTGAAACCCTCTGTCAAAACACTTGGAAAAAGTAAATATCTAGGTTTAGCTGGGATACCAGTAGAACAATTTCAAGTTAAAGGGTCTGGATGTATCAAAATCTTGACAAAAACACAGAATAAATATGGGAAACAAAACAGTATCTGAAATTCTATTTGTAGCATAAATCCAAATCATAGCTTTTCATCAGTTACTTCCTGATAAAGAAAGTACTACTGCTGCAGTTTTGGGTGGGGGGAAATGGGAGCATGCACACACACAATGTGAAGTATAGCAGCAATACTAATGTTTTTGGGTTGTTGTTTTTTTTACCATGGGGGGAAAGTTGGAAAGTTATGCACTGGCTCACATTATGCCAGGATTTCAGTAAGTGGCCCATAGACTGGAAGCTTTCCATGTATATTCTTTTGCCAAAGAGAGGAGATGCCAAAGAGTGCAATAACTATGGGAACATTATATCAATCTCCCGTGCAAACAGGTGATGCTGAAGGTTTGGTAATAAATACTTTTGCCATATTTGGAACAAGAATTACTAGGTACTCAAGTTGGAGTCAGAAAAGAAAGAAGCGCCTGCGTTCATATTTCAAATATAAATTAGCTGTTGGAGTGTACCAAGCAATTTAAATGGAAAACCACTCTATGCTTTATAGAGTTATGTCTTTAACTGTATGGAACATGAGAAAATATGGATTGTCCCAAAAGGAAGGGGATGTCTCTGCGTTTGATTGTCCTGGTGCTTAACCTCTGCATGCAGAACGTATCATATAGAATGCTGGATTAGATTCAAATGAAGGGAGAGTGAAAACTGGTGGAAGAAGTAAATAAATCAAGAAACACATATACTATACTCTGTTCCTGGCAAAAGGCAGCAATGACCTGAAATTACTCCTGGGTAAAGTTAAAGAAGGTACAGAAGCAAGGCTGCAATTCAATACTAAGGCAAAAAAAAATGTCTGCAGAAGAACTACATTTTCATGTCAACAATGAAAAAGTAAAAATTATACTTTAGTTCAGCAATCAATCCAAATGGAGACTGAAATCAAGATGATGACTGAGACTTAGTTTTGAAAGAACTAGAACATTTCCCTGGTACAGCGCTGTGTCACTTGAGGCCAAGGTGGAGGTCATCTACACTATGTTCTTCCGAAGTAGTTAATACATACGTGAAAACTGAACAGACAAGAGAACCCAGGAAAAAAACTTGATTAATTTGAAAGGGGGAGTTGGAGAAGAGATTTAGACATGCCGTGGACCACCAAAAAGGGAGACAAGGGGGTTCTAGATTAAATAAAGCCAGAACTCTCCCTAGAAGCAAAATGATTAAACTGGGGCTGTCATACACATCATTACTGAAAATGATTTTCTTTTTGATTGGCAAAAGCTGGTAAAATACTGGAAAAAGCTGAACCAACGTTAGAATAGAAGAACCGAATGAAAGACAGTTTTTGCATTTGATACTGATCTTTTAAAATCCTTTATGGTTTGGGATCCCATTACTAGCTGGAGCATCTTTTCCCAAAATCCATCTACCCATTCCACCTGATCCTTCAGGGCTATGCTTCTCTGGGCAACTACTCTGAACGAGGGCAGAAAATCATGTATGAGAAGTCAGGCCTTCTCTGCAGTGGCACCAGCATTCTGGAATCGGCTCATGATTGAACTGCAACGATCCTTTCCGTCTCTAGTTTGAAAAGTGGCCTCAATGAGCCACATTGAGGGGAGGTATGAATGTGTGTATGTGAGCCGTGACATGTCTTTGAAAGGACTGGGACAATAAAAACACCTCCCTCCCTTCATTTTGGATGCAGCCTAAGAACATCCAAGCTCCGAGCCTCCACTAAGAAAACTGCCTGTTTTTTTTTCTATCTTGCCAAGGAACTTACATCTAAGAAATAACTCCTGGCAAATACATCTTTTGCCATATTATCACCTATTGGTACTGCTCTGAGGAAGGGGTTCCCCCCCTGAAATATGACCAATGTTTTTGTTAATTTTCTAGTAGCCTAAAGATTTCACCTGTTCCACTTTGGTTTTTGTGATGGCTACACGGCTCCTCAACTTGTTTTGCTTCAATTAGTTTGAAAAAGTTTCTGAAAATGTTGCTTTTCTAGGGAGCCTTAAGTCTCAACCTCAACTGAATTTTTAGCCTCATGCCCAACTGTCATCAATTGCAGCATCAGGTGGAAGCATCCTTGTGTGAAGGAATTGTCTCAAATATGAACACACAGAGAGAATGTTCATATCACCTTCAATGCTCTAGTTTGTCAAATACGTACTGTACTTGTGCTGTCTTAGATCTGCAAGTCACCTAGTACAGAGTGAGCAAGTGGTCCTTGTGTTTATGAGTACATGTATGAAATGGTCCTAGGACAAAGACAGGTAAAGAGGATCACTTCACTTGCTGCTAGTAGAATCAGTGAGAACTTTGGGGGAGGATAAGGGGAAGTACTGTGTTGCATTTCAGTGTTTTCATATCTCCTACAGTGAGCTAAAAGAGAAAAGAAAATGGTAGGCATCAGCTGTGGATAGGAGAATTTGTTGTATGAGTGAAACATCTTAGTAGGGGCCACATGCCCAATTTGTCCCAGTCTCCGCTTACCTGTCTTGCTTTGGCCTCCTTTTCTTTCCCTTTCTATTCCCTTTAGTTGTTTCCCTTTATTCCACAGAAGATAAGCATTACTAAGCAGTAAACGGGCAACATAAAGAATGCATTTAAAAAACTATTAACTGCATTAGCCCTTCTGGGAATTCAAAACATCATGTGTGCGAAAGAAAAGCCAAATACAAGTAGGATTCTTAATAGACCTTCTCGTTGAGAAAGATAAATGATATCTTAGAAAGTTATTTTAATTACTTGAGGGTAGAAATTCTTTATCCCATTTTACTCTGGAGCAAAATTAGAGCCAGAAACCCTTCAAAATAAAGGTTTAGCTTGATGATAAAATTGCTGTCAGATGTTGTAGTGTACTCCAGGACAAGCAGCCACAGCTATAATTATGCTATCATATCCTATCATTAAAGATTCCATTGAAAAAAGGTTTATAAATTACTTCTCTCCTTAGATAAACCATGCTGTATTAAGGCATCAACAATGTGGCACAGAATTAAATTAGAATCTCATAAAATGAAATATGTTCTGTATTAGCTGTTTGACACTTAATTTGCCTCCAAATGAGTAGAGGAAATCACAAATTAACCTGCCTTTGTTTTTCCAACCATAGCTTATTAGGTGTTAGAACAATTGCAATTACAGCCAGCTAATAACACCCCCACCTTATGAATATGCACTGAAATGTGTCACTTTGAGTTAATGAAACCTGTTTGTTAGGACTTGTTTAGATGTCTTAGTATTTTTATCGTACATCTTCAGTTCATAGCTGAATGGATGTAAAAATTAAACTGCTTTTCAACAGCAGCATTTAAGCAGCATTACAATTTTTGTTTTCTAAATACAGTAAATGGTACTTTCCTGTTTTTAGGGGAATACTAGTCAAATACACGTTCCCTCCTTACATTTTACTTACTGTGTGGTTTTATCAGCTGACAATGATAAATTAAATAACAGTATGTGCAGTAGTCCTGAAATGACGAGTATGAAATCAACCTTTTAGTAAAACAAGTGAAGGTGAATACAGTACACCAACCCTTGGTTCTGTACCAATAAGACAGTAATAATTAACTTATTATTTGTGAGACAGCCAGTTAGTGCCAAGCTAAGCAAAGGGCATAGAAAAAGAAGTAGGACGTAGGATGGACACAGTTCAGTCCCATATAGGTACAGCTAGAACATATGGAAATTGGTCATGGGTCAAAGGCACAAAACCTTCCACCCTCCAGAGGCTGAGCAATTGCTGCTCCATTGTAACACATTAGGCTAGATAGGGCTGAAAGTAAGTGATTTTTAACCTCTAGGAAGCTGCAGGTTTTCTGGTCTGCCACATAGCTAAAGAGAGCACTGCTGTCTCCACCTATTCAGTGCTATGCAGGCTAATCTACTCAGAGGTCAGTTCTATTGTATTCAGTAGAGCAGGCCTGCCCAACAGGTAGACCGTGGGCTACTGGTAGCCCGCGAATAGTTCAAAAGGAGCCCGCTGGCCATTAATTTAAAAAGTGAGGGTATAAGTTCTCCACCTCTCCCTCCCCCGTCCCAAGGACCACCACTGCCCCAGCAAAGTTCTGGGTCTGCCAGCCCACTGTCTCAAATGAGAGGGGCAGTTCAAGGGCCATGGTGCACTGAAATATTATCCCTCCAGAACAGATTAATTGGTTTTCAATGCATTCCTATGGGAAACTGCTGCTCTACTTACAAAAGTTTTTACTTAGGAGCATGTGCTCGGAACAGATAAAATTCGTAAGTAGAGGTTTTTAGTGTAGTAGCCCTCAGGCACTTTGGGCTGGAAAAAGTAGACCTTGGCCTGTTCAAAGTTGAACAGCCCTGCAGTAGGTTATACACCCTGGTAAATCGGCAGAGTACTGTAGCTTTATGTGGATAAACATGCAAGCAGCCAACAGAACATTGTGGTCACTGATTCATCCGAGACACATTCCAAATTGTTACTCTCTCAGTGCCAACTACCAGGATTGGGAAATGAAGAGTTTGGATGGTGTGGAGCAGACAGCATAAACCAAAGTAGTTTGAAAAGTGACACAGAGTATAATTCCATGGTGTGACATTACTCTGCTTTGCCCCAGGCCCTTTCACAGGCTATTGACAAGCACCGTCCACTAATGCACACTTCCACTGTCGCAAAATAGCTTCTCTAGTAAATCAGTGCTTTCAGACTGCTTTAAATTGAATAAAGATAAAAGAAGATTATTTCTTACAAAGTAGAATGCATAAAGGGTAACTTATTCAGGTACAAACAAAAGGAAAAATATATCTCAAATACACTAAGGTTAGGTTACAGACAAAGCTGATCACTTGCACACCCTGTTCTTAAGTTTACAGACTCTCAACACTTAAATGTTCTCTCAGAAGTTTCTAAATTCTTTCTCTTCTCTCTGCGCCAAGCTGTTTCTGCATAGAGACCCGAGTGAAGGGGGGGGCAGCGGTTTGTCTGCCCGTTCGTAGCCAATGGCTGCAGTCACGAAGAAGCAGACAAATCGCTGCCCCCTGCCTCGCCAGGATCTCTGCGCCGAAACAGCTTGGCGCGGAGACTTGGGCAAAGTGAGAGTGGCTGCCCTGTTGCTTCACCCTTGTCATCGCTGTCCTCCTCCTCTCGCCTGCCTGCTTGGATGCTTTCGCTGGCAGCCACCGGGCATCGTGAAGACAGCCAGACAGCCAGGAAGAGGAGGAGGAGGGGGTGAGGCAACAGAGGTGGAGATCACACTCATCCTCCTCCTAGAAGGCTCCTCTTGACAGGCACTAGCTTTCAAAATCACCTGGGTGTCAGGCAGCCAGGAGGAGCCTTCAGTCCCAGAATTTTTTTTCATCTTACAAGTTTTTTGTTTTGTTTTACAAGGCATTTGTCGTACGAGGTACCACTGTAAGTCCCTAGCTAATCTATTCAGTGATGGGCTGAGCCTTAAAACCCCTCAGGCTCCTTTCCCAAACTCTCCCATTGGTCAACAACCTACAAATCAAGACAGACACATCTCATAAATTATTCATCACAAAGGAGTAAATGCCATTAGAGATGGGCATTTCATTTCGGAAGCAATAGGTTACGAAAGCAACCACGTGAGCTCAGGTGGTGCTCGGAACCGTCTGATACACGCGGAGCCAACTGCTTTACCTTTCTCTCTGCCAGCACAGAGCTGAGCTGCAATAAGGCAGCACACTGCAACATCATCTTTCTTCCTCTGTGGGTGCTGGCTAATCAGGAGCTGCTCAGGAACAGGCATCATCCCGCCTCCCTGTCTGATTGGCCAGCACCCACAAAGCAGGAAAGATGATGTTGCAGCTTGATTTCTGGTTGGAGTTTAACCCTGCATGAGCCCAGAGAAAGGTAGAGCCATTGGCTCTGTCTGTATCAGACGGTTCTGAGCACCATCTGGGCCCATGTTGTTCAATTCGTAACCTAATGGTTCCGAAATGAAATGTCCATCCCTAAATACCACACATGGCTTACCTTGCTAATGGAGCCTACTTCAGTGGAAGACAAGAGAAAGTAGTCTCAGTTAAACCCAGTAAAAAAACCTTCATGTATGTGCATTGTGACTGTAAGATTTATTTTCCTCTCCTTTAAACCCAGCAGAGATAAGTGTCCTCTAACCCACTGTGCCACCTGGGAAAAGAGTGAAATTGTGTAGTCATGGACAAGCTGCACGGTATCGAGGTGCCACCCAGAAGAAGGAGCTAGTAAACCACTTCTGAGTATTCTTCACTTAAAACCCTTAAAAGGGCATCCATAAATCAGAATAGACTTGGCAGCACACACATTATTATTCATTATAAGGCATCATTCCATAACCTTCTGCAAGAATTTGGATTTAGGTATAGTTAGGAATAAATGTAGATGAAGGGCCAGGTGAGGAAAATGTATGTACATGTATATGCACATGTATTTATTTTTCTGGTTTGGACATGTTTTGAACAGTGACATAGTTTAGCTCCTTCAGTGATTTTATTTCCAAATTTAGCCTCATGCACATGTCTTCAGTTAGTTTAGAAAACAGTTGTTAACCAAGGTCCATTCAATTTTATAGAAAATATTTGAATGGCTGACCTAATAGGCATGTTTAATGCCTATTAAACTGGCATAGCTTTGATTGCTTAGAAACAAATTGCATCCATGTTAAAGATTGCTCCTGGCAGTAAACAATTTGTGTCACCTAGTTTTCAGTAAAATGAATAAATGTAAAACAGAATACCTGAACTACTGTTCCAGAGAGTTTCATTCTTCAATGAAATGGCAGTATACAATGTTATATGCATGTTTAACTGTATACAGTGGGATTCAATAGTGAGGCTGCCAATGAATATGTAAACATTCCATATGTATGAACCTAACCGTAACAGTCATAAACTATCTGTATGGTTTGGACCACGTTGTGCAATACATGATTCTGAGCAAAGTATAGAAAAATAGGGTCTTGAATTTCCCAATATTTCAGTCCATATTGCAAACATGGTTCATATTTTATAGATGGTGTCTCCCTTCCCAGAGGTGGACAAACTGCCTCACAGCTTGGGCACAATGTCGGCAACCAGTGAATTGGGGATTTCTATCTGTCCAGTAGAGAAACAGACTTTATAGCTTTTATGAACTTGAGGTAGTTTTGAATCATACTGCATTGTTTTGTTATTATTTGTTGTAGTTAAAGTTCCACTTTTTATGTCAATCTATCCTCTGTGTGTGTGTGTGTGTGTGTGTGTGTGTGTTAGAGAGAGAGAGAGAGAGAGAACATGTTGCTTTGGTGTAACTAGAATTCAACAACATTGAAGGCAAATCAGAGAGGTGTAGAGTGGACCTTATGGCCCTGATACGCTTTGTTAGGTACATCTTCCTTTACTAACTCAGTAATAAAATAATCACCGGAAATTATCACATTTATCTTGAATAGCATTTGGTACGCATCACAATGTTGTTCAATGGACTAATGTGACTAAAACCTAAATGATGGTGGAAACAGGTGAGTCATACATAGAACTAACTTAGAGGAGTATATCCTTTAAAGCTTCTTTTAAAAGTATGGTATTTAATATCCTCCTGAAAGTTGGGAGGGAGAGGGCCTGAGACTATTTGGAGAGTGGGAGACTATTCCACAAGGATGAGGCATGACTGAGAAAGGTTGGTTCCTTGTTGAGATCTTCTTTCGATCTCTCGGTGTGGCAACCCATAAGAGCAAAGGCCTGTGAGGATTAAGTTGTATGGGCTGAGTTTTTGCAGGAAAGATGTTCTGACAAGTAGCAGGCTCCCAAGCCATTAAAGGCTGTATAGGTTAAAACCCGAACCGTGAATTTGCTCTGGAAAGGGACCAGTAGCCATTGCAGGTGAGCCAGTTCTGGGATGACTTGGTCACGTGAGAGGGCCACATCTAGACACACCCATAAGCTACAGATTCAGACCCTAAAAGGAAGGATAATTCCCTACAATTTAGAGAGTTACTATAACTCCCTATTCTGTAAGGAGAGCCCCAAGCAGAAGGATCCTTGCTTCCAAGGGCAAAAAGTGAAATAACAGTCTAATAAGCAAGGACAGAAGAGTCGTATAAAAGCTGAGGCAGAAGAATCCTTTGTATCTTAGGTAAAACAATATTTCCTTACTTGTTTGGGGCAGTAGACATGGGATCAAGGTTCCCTCCAAACTGTGTGGCCATGCACCCCTCCAAGCTCTGTACCCGTGGCACCCTCCGGAGAGGGATTTTCCACCCCTGCACACCTGTCATGACTGTTTTTCTTTCTGTTGTAACAGAATCTGTGGAGGGGCTTGTTCTCACCCATACAACTATGGCGCACACTCATGTGTGAAAGTGAGGCCCACTCAATAAGTCTCAATGGCCTTATAGGCCCCTCCAACTCCATTATTCTACAATTCTCTGATTCCTTCTCAAGACACAAGGACTCTGTAACTCTCTAAGTCAATTTTCTGGTATATCCTCTGTCAATATATCGTAGATAGTGTAGTTTGCAAAAGAAAATTCTTATACGGTATATGCTAGGAAGGCCAGTGAAGGTGCGGCATGTAGCAGTCCTTGGCATTAGAGATTGTAACTGGATTACCTTGCATTTAAAATTTGATGGCTTCAGTACACCTGGGCTCTGTATAGAAGCTACAACATGTTTGAATAGCAAACCATATGAGACAGTAGTCATTATACATATTCTAGCTCTGTCCATCCTCTCTGTAACTCCATGTGCCATAAGAATCTGAAAAAAGGCTATGTTCGCATTCAGTGGAACACACTTTATATAGCATTCCCTATGATTAGAAGCTGTCCTAAGGTAGGGCTACATGCCAAAAGCATGAACTGAACTCTAGTTCCTATGAAAGTATCAAATGAAGAGGAAATTTGTGCAAAACCTTTGTGTTGAAAATTGCAGTATGTATTATAATATTCCAATAAAAAATCAATCCATGTGTCTCAGGAAGTAGATTGTTTCCTCCAACAGCTGACAAAGAAATAAATCAATTTTTCCTTTTATATTTGCTATATATTTCAATACAGTATTTCAATATTTACATTATTTGCCTGGTGTGTTGTTTGGTTATTGCTTGGTTATACATGTTCCAAGATTACTGCCAGCTATGGCTTCTTGGTCAAAATTCCAGTGTTCTTTGTGCCACAATCAGCATTATTAAACAGTGAGCAGATATTTACTGAAGTATTCAAATGCAGTGAACTGGAAGCAGACCAGCTCTATAGAAGTTGTTGTCAAACCTGTTGCAGTAGCCTGAGGGGCAGTGGAATGCAACATGTTTTTTAGAAAGTACAATACTTCCGCTCATGTTATGTTTTGCTTTAAAGAGAATTAAACATTTGCAGGTATATCTTTTTAAAAAGCATTTTTGTTACATGTAACTTTGTTAAGAGTTTGTATTCAAGAATTTCTGTGTTCTATGAATGTGGTCTGGTCTGTGTCAAAATAAAGATGAGAGTGTGTTTTGAACCTGTTTCTTTTGTATGCTGTATAACAGGCTGTGTAATGGATATGCTTGCATTGCTATTTACTGCAATTAACACCTAGTTTAGTTAGTACTGGTCACCATTCCCCCTTAAAATGTGAGTTGTCCCCCTAAATTTTAACTGGGAGCATGGCACTGGACTCTTGTTAACATTAACTAACATTATTGCTGAAGGGAGCTTCCAAGCTGGCTGACTGTGAAGCTGAGGATGAGGGATGGGGGACCAACACACTATGGCTGTTACTTCACGTCCCTTTCATCGCTGTTCGCGGTCCCACTTGGGACCGGTACAAGGAAATCTTACCGCACGTCCATTGCGTGCCGGCTGGAGTTCGTCCTGACCACTGTGACAAAACCCTGGAAACAGGAGTAATGAATATACAAATCATCAGCCAATCCCAGCAGGAGGGCAGGGAATGGTATGATATAAAAAGGGTGGAGCCTAGTCAGTTCAGTAGAGTTAAGTTAAGTTGAGAGTGAGTGCTGGGATAGAGCACTGTTCTGTGAAAGTTCTGTCAGGCAGGGAGGGCTATACTGTTTACTAGTTAGTAAAGACAGGGGGGGCTGGAAGAGCTGATGAAATCTATTATATGTTAAAGGCAACACATACCATCCTCAGATATTGTTATATTTATTATTTTCTCAATAAACTTTGTTATTATTTTTATATTATTCATCTGAGTCTGTCCCAATTCATGAGAAGACGATTTTAAAAGGTGGCAGCATTATTAAGTGAATAAAAGGTGGCAGCAGTACCATTTCCATCACAGAATTCAGTGTGTAAAAGGGAGGTGTTGTCACAATTTAGTGGCACAGCAGTGGGATGTCGAAATAAACCTGGTTGTGCCTTTGAATACTCAGTCTGTGAAAGGGGTGACGTCACAACCGCGCTCCCTGAATTGAGATTAAATTGTGATGAACCATACCCCTCCCTGGGCTCAGGAATCTGCTTGTCTCAGTTCTCGTTCCGAGATGAGTGCTCGTGAGGTAAGTTTTTCTTTAACCGAGGCATTCTTAAACCGAGGTACCACTGCATCTTAATTTTGGAAAGACTTTTGTCAAGAGCCTTCATGATATTCTAGTTAAGTTAATAAAAAGTAGCGCACACCACATCAATTCATGTGGAACATGGTCAGATGCCGTCTCCACATTTGAAAATGTCATGCGCAATTATAGGGCTTTCTCTCAGTGTTTCTCTATGAGCTGATAAGCGGCAAAGATGGCATTGGTCATTCCACATCCTTTCACATTGGTGGTGAGTTGGACAATTTTGTGAATGCTCTGGTCCAGAATTTTTTCAAAGCTCTTCATAGTGTGGGAGAGGAGGCACATTTGCTAACAGCTGGTGCAGTCGGATGGGTTCCACTTGTTCTTGAATAGGGGAATGTTATGCTCATTGACCAATCAGTTGATACATAGCTGCTATTCCTTATGGTATTGAAGAACTCTGTCAGCCAAGTTATTCCAGTGTCCTGGAGGTCCTGTAGTTTCCAGAAATCAGCTGGCAGATCATTGGGTCATCGTATTCTTTGTACTGTCTAAGAATATTCAATGTTGGTGAATTCACTGAAATGACCTTGCTATTGTTGCAGGATTTCTTGTTTACCTTGGAGTCTTTTGCTATCCTTATCCTGTATGACCATATAGTGCCTGATGCCTTGGGAAGCTTTCTTTCATGCTTTGCCTAACTGTCAAATGTCCTTTTCTCCTTCTTGCATTTCCAGGGAATTGGATAGACCTTGGTAGTGTTCCACCTGGGCTTTTGCAATGGCCATCTTGGTGGCTTCTTTGGCAAACAGCATAGTTCTGTGGATTTTCTTTTGTCTTTTCTCCTTTCCAGTTTAAAAGGCTCTCGTCTTGTCTTGCACTGGCTCACATTGCAGCATGTAAAATTAAAATTAAAAAGAAGTCCCAGAGGTATTGCCTAATATTCTGAACAGGACTTATTTTAGGTGTTTGAAGTGGAACATTTAAAAAAAACAGGATTCAAAATACATCAGAATTATAAAGCAGACATTGAGGGCTCTATCCACGGAGGTAACCTGAGATCGTGTGTAGGCAGCTTGCCAGGTTAAATAATGCCTTTCTTGGTAGCAGGGAAATGTAAGGCAAGCAGAGAGGCAGTAACCTTTTGAAATAGTCGGTCTAAAAGTTTCAGGTTTCATTTAATGATGCTTCACAATGAACAGTGTTGTAAAGGTAAGGATGGAAAGTTCTTTTCTTAGTGCCAGTTCATCTTCTGCACACAAATAAATGAAAATAAAACTTGCAAATTATCTCAAAATAGGTCTGAGTGACATTAATGAACTTGTTAATGAACTTAACAGTATAATGCTTGACAGACCCCATGGAGCAAGCAATCAAGTGTTTGGCAGGGGAGTAGTAGTAAATAAAGAATCTAACGGAATAACAGGGCAAAGAAAAGGGGGAGATGATCAGGCTATCCAGATAGGTAAAGTAGGGCTGTGACATCCTTGAGGATCGATTTTAAGCACCTCCACAGGTACTAAAAACATGGCAGCATTGAATGCTATGCATTGCATGGTTGCTGGCTCTCTCTAGTGGGCAGTTCTGATAAATACATTCTGAAAAAGCATAAATATGTATTTTGTTGTGATTGGGCAGTGGTGTCCAAACTTCCGCCCTCCAGATGTTTTGGACCACAACTCCCACAGCCCTTTGCGACTGGCAATACAGGCTTGGAATTTATTTAATATTTTCAGCTAGAGAATAAATGGATAAGCAGATACCCACCTGTGGATAGGAGGGTCCTACTATATATAAATTGTTATTGGTACATTTTGAGTCAAACCAAATTATGGCCTCAACATATGTTTCTAAATAGATCATCCAATCCTATTCTTTAAGTGTTCTCCCACTCTTTCCTGACATATTAATTGGGCTTCTTCTTTTCTTTCATTTTTCTTTTTGGTGTGATTTACCTAGATGCCTTAAGCACATCTGAACTCATCTGATTTTGGAAGCTAAACAAGGTCGGCCCTGGTTAGTACTTGGATGGGAGATCAACAGGGAATACCAAGTGCTGTAGGCGCCTGGAGTAGGAACTGGCAAACCACTCCAGTATTCCTGCCAAGAAAACTCCGTGGACATGGAGTCACAAAGAGTCAGTCATGACTGTACTGACACAACAACAACAACAACAACAACAACAACAACAACAACAACAACAACAACAACAACAACAACAACAACAACAACAACAACAACAACAACAACAACATTTTATTTATCCCATTGTGTAGCCTCGGTGGATCACTAGTTCCCACCCAAATGGAGCTCTGGATGATATCTGAGGTGACAACCCTGTGACATGATATGTGGGTTGTGACATTTAAAGGGAGGATAGACAATCTCCCTCCTCTATCTTTTTTAAAAAAACTTTCCCTAACTGATACAGCACAATTCAACTGCCACTTTAGATTGATGCATTGCTATTTTGATATGCCATTTGATTTATTTAACAAGAAAACACTGTACCTACCAAATGAATTCTGTGAGAAGAGGCAGGCAAAGGGGCTAGTTAATTCCATGGGCTCCATCCTCACAAGAACGTGGAGGCCCAGCAGAGCGGCAGCTAAGGAAAATTGTGAGAAAAGGTGCTTTCCCTGCCTTTGGTCCCCCCAACCTTCACCAAGGTAAATCTTGTTCATGAGTAAATCACAATAAAGCTTGCTGGCAAATAAGTTAGTCTTTCAAATATCTGTGTGGCTCCTTCTCATGGGTGAATAAATATCACCAGTATGAACAGGATGATCATTCAAGTGAGAGATAAAATAGATCACACTGAAGACAAACTTTTAAGTGTGAATCAGAGTGCTCCAAATTCCCCTCTCTGGAGAGGCTGAAATGCAAAGAATTGTATATTAGTGGACTTTCCCAGCAGCCTTCAAGGCAGAAGTCAAAGCAAAGGCCACTCATAGAGGAATATTTTAAAAACTTAAAAGGTAAAGGGGATCATGGAAGGAAGAAACACTTCTGTAATGGTGACCTGCACAGTGCCATGTTTGTCATTGTGCCTGAAAAATACATGGTGTATACTAAACAGCCATTAAACAGAAGGATGGCCTAACATAAGAGGGGTAACAGCTCAGGACCAGAATCAGTGGTACACCTCCTCTTGACGGACGAAAGGCACTCATTCAAAGATGAGGATGCACACATATTGGACAGAGAAGATAGGTGGTTTGAGAGCGGGGTCAGGGAGGCCATTCATGTGAACATTGAAAACTGCTCTCTCAACAGAGGTGGGGGGCTCAGGCACAGTCTATTTGCCACTTATCAGGCTGTGACTTCAACTATACCTTGACAAATAAAAAATACTTCATGCCTTCACCAGCAAGAGCATAGCTAAGAGCCCACATTGTTCACCTTAAGGCTATTGAGACTGTTGTCTACCCAACAAACCTATTCAGGCCATTGTTCATCTTATGAGCCTATTTCACACCAGGGTAATAAGAGGTCAAAGTGGAGTATACAATGGAGGACTCTCAACTAGCTTTCTTCAGACTGACGAAGCTGTTTGGACGAGCAGCAAAAAGTTTCAATCTCTCGAGAAAAAGAAGTCCAGTTGCCATGACTCAACTTCCCGATAAACTCCCTGGGATAACTGAGAATCTTTACAGACATATGTTGTATACATGCATCAAGTGCAAACTGATTGCACTGTTGCAAGAGAAATTGAGAGAACTGGAGCAGCAAATTTCCGTGCTTAAGAAAAAATGAAGTGTACATAGACAGATCTCTTGAGCAACAGCAGCCAAGAGAGGAACTGGAAATGAAAGAGCAACAAGACAAGGCAGAGGAGGAAAATACTGAGAAAAGAATAAATATGGTGGAGGGAGCCCTATGGAAAAATGTCACATTTCGGAGCAAAAGAAGAAGACATTCTTCACCAGTGGAGCTCTGGAAGTTGAGTCATTCACCAGTGGAGCTGCCAAAGAACACCTGCATTTTGAAAAGGAGTCTAACAGACTGAATTGAGAGGAGAAGGCACAGGAGACCCCATGGGAGGACATGAGAGAGGCTAAAGCTCCACCAAGCAGATTCACTGAACCCACATCTTAAAAAATGATAAGTAGTTATATTAAGAAACTCCCTACTGCATGGGATTAAAACCAATATATGCCAGGAGGTTCCATGGATCTGCCATATAAGGTATCTCTCTCTGGAGACTGGGGCATAGAATCACTGTGGGTTAAACTACCAGGTCCAAGGAGTGATGTGATAGTTGGGGTATGCTATCGCCCACCAGATCAAAAACTTGAGGGGGACCTTGAAATGAGGAGACAAATCATGGAGGTGTCTCAGAAGGATAGGATAGTAATCATGGGGGACTTCAATTATCCCCACATTGACTGGGCCAATGCGAGCTCCGAGCAAGAAAGAGAAACTGGGTTTCTCAACTTGCTGAATGACTGTGCCTTAGAGCAACTTGTCATGGAGCCCACCTGAGAACAGGCAACTCTGGATCTAATACTGTGTGATATTCAGGACCTGGTCAGGCATGTGAATGTCACTGAGCCTCTGGGGAACAGTGACCATTCTGCAGTCTCCTTTGCCATGCATGTTGGAGGAAGAGTGTCAAGCAAATCAGACATAAAAATCCTTGATTTTCGAAGGGCAAAATTCACTCAGATGAGGAAACTAGTTAGAAAGAAATTGAAGGGGAAGGTTGGAAGAATCCAATCTCTTCAGAGTGCATGGAACCTGTTTAAAACAACGGTAACAGAGGCCCAGCACAAGTGCATACCACAAAGAAAGAAGAGCTCATTTAAGTCCAAGAGGGCACCAGCATGGTTAACGAGTGGAGTTAGAGAAGCTCTAAAGTGCAAGGAGAGGTCTTTCTGTAAATGGAAATCGTCCCCAAATGAGGAAAATAAAAAGGAACACAAACTCTGGCAAAAGAAATGTAAGAAGATGATAAGAGAGGCAAAGAAAGATTTTGAGGAATGCATAGCTAGCAATATAAAGGGTAATAATAAAAGCTTCTTTAAATATCTTAGAAGTAGAAAACCTGCCAGAGAACCAGTTGGCCCTCTGGGTGGTGAGGGAGGAAAAGGGGAGATTAAGGAGGACTTGGAAATTGCAGAGAAATTAAATGAGTTCTTTGCCTCTGTCTTCACGATAGAAGACCTTGAGCAGATTCCGCTCTCTGAACGGCTTGACTAAAGAATTAAATCAAATACAGGTTAAAAGAGAGGATGTTTTAGGACGAATTGATAAATTGAAGATTAACAAGTCACCAGGCCCAGATGGCATCCACCCAAGGGTTATTAGAGAACTGAGAAATGAAATTGCAGATCTCTTAATGGTAATATGCAACTTGTCTCTTAAAATGGCCACAGTGCCAGGGGACTGGAGGATAGCAGATGTCACACCAATTTTTAAAAAAGGAAGGAGGGGGGACCCGGGAAACTACAGGCCAGTTAGCCTTACATCTGTCCCAGGGAAGATGGTGGAAAGCCTCATCCAAGAGAAAATCTTAAAACACCTAGAACAAACCTTGCTGAGAGAAAATCAGCATGGCTTCTGTAAGGGTAAGTCTTGTCTGACAAATCTTTTAGAATTTTTTGAAAAGGTCAACAGGCATGTAGATTTGGGTGAACCAATGAATATAGTCTATCTGGATTTTCAAATGGCTTTTGACACAGTCTCTCACCAAAGGCTGCTGAGAAAATTGCACAGTCAGGGGATAAGAGGGCAGGTCCTCTTATGGATTGAGAACTGGTTGAGATCCAGGAAACAAAGAGTAGGTGTCAATGGGAAATTTTCACAATGGAGAGAGTTGAAAAGCGATGTGCCCCAGGGATCTGTCCTGGGACCGGTGCTTTTCAATCTGTTCATAAATGAGCTGGAGACAGGGATAAGCAGTGAGGTGGCCAAGTTTGTAGATGACACAAAACTTTTTCCTGTGGTAAAAACCAGAGAAGACTATGAAGAGCTCCAGAAAGATCTCTCCAAACTGGGGGAATGGGCTACGAAATGGCAAATGCGGTTTAATGTAGCCAAATGTAAAGTAATGCATATTGGGGTAAAAAATCAAAACTTTATCTGTCAATTCATGGGCTCTGAGTTATCCCTGACAGATCAGGAAAGAGATCTCGGTGTGTTGGTGGACAGGTCCATGAAGGTGTCTCCCCAATGTGTGGCAGCGGTGAAGAAGGCCAATTCCATGCTAGGGATTATCAAAAAGGGGGTTGAAAATAAAACAGCCAACATTATAATGCCATTATACAAAACAATAGTAAGGCCGCACCTGGAGTATTGTGTACAATTCTGGTCACCGCATCTCAAGAAAGACATAGTGGAACTGGAAAAGGTGCAGAAGAGAGTGACTAAAATGATTACTGGGCTAGGGGACCTCCCTTATGAGGAAAGGCTAAAACATTTGGGGCTCTTTAGTCTGGAAAAAAGGCGCCTGAGAGGGGATATGATTGAGACGTACAAAATAATGTAGGGCATGAGTAAAGTGGATAGAGGGAAGCTCTTCTCCCTCTCACGAAATACCAGGACTAGGGGACATCCACTCAAATTGAGGACTGGGAGAGTAAGAACAGACAAAAGAAAATATTTTTTCACCCAGCGCATTGCTAGTCTATGGAACTCCCTGCCACAGGATGTGGTGATGGCATCTGGCCTGGATGCTTTCAAAAGGGGATTGGACAGATTCCTGGAGGAAAAGTCCATCACAGGTTACAAACCATGATGGAGATGTGTAATGTCCAGGCTTAAAACCAGGGTCCTTCAAGGGCCAGATGCAGGGGAGTGGTAGCAGGAGACAGATATCTAGTCTCATGCGCTCCCAAACGCATCTGGTGGGGCCACTGTGAGATACAGGAAGCTGGACTAGATGGGCCTTTGGCCTGATCCAGCATGGCTCTTCTTATGTTCTTATGTTCTTATGGGGATGTGACGGGATTGCTATTACTCGTAAAACTCCTTGTCCATTTGGAAACAAATGCCACAGTGAGAAGGAGCTACAGAAAAACACACCAGAGTTAGAAACTCTGGAAAGGAAACTCAATTATTTTGGGTCCCCACTCCACGACACTTTGCTTTGGTACATGTGATCTGGAGCAGCTACTTCTTATATCTTTATTTGAGTTCTGTCCCATCAAGTCGGAGCAAACATAGTTACCTGAGTAGGGCTTTCAGGAACGTGAAATATTTCAAGAGAGATTTTACTAGTACTCACACCCACAGTGGATTTCCATGGTTAAACGAGGATTTGAACACACTCCTCCTGGGTCTTAGTCAGTCATTACACCACACCCAGTATCCATCTACCTGCTTTCATTATTCTATCATCTGTGATGAATAGAAAACAGACAAATCAAATAATTTTAAGCAATTATCAAGACTTAACTCTTGCTCCATAAAAGAGTAGTGAACCATTGTTGGGTCATGAGTTTTCCACCTGACTCTTGCATATCTAGAGTGGCTGGCCGTACACTATGGAATCATCTCCCGCCTGAGTTGCACCTTGCACAGTCCCTGCCAGCCTTCAAAAAAGCTTTAAAGACCTTGCTTTTTCGGGAGGCGTTTGGAGACAGTTAATTTTTTTTTGTCCGCCATCTGCCTTTCTGCCTTTTCTTTTTTATTAGTTATTTTATGTGAATTGTTTATTGATTTTAAGTGTTGTTGTTAATAAGTTTTTGTATTGTTTGTTCTCCTTTGTTGTAAACCACCCAGATAATACATAAATAAATAAAAACGTCAAGCGTCAAACAAAATACTGAATGATTCTTTTTTTGTTTTACTTTGGTTTTTGGCTGCTTTTAAAAAAACAAACTATTACCTTAACAGTTTACCAGGTGTTTGTTCAGAAGACACCTCTAGTTGATAAAGTTTTTGTTGTTGGGTTCTCTATGGCATTTCAATGCACTGAGGCAGGAGAAAAGCCTATGTTCCAGAGGCTTTGTTTTCTTTTGTTGGGCTGTTGATTTTGTTTTCTTCCCATGCGGTTCCATAGCCTCAGTCTGGCAACTGCTTTTCCGCATGAATGATGTTCCTCCAGGGCTGCAAGTCTCCTAATTCTTCCAGTCAATTTGGTTCCTGCCTGCATGATTAGGCCACGGCTCCAGCTTTCTATTGGTCTCTGCCAATGAAGCAAACTGCTAGTAAAATGACTCAAATGTGAAGGGCTAGCTCCATTGTTTTGACCTCATTGGTAGCACACAAAGCCTATTTTACTCAAGTTTACTAATATGTACATTATTTAAGTTATGTAAATTCTACACCACTTCAACTCAAAAAGACTTGAGAATTTCTGAAACTCTTGTTGAGCAGGATTTCTGACAATTAGTTGTCCTTTGTGGCCACCTTTTTCACCATCATCAACACTAGAACACTAATTAACAGAGTTTTCTTCTTACTCCACTGTGTGCAAAATGGTGTGGCACCAGAGTGTCTGGTGTGAGATCATCCATGAGATTATATTCCTTGTAGGTCTAGGACGCAAAATAAAGTTCCAGTTTGTGTTAAACCGTCAAGCCAAATTTCTGTGTTCTGTGTGCTTTCATATCTAAAGATCAAACAGAAAGATCAAAAATTCAGTACCAGAATTGTGTAGTGTTTCAGTTTTGATTGGTTTAACACATGCTCATTTTGTGAATAATGTGTTCGCCACTGAAATCAGTAGACTCTCCATAGAGAAGACTGCAGTATGTTAACTGTATATTGAGTCATGCTTCCATAATTCTGATGTATCAGAATGTTGATTTTGGGGTTGAACATGTTAAAAATATTTTTGCTCGCACCAATTTGTGGAAGTTAATTGGCAACTTAAGTATTTGGTCACAGAATCAAATTTAAGTTACTATAAATATGTCAAGCAAAGGATATTAACTGGCATACAAACACAGTTCATTTGAAGAACAACTGGAGAGAATAAACCAGGTTCTGAATACATTATTTCCCCCCCTTTATATGAACAAATCACATAATTGTTATTGTAAATTTACCGAATAGAAAGCATGGCAGAAATTATAGATCTGTTATGGTGGGAGAAAAACAAACTTTAAAGTTTTGTGCACTTCAACCAAATGCAGTTAATAATTTTCATGTGGTTATTAACAATTATTCAGTTCTGTTGTGTTGGTTAGGCGATATTTTCTCCTGATTGAACAATACAAAGTACAATTAAGTTAACTGTGGAGAATAATGCATGCATGATACAAATACATGCACAAATCAAACAGGTACAGTGTCCACACACACAAAACAACAACAACCAACAAACCATACAGTACCTACTTTGGCAGTTTAGTATCCTAAACATGCAATGTCAGCATGTGCAAAGTTTAAAATATATCAAAAAAGAAAGGGGTGGGATACAAACATGCAGATTTCTTAAGCAATAGTGAGTACAGAGCAAGTAGTTGTATGTCATTTGCAACGGTATATTTGTGCAGATGCATAGCATAGCTACTCTTGAGGGTGAGACTTCATGATTAATGGTGTTTATTCTTGACAGAAGCCTCCTTTATTTATCTCCAATACAGTTTAGTGATTTTATCAGTCACCTGAATGAAAAATATTCAGTCATACCAATATTGCAGTGTAAATTGAGTAGAGTCACTTTTTATTATATCTTTCAGCCTTATCATCTGCACAGTAATTTTCTAGCAAGGGTTTTTGATATAGAAAGGCAGGATTTAGCTGTACTTGACAGAAAGCCTCTTCAATTTCCCCTAAAAGTTCAGGCTGTTCTTACAAATATATGTATTAAAATGCCTCTACTCTTATCCAAGCAATTTCAGGATTTGAAAGAATAAAGAAGATAAAAAGCAGAGACCTGGATGTGAGAAATGTTGTTAATTTGGAACCATCTAATGGTTGTGGAGTCAAATATGGGGTTTTGTATAGTATTTTGAGCAATTGTTGGTTTTTTGGTATGGCTACATAGCTGCATGGCAATTTAGTCCTGCTTTTATTTGATCAATCACCACCCACCTCCAGTCACAGTCCAGGCCAACCTCATCATTCATCCAGGCTATGCTTTCAGAAATTAAGGTTCCAATGACAATATATGCCTTGCTAGTTGGTCATTAATGGGCACCAAGTCTCTCCAAAATGGTTGGGTTGGAATCTCTTGCCATTCTCACAGTGTGACGATAGATTCTTTTAAAAAAATGATTATAAATTAGTTTAGCTTAGAAATTTTACGTGAAAATAGGTTACAGGTTTTGTGATGGTCATGTGGCTCAAGCCCCTTTTTGTTTTGATGAAATTTTAAGTGAGAGAACAGTGGTGACATTTCCATGAACCTGTCATTTTAAGTGGGATTGTATCATTAATCTTTATATTAATATTGTTTTGGGTCTTGTATAGCTCAGAGGGTTGGAACACCCAGTTGCAGAGTGAGGGAACAGAAGTGAATGAGTCAGTATCACTTGGAGTGTCTGTGGCTCATGGATTAAGTATAGGGATATCGTGTTTCGATCTTTTGGACTCTTGCTCCCTGGAAGTTATTACACCCCGCCATCTGAATAGCACATGACTGGTTATGTGCCCTGCTGTTTATGTGGTCTCAGACAAGTTGCTCAGTTTCAGAATTCCAACAGCAGAATCAGCTCTCTCAGAAGACCCTGGGAGAATTACTGTAAGTCAAAATTTATTTGGCAGTACATAACAATCAATGATTTTATTCTTCACAGCAATTTAAACACATGAAGAGGCTTCAAACAATGCATTAGCACCTTGTAAAAAAGGGGGGAATGGAAGGCATTGTACAAACCAGTTTCAACATATATCCTATCAAATAAGTATATGTAGTTTTCAAACTCTGGTCAACAAAGAGGCTTTTCAGTCCTGTTGTTCCTGTGATTTGAGTCATGGTGACTTGAATGAGGAACTGTTCTGACTCACTGGAGGGTAGAAGCATAAATTATACCAGCTCTTAAGCTCTTCTTAATTCAGTGCACAAAATATTTGAGCCTTTGACATCATCTGACTTTAGAGTGAGTAGTTGAGGAAAAAACAAACACACGGGTACAAACTGCTTGTTAGCAAATGATTCAAACAAACTAACTAACAAATGGCGACTACTCAAAGCCTTCTCCAGGGCCTCAATATTGTATATATGTTTTATGTGTGTTTGATAGTATTAGACCTATTTGGCAGTGTAGAATGCATTATTTGTTTTCCACACTGTAGTCTGGAAATTAGAAGAATCAAGATACATACTGTCTTGGAATGAAATGAAAGAAAAATTCAGAACAAGAGTTTTTCCTGCATACATTCATAAACACTACCTTGATCTCACCTACCCAAAATTAATCCTTTTTGAGTTACACAGATTTGAGTAGGAATGGAGGGTTGTGTTCCTAAATCCTTCTTCTGAATGTCCTTAGGAATAAAATGTAACCTTTTTCATTGGGCAGAATCTCTTGCGATATTTTATTTACTGCTTCATTTGTAGCCAAGCTGTGGTTCAAAAAGATACTGGGTGAAGTCTGGTTGCCTAGCATGTTAGGTCACAGAATAGGTCCATTGAATATGTGGGGATTTGGTGAGTCAGCTGCTTCATAAGTTTCACTGATTTAGTGAGCCCAATCCAGTTGCAGTTTATTATTATTTATTTGTTGCATTTATATACTGCCGCATCTTCCTATAGGAACTCGGGGCGGTGAACAGTAAAAACGAACATAAGCAGGGAGCAATAAAAGTAGGGAGGTACCATACCCCCCCCCCACAAGAGATGGCATTGGCGGCGAGGAAAATAAAATAAAATAAAATAAAATAAAATAAAATTAAAAAGTAAATAAATAAAAATTAACTGAAAAGGTCGCCAAAGGCCTCCAGGAATAGATGGGTTTTCAGGGCTTTCCTGAAGACTGGCAGGGACACTGCAAGGCGCAGCTCACTGGGAAGATCATGATTTCCGCGCCTCTTTGGGTGTGGCCACCCTCAGTGAGCGCGCCTGCACCATACTTGCGGGTCTGGACCCAGTTGACCTCTGGGAGATACGCTCCACCAGGTACTCTGGTCCCAAGCCGTGGAGGGCTTTGAAAATCAAAACCAGGACCTTGAACCTAATCCGGAGGAAAACGGGTAACCAGTGCAAGCGAGCCAGAACTGGGGTGATGTGCTCGAATCTTTGAGCACCCACCAGCAGCCTGGCCGCTGCATTCTGCACCTGCTGGAGCCTCTGGAGGAGGGTCAAGGGCAACCCCACGTAGAGGGCATTGCAATAGTCGATCCTCAAAATCACCAGGGCCTGCACTACTGTCCTCAGGGAGGACTCGTCGAGGTACGGACGGATCTGGGCAATCCTGCGGAGATGGATAAAAGTGGCCCTGGAGGCAGCCATCACCTGGGCTTCCAGGGAGAGGGCTGAGTCCAGGACCACGCCCAGAATCCTGGCCCTGACTGTAGGCTGGAGGGAAACACCCCCCAGGCTAGGGAGGGGGCCATTGTATCCAGACAAGGACGCCACAAAGAAAGAACTTCCGTCTTCTCCGGGTTCAGGATGAGCCGGTTATTCCTGGTCTATTCCAGAACTGCCTCCAGGCACAGGTCGAGGGAGTGTACTGCTTCCTCTGCAGAAGACAAAAAGGAGAGATAGAGCTGCGTGTCATCAGCATACTGATGACAGCAGACTCCAAATCTCCTGATGACCTCCGCCAGCGGCCTCATATAAACATTGAACAGCATGGGTGAGATTGACGACCCCTGGGGCACCCCACAAGGGAGAGTCCAAGGAGCCGACAAATCATCACCCTGCTGAACACACTGAGTCTGGCCGCCAAGGAAGGAACGGAGCCAGGACAGAGCAAGGCCCCCAATTCCAGCCTCTGCAAGCCGGAGCAGCAGGTTACTGTGGTCGACGGTATCAAAGGCAGCTGACAGGTCAAGGAGCACCAACAGGGAGGAACACCCCCTGTCAGCCTCCCTGAGGAGGTCATCCTGCAGAGCGACCAGGGCAGTCTCAGTCCCTCTAAGCGGCCTGAACCCGGACTGGAAGGCATCCAGGATACGATTTTCCTCCAGGTACGACTGGAGCTGGACGGCCGTCACCCTCTCAACAACCTTGCCCAGGAAGGGAACAATGGCGATCGGACGGTAGTTGGATATATCATCCGGTGCCAGGCCAAGCTTTTTCAGAGTGGGCTTCACCACGGTCTCCTTACTACACTTAGCAACATGATTTAAGTCAATGTTTGGAAATTTGGCTTCTTAAACCTTATATTCAAGGCAACACAAACTGTTAGATGTGCATTTCCTTTTCACACACCTCTTGCATTTCCTTTTCACACACCTAAGCAGAGTGAACCACTTGGATGCAGATTTCGGAGGATATATATTAGCAGTGGCCAAGATGGCCTTCACCATGCAGGGACAAGTATATAGAGAGACACTATTTGCTTAATGCCATAGATTTATTTTATTTGCCTGTAGCTTAGCTAGATGAACATCTCAGTGAAGTACGTAGTTGCGGAGTCAAAGATTGGGAGTAGAGATAGGCATAAAACATAGTTTTAATTCATTTCATTATTCATCATTTGTTTTGTTACCTAACAAAACAAATAACGAACTGACCCGTCCAAGAAAAACAAAACAAAATGGAAATTTCTACTTCATTCGTTTTGTTTTTTGTTTTTCCATAGGAATGCAATGAAGCCCGGCAGGAGCCTTCAGAAAACAGGTCAGGAGGGAAGTTGCAGCGATTCCGCCGCCCTTCCCACCCATTTTCTGAGGGCTCCTGCTGAGCTGTCAATCGCTGGACCCCTTTAAACCTGGCCCATTCGGTACCAGGGAGTCCCCCTGGTACCAACTTGGCCAGGTTTAAAGCGGTCCTGTGACTGGCAGCTCGACAGGAATCCTATGAAAATGCTAGGGAGGGATGTCCCAGGGATCGAGCTGCCCTCTCTAGCATTTTCAGATGGGTCCTGCCGACCTCTCATTGGCTGGACACCTTTAAAAAATGGCCCAGTCACTACCAGGGGTTCTCCCCAGTGCCAACTGGACGGGGTCTCTTTAAAGGGATCTTCCCCACAGCGTATGACAGTGCAGGGGCTTTTTCATTGTCAATGCGGCCATTTCAGAGAGCTCCTACCAACCTGTCATCGGCTGGGCCCCTTTAAAAATGGCCCAGTCGCCACCAGGGGTTCTTCCCAGTGCCCACTGGGTGGGGTCTCTTTAAAGGGATCTTCCCCGCAGCAGATGACAGTGCCGAGCACCCGCTCAGTGCTATCATCCGCTGCTGGGAAAAATGTGAAAGGAGACCCCGCTTCTCACCTCCGCATGCAGAAGCAGGAAGTGGGGTCTCTTTAAAGGGATCTTCCCCACAGCTGGAAAAAAATCTATTATCCAGTAGCCCTTTAGTTAAATTTTATTATGTCCTCAGTCATTTAGCAGCTTTTCGTCTAAAGATTAATGAAAAATGATACATATCTACCTATTCCAAGGAACAGGTTCCTGAAGGGACTGGGGAAAGTGGAGAAAAAATTGTCCGAAGAAAATTGAGATGGGAAAGTTAAAAGGCAAATGTAAAATAAGCAAAATTGCATAGGTGCCAGTATGTTAGTCCCATTCTGTCCCCTCCCTCGTTCTCCACTCCAGTTTCTCTCTCAGCATCTCTCTCAGAATCTGTGGCTGCTAGAGGCTACTGTCTCCTGACTAATGAGCATTCTAAAAAGAATGAACATCCTACCCCTGGGCCAGAAGCGTGCTTTAAAGGGGAAGGGTGGGTCTTTACAAGGGATTTCCTTGTAGCAAAACCTATTTGTCATGGAAGTGGACTACCTCAGAAGGTGATGGACTCTCCTTGTTGGCTGTGGATATCCTCTGTTAGCAGGGGTGGGATTGATTGATTGATTGATTGATTGATTGTAGCAAGAACTCCACAATGGGACTGCTTGTTTTTAATGTACACTCAGTGGTACCTCATGAGATGAATTTAATTTGTTCTACGGAGCAATTCGTGCTATGAAAAATTCATCTTACGAAGTGCTATTTCCCATAGGAAAAAATGGTCTGCTTATATACTGCCCCATACCACTTCAAGTAGTCTTTGGGCAGTTTACAGTTTTAATTACAGTATGCAGGCTACACATTTAATTACAGTATGTAGTCTACAATCCAGAGGGAACGGATTAATAGGTTTTTCAGTGCATTCCTATGGAAAGGCTACCCCATCAGCAGAAAGCTGTTTCCCCTGCAGCCAAGAGACAGCAGATTTTGATAGCTGCAAGCTGTCTGTTGCAGCTTTGTGGAGCAGCCTTCCGCTGCCTGTGAACCCAGCAAAGTGGTGGTCGGGGGAGCTTTTTATCTTCTTTGCTGGTTTGGGGCAGAGAAAAAAATTCTTTCCTCACAAACAGCCCAGGCTGGGTGAGGATCACTGTGTACCAACTTGTATTAAAACCTGAGCAGGCTTCACTCTCCACAAAGGTTCTAGTAAATACTTCTTCTTCTTCTTTTGCCAAAATCATGCCAGTGTCAGCAGCAATCAAACCTTGAAAGTGAGGGCCATCCACAGTAGGGATGCTATGACAGAAAAAGCCCAACCTCATAATGCAAGTTTGTGTCATGAGATGTGCTCCTTCAGATATCCAGGACTCAATCTGCTCAGGGCTTAAGCCATTGTCAGCATGAGGATCTCAAACAGGAATGTGTTGCCAGCCAATTCAAATCCTTCATATCATGCAGATTTTGAAATATGTTCCTGTTAGCAGTCTATCTGTTGCATACTGCACTTGTTGCATAATTTTTTGCCATCTTCAAGGGTAGCCCCAAGTAGATTACACTGTGGCAGTCTAACTGGGAGATTATGAGAGCATGGGCTACTGTGCTCTGGCGCGCCTGCATTGGTTTCCCGTTGCATTCCGGGTCAGATTCAAGGTCCTGGTTTTAGTTTATAAAACCCTCTATGGCCTGGGCCCGGACTACCTGTCAGAGCGTATCGTCCAGCGATCAACCTCGGCCCGTCCAGTCCGGCAGTTGCGAGCGCACACACTCCGGGTCGCCACCCCTAAAGAGGCCCGAAAATCCATCACCCGTAATCGGGCCTTTTCGGTGGCCGCCCCTACACTCTGGAACAGCTTACCACCTGATGTGCACTCTGCAGAGTCCCTGTTAGCCTTTCACCGAGCCTTAAAAACCCTTCTCTTTAGCGAGGCTTATGGTGGCGCAAATTAATTTTTTTTTGCCTGCCATCTACACAGCCGCTAACTTACTGCTGTTGAGCTGCGACCACAAGTCAAGATTTTAAGATGCCCCAGTTGTTTTAAAATGTTGCTTTTATCCTTGTTGTTGTTTATTTTGTACTGTTGTTTTATGTCTTTGCTTCATATTGTATTGCCCGCTGACTCGCTCAGCTATTTGGAAGCCACCCAGAGTTCTGTGCCGGAAGATGGGTGGGGTAAAAATTCAATAAATAAAAATAATAAATAAATATGATCAGTTTATCTTTGTTCAAGGATGGTTGTATCTGGTTTGTAAATGTGTCAAGTTTGGCCTTAGACACTCAGAGCTATGGTAGTTACACAAGCCTCCAAAGAGAAAAGTGAATCTAGGACCAATCAAACCCTCCTCAAACTACAACCTGCTCCTTCAGTGGGAATGTCATTCTGTCCAGAAAAGATCTGGAGAACTTCCAGATCTCCAAACCACCAAATTGAAGAGCCTTGTCAGGATTCTGTTTCTTAGTATAATTCTTAATCCACAATGTCAAATGAATCTGCTTCCTTCAGAGGTTCTTCGGGCTGCTGTCTGTGAGTTTACTCTACCTGTGCCAAGTTAACTTTACTGTATCTGTGCTGAGTTTATTGGAGATATTATGGTGTAAAGGCATTTACTTAAGTTTAGTCAGTGGGGATACTGCTTCCCATAACAGTTTTAATTACTGCATCCCCAGATAGCAGACAGGTTGCCTTAGACCAGTGTTGGCGAGTTTATGGCATGGGTGCCAAAGGTGGCACTCAGAGCCCTTTCTGTGGACACCCGACATTGCTCCTTCACAGCCCCCTGTATTCAGGTTAAATTGCTGTATTGACACTTTGCGAAAAATTGGTGGGTTTTGAATCACAGTTTGGGCACTCAGTCTCTAAAAGGGTCACCATCACTGTCTTAGGCATATGACTTACTTTCCTGGTGAGTGTTGTCTTTCTGCACAGATTGCAATGCAGATATGGCAAATAGTGTTTATCCTAAAATATCACATTGTTGAAGCATGACCACAAGTGCTATTGCTAGGCAGATGACTTCCTTCCTGAAACCAGACTGAAAATATTTGGCCAAAACCTGGATTTAGGGCAGTTTTCTTATTTTCTTACATTCCAAAAGCTTGGTATAAATAGTGGGCCTTTTGTCTTGGCAGTAGAGGTATGTTTAGTTAATTAATTCTTGAGTCATCTAAAGAATGGTTTGCTTTGTCCTGCTGAGAAAACAAACAAGGAGAAACTTTGATCCCATGTCAGTTGGTTGTGAAACTATCTAATTCAAAACATATCCTCAAAAGCTATCTTGTAATCTCTAGCAAATTTAGGATGAGATACATACAATGTGTTTCTAATTTAAGGAGACCATTTAGGATCAGGATGAAGTGGAAAGCCTAGGATAGATACTGCATGAAATGCTTTGATTATAATGATTCCTGTGTTTGAAACATTTTATCCTGCTTTGCAGTTGAAGAGGCTATTAGTATGGCTCCAGATCAGTACAATACAAGACAGATACTACCCAGAGGTTTAAAATCTAAAAGACATGGCACAAAAGGGGGAGGGAGAAAGATGAAGGAAGGCGGAAACAAGAGAACTCAGGCACCAGTTCCTCAAATTATGTACCTGATCTGTTATTCTTTCCTTTGGTTTAGCATGATTGAATTGGCACATGTGTTATCAGCTGAATCCTTCAGATTCAGTCATATATACATATTAGTCATAGCATCGGAATAATGAAATTAGAAGAGACCAAGATATAATTGTTAGCCTTCTAAATATAAAAAAGTAAGTCATGAATTCAGAAAGTCTGCTTTTCATATTAGATAGCATTACTGACAAATTAGTTTTAAAAGCTCAGAAATTATTTTTAAGAAAAAGAAGAAAAACAAAAAGAGGGGGAGACAATTTAAAAAAACATTGGTTATTTATTTATTTATTTATTTATTTATTTATTTATTTATTTATTTGAGATTTATATACCTCAGCCATCTAGGCTACTCAGGCTTAGGGCCTGATTATTGAAAGTGGAGGATGCTAATTGTGGGAAGTCTGAAGATTAGCAAAACATGACTTTGGTTCAGAAATCCAAAGCCACAGGTAATCAGAATAAGTGAAAGAAAGGGAAAGGAAATCATATATACTGCTATCTAAATAAAAAAATGTATTAAGCCTATTTTGCCATTTATTTAACTCTTCTTCACTTAACCTTACCGATAACATCATAATAAAACAAAAATTATCTTAGTTAAAATCTTCATACATTGATTCTGCCGAACTATGGCACTTCAATTTTCTTTAAATCACCAAAGCTATTTTTATATTTTCTTTTAATATTTTAAAATAATCCCATTTCATTCTTTTATACCTTTAAAGTCAATAAAGGTAAAAAGGTAAAGGTTCCCCCCACATATGTGTGCTAATTGTGCCCAACTCTAGGGGCAGTGCTCATCTCCATATTCAGGCCGAAGAGCCAGTGTTGTGCAAGTCCATGGCCACATGGCTGGCATGGGTGCAAGAAAACACTGTTTTACCTTCCCACTTTTTATGTTGGTAACTATCTACTCGCATTTACATGCTTTCGAAGTGCTAGGTTGACAGGAGCTGGGGTTACCAACGGGAGCTCGCTCCGCTGTGTGGCACCCGGGATTTGAACCGTCGAGCTGCTGACTTTGCAACCAACAGTTTTTGGAGCCTTTTTCCACTGAGCCACCACGCCCCACTTCAGATATTTATATTCTTAATTTTTTTTCCCAACAGCTCTCATTTATGACAATTCATGTATAACCACATTATTTCTCGTGATTCTTTAAATCTAGTTCCACCCTATTCATAACCTTTATTGAGTTTTCTAGTGTTGGAAAAGTGTAATTGGAAAATAAATTAATTCATCTCTATCTTTAATACTAATAGCTAAATATTCTTATGATTATGTTATTTTATGTTATTGCCACTGTTGTAAACTGCCCAGAGTGACAATTGGTCAGATGGGGAGAATAGAGATCAAATAGATAAATGAATAAAATTAATTTTTTCCCATCACTGTTCACTTCCTCTTCATATAGTGCTTGTGAGCAAATTTTGCCACATTATCTGCATGCAAAAGTTTCATTTCACTTTGAATACTCCAAAAAGATTGCAGTCAATGGTAGTGATTATTGTCTAGTTCAGTGGTAGACCATGAAAAAAGCAACCCCTAAGTCCCAGGTTCAGTCAATGGCATTGCCAGTTAAGAGCTAAGAACATTCCTGTCCAAAACACAAAAAAACATGTTGCTGCCATGCTGAAAATGCTAGTGTAGATGTAGTGGTTATGAAACTCTGTATTAAACAGGTTTAGGTATGTTTACCCAGACTATCATAACCTTCTGTTGGTTTGATTTTAAAATAATATAAAATGTAAATGACACAGTATGTGCACATTTATTTATTTATTTATTTGATTTATATACCACAACCATCTAGCAAAAAAGCTACTCTCGGCGGTTTACATACATTAGCACAATTAAAAAAAACACAGATTAAACAACTTAAAATAGTAAATAAAAAACTAACCAATGAGACCAACATGAGGTAAATAATCATAATCATAATAATAAAAAGAACAAATTAACAAGCAAGCACAAATGTGAGTTTTTCGGGCTGTTTGGCCGTGTTCTGGAAGTTTTTCTTCCTGATGTTTTGCCAGACTCTGTGGCCGGCATCTTCAGAGGGAAAGGAGCTCAGGGAACTAGGAGTTTTGATTCACGTGTCATATCTATATCCCACCTTCCTAAAGTAACCCAAAGTCATATGCATGCTTAAACAATGCTAATATTAAACAGTACTTTGTTCCATACTGGCACGTTGACACTTCCTTTGCAGTTTGGAGGATGCTCTTACTTTTTTTTGGCAGCAAAACCTACAGTAGGCTTCATACTGTATATTGGTGGACTAGAGTAAATGTGTGCTTTTGTCTGGGACACCCTTGAATGTTAAAATTCCTGCAATTTTTAAATGTAATGATAAATATCGCTCACAGAGCAAAAATATGCAGTTATAAGCAGTTAAAAGTAAATAAAACAATCATTTGGTCTTTGTTAAAAACATTTAATAACTTGTATTGTTTAAAAGATGCATAGAATAGAATAAACTCAATTAATCAACCAATTATCAGGACAGCCTACTCTATGAACTTCTTGAAAACTCTGTATCACCAATAGGCTCAATTAAATTACTGTAATTTAAGAAATCAGTGCTATGGGTATTGTGGTAGACACTCAGCTCAGTGCCTCAATTGGAAGCATACAAGATGATAAAATGCAGGTTTCTAGATATCCAAATGCAGGACTTACAGAGTGCAGCAAACTCAATATGTTCATCGATGGGTGGGTCACTTTCCCCTGTTAAATTGCCCCAAGGAGCAGAGGGCCTGCACTTTCACTAGGTGCAATGCTGTTCCATCAGCAGGGTTGTATGGGAGATTCAGTGGGACTCCTTATAGCAACAGGTGCTGCTCCTGTGTACTGGGCAGAGTGGATTCATTCTCCCATATGGTTTTGTACTGTCCATCATACGATCATCCCTGGAAAAAAAACTTCCTAGATCCACTCTTACTGAAGAAGAGGCACTGCTCAGACACTGATAAACTGAGGCATCTTCTGTCATCAGGAGAACCTGCTGTGATAGAAAAAGTGGCAGCTTTTCTAATCCAAACCTTCTTACTGGGGAAAGCGTGAAAAGACAGGAACAGCAGAAGAGAGAGGGGCCAAAATTTCAGTTAACTGAACTAGAGGAGAGAGATTGGACAGTCATGCTCGATCCCAAAATGAGAGGTCCCTTGAGGAATAAAGAGTCCCAACCAACGAAGAAAAGGCTGCAGAAGGCAGAAGGGGATTGGGCGTGCCACTCTTGCTGTGGAATCCTGGAACAGTGCAGGTTCTACCCCCACTGATTGGGAGAGGTTTGGGCCATATCCTTGGATTCGGTGGAGAAGCCATTGATGGATGGATGGTTGTGCTCACCTAAGGTGGAAGATTTGTTGGCCCAAAAGAAGTTATTGTTGAAGAAGGTTTGCTATTGTTGAATAAAGGTTTTATAAGTTACCAACCAGACTCACAATTGAACATAAAGGGGCGGATGGGTGGCAGAAGGATCAAACCGCGAACCTGGTCACAGTATATTACTCTTAAACCTGACAAACATATTTGCTTTAATAAACAACTAATTTTCACATCCTAACGCTAGTACATATTGTTGGCCCTATCTTACAAAATGTGATCTTACTACTTATTTGACCTTGTCAGCCCTATAAAAACCCTGTCACATATGGCCCTATCAGCCCTATAAGAGAGACTGCTAACTGGCAGTTGCTCTATGTATCTATTTGTCTTATGCAGATATTTTCTGATTGGTTGGAATACTTCACCAAGCATATATCACATCCCAGTCCTTCCCATAAAATCACATACAGTTACAGGTACATATACTGTGTTGTACGGTTAAAAAATGCATTTTCCAACAGGGTGATCATAAGTAGAACAAACTGTGGTCTGAAACCTTGAAGAGAACTGCTGACAGTCTGTCAGAACTGTACTGATCTAGATGGACAAAAGCAATGGACTGAGCGAGGCAGCTTCATCTTTCAAGTCTCTATAGACTCAGATGCAAGGGACTCTTCTGTGCCCGCACAGCATGTTCCTCCAAAGCTGAGTTGTTGACTTTGAGAAAGAGCTCTACCCACTTCAGTGAGGTTATACACAGCATTCCCTTCATTTCTCTCAGTCCCACCATCACCACCACATTTCAAGCCGGGTCATTCCATGTCAAATCAGCCAATGAAAAATCCATTTTGATGTCATGGATTTGGTTCATTTTTGGTACATTTGTACCTTACCACTGAGATGTTTAGAAATTATTATTTTTCATATTTTTGGTCCACCCATTTCTGAGACATTGCATTGTCAAAATTGCAAAAAAAAAATGCCTAAATGTACAATTGCATCATGTTGTATATCACATGAAAGCCCTATTCATAAGCTTTAAAATGACACCTCTCCCAGGTATATAGCTATCACAGGTGTCTATTAAATGGGTAGTGAATTTTGGCTTTTTTTCAATTTTGAAAATGCAATATCTCAGAAACGGGTGGACCAAAAAAATCTGGAAAAAATAATTTTAAGCATCTCATGGTAAGATACAAATGTACCAAAAATGAACCAAATACATGACATCAAGTTTCCATGAAGTGGTTGATTTGATTTGTTTGATTTGACCCAGCCATGACGTTTTGGAACCTCCCCTTGATATTGTTGCTGTCTGTTTGTATTTAGAAACATATCTCCCCCCTTCTCCCTTCTTTAGAGATAATTTCCTTTCACTGTTTTCCTCCTACTTTATCTTATGCGTTCTTACATCATCTGCACTTCTCTTCCAAAAATGTTCTTCTTGTGGTGTTAATATCCTGTTGTCTAACAGCCATTCTAAGTGCTGCCTGTTCCTTGGTAAAACCAAAGCAACCAGGCTTGCAAGCATTGTTTGCCCTTCACACACCAGAGACAAATATCTTAGAATGGTTGCCTTCGATTCCTCATAAAAGAAATGACAACCTTCTCTTATGACACATTAGCTAAGATCCTAACACTTCTGTAAGCTACCTCCACCAACGACCCAGTCTCTAACATCAGCAATGGTCTCTTCACTGCCACTAACCCATAGTGGATACCGGCCATATCCTCTCTGATACGACTGGTTTGGAGCTCCACTTCGTACTGAAACACAAAGCACCCCTCAGAAACTGACTTGACCCTTGCATACTCTCCTAGTAGAGACAAAAAAAAAAAACTGAAAAGAGACCAAAAGACAACCACCACTACCACACACACTGATAGAAATTTCATCATCCCCTCTTTATAGGGAGTGTCCAATTCCCTCAGAACTGGGAATTGGTGATCACTACCATTTATCACTCCCACAAACAAGGAGAATGTAGTCCATTTGTCTCTGTTACAAGATCACCTTCTCAAGATTTTGCTATGCACAAAAGTCTAGCTAAATAGCAGCCTGTATTTGTTGGTATTCCATCTGCAGCAGATTGCTCAACTGCGTCCCTGTCTGGACATGGGGGCTCTCAGCACGCTGGTCCATGCATTGGTAGTCTCAAGACTGGACTATTGCAACACTCTCTACGTGGGGCTGCCCTTGAGGATGATGCGGAAATTCCAGATGACCCAGAACACAGTGGCCAGATTGCTGACTGGGACTAGAAAATACGATCATATATCCCCAGCGCTGGCTGCCCTGCACTGGCTTCCAGTTCAATTCTGCATCAACTTCAAGGTTTTAGCTATGACATACAACGCCCTAAATGGTTTAGGACCTCACTACTTGTCAGAGTGCCTTGTCCCTTTGAAAACTGCCCATAATACCCGATCCTCCCAGGCTAGGCGTTTGAGGCAACTAACACCACTAGAGGCCCAAAAGGAAAAAGCAAATAATAGGGCCTTCTCTGCTGTTGCCCCTCGCCTGTGCAATAACCTTCCATCAGACATCTGCCTGTTCCCCACTTTGGCTGCCTTTAAAAAACTTATTAAAACTTAGTAATTTAAGCAGGCATTCCCCCAAATATAATTACAATTCAGTGTCCACCCATTAAATCTTGATTTTAGCTGATTAGCCTGCCAATAATAATATATTATTTTAAGTCACTTTATTTTTATTTTTATTTATTTTATTGTGTTACTATTTTATGGTTTTATTGTATAAATTGTTTGAATGGGTTAATTGTAGTAAACCTCCCAGAGTGACCTTGCTGCCAGATGGGCGGTATAGAAATCAAATAAATAAATAAATAAATAAATAAATAAATAAATATTTGCATGTGAAGGTGAGGTTGTGAGAACTCTCCCTTCTCACTGCACTTACCTCTTACTATGGACTGCCCAAGAGATGAGCTGTACCAATCCAGATCTTCACCCCAAGACTAGAATTTGATCACATTCTGAACAATACTTACCAACTTCTTGCTATTCTTTTCACTTCTGCTCCAGTTAATCAGGCTGGAACCCATCTCGTTTGCCTTATTGCCACCATCAATGCCAAAATGCCTCGGACAGGTGAGCCCACTGGTCTCCCAAACAGGCTTGAGCACAAAAATGCCTGCTACTTCCAGGATGACCCATAATAGCCCCACCATAAGAGATACCTCACACTCCTTGGAGTGAATGTCAAATATTTAAAAAGACAAATGCTATTTTAGGATGCATTAACAGAAGTATAGTCTCCAAATCCCATGAGATACAAGTTCCCTTTTATTCGCCACTGATTACGCTTCATCTTGAGTACTGTATTGAATTCGAGACACTGCACTTCAAGAAGGATGTTGACGAATTGGAACAAGCTCAGAGGAGGGCAACAAGGGTGATCCAGGGGCTGGAAGACAAGTCTTACAAGGAAAGACTGAATGTTTAGTGTTGAGAAAAGGAGACTGAGGGGAGATATGGTAGCACTTTTAAAATACTTGAAAGGCTGTCACACAGTAGATGGGCAGGATCCGTTCTTGATCACCCCAGAAAGCCGGATATGTAATTATGGGATCAAGTTACAGGAAGCCAGATTTCAGCTGAATATTGGGAAAAACCTTCTAACTGTACGGCAGTGGAACCAATTCCCTTGAGAGATGGTGAGTGCTCCAGTGCTCGAGGCATTTTTGACAACCACCTGGCATATATTCTGTGATTTTTGTTCCTGCTTTGAGCAGAGAGTTGGTCATGATAGCCTTGTATGCCCCTTCCAACTTCATGATTCTATGATTTTATAATAGTTTTTGACCAGGATCCAGTTGGTGATATACATAATGGTATCAGGTGTGGCAGTAAATTATGACTAGTTAACGAGGTGGTGGTTGTGTTCCTAGGCTTTCACGTGGTTGGATGTCTGCCCAGGAATGCAACCGGCACTTCATAATTTGTGGAAATTTTCTGCTGTGACTCTTTCTGTTTCACTTATTCAAGTCTAAACTGTCAGTTGGGTTCTAGCTGTAACTTAGCTTGGATCCAATACTGCATGTTATGTTGTGTTATGTTATGTCCAGTCAATTCAGAAATAACTTGTATCAGTCTTAATAAGGTTTTCAAGGTAAATGAGGTACTTAAGAAATGGCAGAGACAGGAAATCAAATGCTGATCCCCTGAGTCCACTCAACTATCCGCTATAGCTCATCAATACAACGTATGTAGGGCCAGTCCAGGTTGTTAATTCCAAATAAAGCATTCCAATGAATCAATGTGATTTACTTTAGTAGGTACTAATAACTAGATTTAACCTATAGCTATGTATATTTGAATTTTATTGTATATGTGTGTGTTTGTGTGTTTGTGTGTTCATGTGTATATGTGCACATGCATGTTGGTGCTAGGAAATCATATAAATTTCATCATGTAATTGCAGATAATTAATGAGCTACCACCATCCCTAGTTACATAGTAGCTGTATGAAGTTTCATACTACAAACATTATATACCATATTTTTCGCTCTATTAAGACACATCTGAAGACACACCTAGTTTTTAGAGGAAGAAAACAAAAAAAATGTTTAGCTTGAGGTTTCATGGCAGGGGAATCCTGGCTGCAATAGGGAGGGCAGAGGCTCCCTGGAGGAGAACTCCTTGCAAACAAGGTGATTTTTGACTGGTGAATCCTGGCTGCAGAAGGGAAGGAAGCCTCTGGAGGAAGCCTCTTTGCAAAGGAGGTGACTGGGCCTGGGGAACCCAGGCTGCAAAAGGGGAGGGTTGCAAATGAGGTGATTGGGACTGGGGAATCCATTCTGTAAAAGGGGAGGGTGCATACAAGATGATTGGGACTGTTGAATCCAAGCTGCAAAAGGGGGAGGTTGCAAATGAAGTGATTGCGACGGGAATCCAGGCTGCAAAAGGGGAGGGTTGCAAACAAGTGATTGGGACTGGGGAATCCAGGCTGCAAAAGGAGAGGATTGCAAATGAGATGATTGGACCTGTGGAATCCAAGCTGCAAAAGGAGAGGATTGAGACTGGGGAACCCTGGTTGCAGAAGGGGAAGGCAGAGGCTCCCTGGAGGAAGCCTCTTTGCAAACAAGGTGATTGGAACTGTGGAATACTGGCTGTAGCAGGGGACAGGAGAGGTTCAGTGCAGGGAACTTCTCTCTAATTGAAAATATATATATGTACCGGGGACTACTGTATTCACTCTATAAGACGCACAGACATTTCCCCTTACTTTTGAGAGGGGTGCATGTTACAGAGTGAAAAATACAGTATCTTCAATTACACAATTTTGCATGTACCGGTATAAAATCCCAGTAGACTAATATATATTAGAAACTATTTGAAGTAACATGATAATTATTAAAAATAAGTTGAAGGATATTTATTACAACACATAATTTAGATTTGTATATTTTGTTCTGTTTTTCTTCTAGGCCTTCAGCTCTGTCAAGTAGTCCAACATATTCAGACTTGCCATTCATCAGAATATCTCCACATAGGAACCCTGCTACTGCATCCGATTCTCCTTTTAGCCCACCTCACCCATACATTAACCCTTACATGGATTATATCCGTTCCTTGCACAGCAGCCCTTCTCTCTCTATGATCTCAGCAGCCCGAGGATTGAGCCCTACAGACGGTGAGTTTCAGTATGTCTTTCTGATTGCTGTCATTCTGTAACAGTTACATTCATCTTGTCAGGGTATCTTTTGTACTCCTTCCAATCAGCTGCAACAGATTTGTCACACATTTATTATGTCATAAATGTTTCAATACTTCATCAGCCTATAGCTGGTCATTTGTACATTTCACTGAAACATCAACCAAAGGAACCATCTTATTCAAAATTTAAAAATTGAAGAATATTTATTGCTTCTGTCACTTATCATGGACCAGAATACTTTTGGCTTGCCTATGTTAAGTGCAAATGAAGCATTTGCCTCCCAGAGACCTCTTGGTAGTGGGGCAGCTAAAAAATCTGGTAAATAAGTAAATAAAATAAATAAATGTCTGAAATTAAGAGGAGAACTTCTGACTTTTATTCTTAATGTTTAAATGAGATAGAAGCATTTTTTTATCAGTGTAGGGCACTAGGGATGTGTTTTATTTAACATGGAAAAAATTACAATGATTGACTCTTTAACAGGTTTTTTTAGAAGTAGGGTAACTGGTGAAATTCTCTTACACTGAAATTTAGGGTGCAAGAATGTTTTGTTTCTTTGGGAAAAAATTAAGTGTATTCAGCTTGTCATTTGGTCTCACTGAACAAGTTTGTTGTAACAAATTTAGGTCCCATTTTATCAGTAAAATTGAAAATATAATCAACCTCTCTGATGTTGATGAGTGAAGTGGGCTAAGTTTGCGCATTGCTGGCTGTGCCTGAATGGACACAAATCTACTGCTAGTTGTTAGACTGTAGTAGCCAAGACATCCTTGGAATTGAAAAATGAGACTATTTGGCTTTTGTTCTTTTAGTTGGGGCTGATCTATGCTCATTAGCTATGACAGTAGATTGGGTAATTCCACTTCTTGAGTAGCTGCGAATTGGGGGAGAAGGATTGTAATTGAACATGTTGATCAGGTTGAATAGCCCAGCCCAGCAGCACCCCAGTACACATTTGCTGCCCTGGCTGGTACAAACTAAAAAGGCTTGAGGTATGATCTAAGAGCTGCCTCTAGATTGCTCCCACAACACCCCACAATGGTCTGCGGCCACTATGCATCTTGCATATTAGCCAAAATACAGTCACCAGTACAGTTGCATAACTGTTAGGGATGGGCACAAAATGAAAATGTGACATTTTGTTTCATTTCGTTTCTTTAGTAGTTTTGTTGCATTTCATTAGTAGCACATTTTAAAGTAGTTTTGGAACAAAACAAAACAAAATATAACAAAACATTATGTCCTCAACAATACGAATTGCAGCCATGTATTGGCACAGAAATCACAGCGTAGCTTCTTTGGACTCTTCCCTGTAAGCCCCCCAAACTTGGAGAGTTTGGGGTTCAGGGGGCTGAGTTATTAAACTCTAAATGGGGTCCCCCTCAAAGAAAATCATTTCTAATTGAGTTGGGAAGACACTCACACTTTGGAACAAACTTCCCTCAGATTTCTGCCATGTCCCCATGTTGCTGAACTTTAAAAAATGTTTGTAGACGTGGTTGTTTAAATCTGCTTTCCCTGGTTACTAACTATTTTGCTGTTCCACTGATTTCATCTGCCCGTAGCCCATCATATTCACTTTTGACTTTATACTATGTTTTTATTTGCATTATTTTTAGTTTTGCATTATGTTCCTGTTGTATTTTATATTGTAACAGTTTGTTTTACGTAGTGAACCACCCAGAGTGGCCTTTGGCTAGATGGATGATAAATAAATAAATAAATAAATAAATAAATAAATAAATAAATAAATAAATAAATAAATAAATAAAT
>JAHTLZ010003542.1:30988741-31009942 GCA_023846285.1 Phrynocephalus versicolor
AATAAATAAATAAATAAATAAATAAATAAATAAATAAATAAATAAATGCTCGCCTGTGAGGGGGGCATTATCAGCTTCTGACGAAATTAAAAATGATTTTTTTCCCTTTGGAGTTTAATAACTCAGCCCCCTGAACCCCAAATCTCTCCAAATTTGGGAGGCTTACAGGGAAGAGTCCAAAGAAGCTCCCCTGCAATTTTGGTTCCTCTAGGTAGGATGAATCATTTCCTTCCTAGAGGAAAAAATGGTATTTTGATGCATGACGAAACACATCCTACCATTTCATTACATAATGAAATGAGAAAATAGCATTTTGTTTTTTGTTTTGTGCCCATCTCTAATAACTATGATATGCAAGGACAATGGCCATGTCTTCTGTGTTCATGTACGGGGTTTGCATGAAGAAGTATGTAGATTTGTCATATGGGCTCAACTTTTCATATTTGTTCATCATTGCTGCCTAAACATCCATGCACAAAGATACACACTTTTTGGGCATTTTGTTCTGACCTCTTCTAACAAAAGTTCCTTCCTCCTGGTATGCATAGCTAGGCATTTATTCTATATGTGTCAATCAGAGAGATCATGAAAAAGAACTGGTTATTTTCTCATAACTGTGGTTCTTTGAGTAGTCATCCATGCATTCTCACACACATCTGGCATTCTGATTATTTTAAAGAAATAATTGACAAGTAACTCTTTCAGTTATTATTGAATAATAAGAAAGTGAAGAGTTAATTTTGACCAATTGTAAAAAGTATATCTTTATATGGATATTTTATTGTTACTGTAACTATTTTATAAGTAACTTTCCAGGCCATAGTTAGAAGTAATTCCTTACATGTGTCTCACAGAGACAAGGAAATAAACCTCACATTGACTTGTGTAGTACTTTTATCAGCATGAGCAATATAGCATGAGCTGTGTATAGAAACAGAGCTGCAGTTTGACTGTTCAGCATGGTAATTGCTGCTAAATTGAGCTATCATTGGTCCAATTAGCTAGTTAGTGTGTATAGATGACAATTAAATACTATTTTAATTAAGTCAGAACTCCTTTCCACCACACATGAAAATGGCAGATTTATAAAACAGACAATCTGCCTTTAGCTGAATTTGAAAAATGAGCTGTACTCACTGCCCAGATGAATAATACCGTAACTAATTAATCCTCACATATAAGAACATATACTTTTACAGATAATCCATTACTTACGGCTGCTTATTCTTATGAGAATAAATTTTAATGACCTGTTGTCAATCAAAGTGCACATTACACATGCGGGGGAATTTGTAATAATGGTAAGGAAGGTTTAGCTACTGCCTAAAACATTTGTTAATGCATCCAGATCCAGTTTTTAGGTGCATATACATTAAGTACTCGGATACGCAACTAATTTTTCCTTCACACATTACAATACAGGGTGGGGTGGGGGGGATGAAGCTCATAATAGTTCCACATTTATTTATGCTAACATTTGAAACGTTGAATCACTCTGAATGCTAATCAAACTTTGCACTCTGTTACAAACTGAATTATACTTGGATACAAGTAAAAATCTATTCTAAGATTTAGGTTAATTTTTATATATGTTTATAAATTATATAATTCTGAATTGTTACAAGTGTTTTTATTTATGTAGTTCTGAATAGTCATGTTTTAAATGTTTCTCATGATGCTGCAGTGATGGCAAGGAAAAAAAAACATCTAAGTGAAAATGTATGTGCAGAGGTACATCTGGTAGAACTACAATCAGAGAAACAGAAGTAGTGATGGAGAACATGCAGTCTGTGGAGGTTTTGCCTCCAGAATAATTTTAAAAACAGCTGCTGTGATGGTGAGAGATTTGAGAATTAATGTAGGCAGACCTCATTGGATCTCAGGTCCCCTCATTGGAAGAAAGACAGCCTACAAATGATACAAAATGAATGAATGCATATTTCTAACTCCCAGTCATCCATGAAACTGACTTTAACAACGTTGAACTATCACCACCTCAAAGATGAGCATTTCTCACGGGGATGTTGTGAGGATCAAGGAGTTGAAAATGGAGCCATGTATGCCATCTTACTGTCCGTAGAAGAAAACACTTTGCATGGTATAGAATGATGAATGATGATGCCAGGAGGGAGCTTTACCAGTCACTCTTTGGCATAAAGACACCCCCTGAAGAAGGTGCTTAATGGCTTAGTAGTTTACATTCTAGAATTGGGAGCTGTGCATCCGAGTGGTGGTGGTGGTGATAGTTCCACCATATTTGGCCACCATTCTTTTAGCCTCCCCACAGTTCCAACCCCTCTTCTAATTTATTTGGTTAGATTTGTTACTTCAGGAACATATGATGCACTCACAGATGCAAATACCTGGCCTAGTACAGACACACACACAACATTTGATCACTGGGGAAACAAGAGTGTGTTGGGTTTTTTTCCCCTGTCCTCAACATCAACCTAAGCCTAAAATGGCTTCAGATGCCATGATGATGTGCTAGACCCCCAGAACAGAATCAGACAATACTTTGAGGAAACTTTTCTTTTAGGCATAGGATGCCTTCAGGCCTATTTGTTCCCCTTACATTCTGCACACATTAAACAGATCCCCTAGAATACTTTTCTTATTTCTCAAAGTCTGCATGGTGGTGAAGAAAATTGAGAGCAGTGGCAAATCTGTGTTTTAAAGACACTAGTCTGCCGTTGCTGAGATTCTTATTGTGGAACTCTTGGAAACATTGATCTAAGTTAGATGGTTTTTGAGGCTTCAAAACCAAGGTTTATGCAGCCAGAGATGAATATTGAAGCTGGATATTTCCAAATCTTGGGGTTTCAACATCACACTGCCTTTTGTGTGAAAATCCTGACTTGTATTAGGATTGTTCCCATTTACCTCTAATTTGGGACACTCTAGCTGCCTAGATGCCCTAAGCACATGCGATCTTGCCTGATTTCAGAAGCTAAGCAGGGTCGGCCATGGTTAGTACTTAGATGGGAGACAACCAGGGAATACCAGATGCTTTAGGCGCCTGGAGTAGGAACTGGCAAACCACTCCAGTATTCCTGCCAAGAAAATTCCATGGATGTGGAGTCACGAAGGGTCGACCACGACTGTAATGACACAACACACACAGCTTCAAAGCAGTTAACCAAAAAATTTTAAAAATAAAAATAAACATGGCTGAGTTGCTTTCGTCTGCACTTAACAGGCATTAAGGCAGTCTTCCCCATTTGGGGCATTATGGGACACTTGAACCTTTGTATAGAAGCTGCTGTATAGTAGATTAAGAAAGAACAGGGGTTAGGAAATGGGAGAGGGGTTTCATTCATACCTTCATACTGTATGCTGCATTAGTGTTAGGCCCTTGAATGAACCAAGAAGTCTTTAATGCAATAATTCCACAATATACATATCGGAGGTAGTAAAAGTAGCTCTCTACTAAGGCTTCTCTTCTGATGTCAAGGTGTCATTCAGGGAAAAGAAGGCTTGTAGTGTAGTCTATATACACTCATTGAACCCTTGCCGGTTCTCCAGACTTGCCTTTCACAATTTTCAGTTAATGTTGTTAGGTAATTCAGACACTTATGCCAGAAACTCAGGAAGTATTTTAAGTGTGTCTGGAAAGATACCATACATGTCTAATGCAGTAAAGCATCAGTGATTTCCTGTAAGGACTTTTGCCCTAATATTTTTCTTTTCCATTTTATGGAGGGTGAAGTGGTATGAAAAGGGGTTATGGGGAAAACTCAAGTACAGTATCAGTTTTAAACGTTTATTAAAATCCCGTAAGTCACATTTCATTTCTACGGAATAGGAAGTGTTTTTTTTTTAAAAAAAAATTCCTAACTGGTTTTGCAAAATGAATTTTGCGGTTATACCTGTATGTGAAACTTAAGCACCAAGAAAAAAGAAACAGGGATCCAGAGAAGGTTCTATTTGTTTGCTCTTTTTGCTGAGGAAGGTCCAATTCCTGAAAAGGCAAACAATATTCCAAATATCCAGTGCCTGCCTCTTTGACCTGTAAGCAGAACGTGCTTAATATTTTGAATACAGGATATGGTTCTGCTTTTTGTCCCACTCCACTCATTCTAACAATCTTTCTGTATAAGTACCATCCTTTTTAATCATGCTCAGAACATCATATTAGGTTTGTGACTAAGCCTTTGGAAAACAACTGAAGCACATCCATCTCCATTTCTGTGCATGGAAGCTTTGCAAGTTAATAAAGTAAATCTGAGCAATGATTGGATCAAGTGCATGATATCAGAACTTATGTGCCACTGATAAAGTATAAGTTATCTCTGATTAGCTTTCATCTAATTCTAACTATGCTACATCCACAATATTGTGTTCCAACATTTTGGTATTTACTGTGTTTTTTGCTCCATAAGACACACCAGACTATACGATGCACCGAGTTTTTAGAGAGATCTTCTGGGACAGATGCATCTTTGCTCAGGCTGGGCGGTTTGGAAGGGAAGTGGTAACTGCACATTGCCACCGCCGCTTCCCTTCCAAACTGCCTGGCCTGTGGGAAGATCAATGGGTCCATGGTCTGCTCACCAAATTGGTGGGCAGAACATGGACCAATTGATCTTCGCCCAGCCTGGGAGGCTTGCAAGGGAAGTGGTGGTGGTGAGCCGCTGCTGCCGTTTGCCTTCCAAACCACCTGGGCTGGCCAAAGCTCTATCGGTCCCTGTGATTTTTGCCGAATCCAAGTGCCCTGCAAGGGAAGTGCTTACCTTCACTTACCTCCGGACTGGCCAAACATCAATCAGGCCAGTCGGAGATAAGAAAAGGTAAGTGCTTACCCGGAGTGCAAGGCGCCTGGGCTAGCCGAAAATCAATGGATGATCTTCACCAATCAAGGAAAGCTGCTCTTCACAACCCCAACAGAGAGCTGACTTTGACAGGTTGGACCTGTCAAAGTCAGCTGTTTGGTGGGGCTGCGGTGAGCAGGCTTTGGCTGTCATTGATTGAGGGGGATTGGGACAGTCTTCCCATAGGAATGCACTGAAAACCTATTAATTTGTTCCCTCCAGAATGGATTAATTGATTTTCAATGCATTCCTATGGGAAACCACTGTTTAACTTATGAGTAATTTGATTTCTAAAGATGCATTCGGAACAGATTAATGTCATAAGTCAAGGTAACAATGTATATAAAAGCCAAAATGTAAAATATATTTGGAATACATAAAATCACAAATGTATATATGTAGTCTTCTGACACAAACTTTCTAGTATATATGTGCAGATATGTAGATGGCATTTTTTCAGAATAAAATCTTAGTTATTCTACAATGTAAACTTCTGATCTTAAAGCGTGTACATGAACATAGTATTTAAAAAAGATACAGGAAAAATTATTTCTTCTGAACAAAAAGCCTTTTCCTTAATTAAACTATTATTTAGATAATACTCTCATACAGTCACTTAAAAGTCTCAACTGTAGAACAAAGAGTTATTAAAACAATTCTAGTAAAGCATAAGGCAAATATAGTAAATAAGTCACATTGCATTAGATATCTCTCATCCAGTGTTTTCCAAGCAGAGGTTTCCCCTGTTTGCAAGACCTAGGTGGCTGTGTGTCTTAGGAGATGTTCTTATAAACATGATACTTGGCTGTAAACTTGCTCCTACCTTCATAGTAACTTCCCTAATGCAATATTTGGATAGCACAATCTTTTATACATGCCAGCTTGCTGCCTTTAAAATCCAATGTACTTTAAAAAGGATTTTACAAGACAGTGGACCCTCGTATAACAAACGGTTTGTATAACATTAAATCTGTACAACATAAAAACTTCCGGAGATAGGGGAAATTTGCTTAACAGAATTGTCTTTGGGGGAAATCTGCACAACATAAAAATGGTCGTGATTAGGAATTACTCCTTTTTCAATGCATTCCTATGGGAAATTTCTATAAAGGAAAATTTGCTTAACACAATTTCATTTGGAACGAATTCATTCCTTTATACAAGGTACCACTGTATTATTACACCGTAGACTATTTGGTAGTGGGGCGCCTAAAATTTTTGTAACTAATTAAATATTTGCTCCCCAATTAACTTTCTTTTCCTATCACATTTTCTTTTCAGAACCTACAATTGACATCCTACACAGGTTCAATGAGGCCTGTTCTCACATCATGAGTGCTTTGGAAAGAAACAGTGTTTCACCAAAGCTTCTATGATAGTCATCAATCATCAAATACTGTACAATATGTTGGGAAAGATAAGGAAAGGAAATAAAACGTTGCTTCCTGTTTACCAAATGCCATTTAATGGTTGCTCTTTTATGTCCTACTTTAGCATCACATGCTGGAGTCAGTCCAGCAGAATATTACCATCAGATGGCTCTGTTGGCAGGTCAGCGCAGCCCCTACGCGGACATCATCCCTTCCGCTGCTACAGGAGCTGGTGCCCTTCATATGGAATACCTCCATGCTATGGATAGTAAGTGATATATACTGCCACCAAAGAGCTTGGCTGGAAATCCTGACCTTGCTGGGGTGGGGTGGGGATTTGGGGTGGGGAGGGTAGTGGTAAAATAGGATTATTATCTATTAGAGATGGGCACGACTTAGCGAAATTTCCGTTCCGTTTCCGTTTTTCGTTTCCGTTATGTAACGAAACGAAAAACGGCTCAAAACTGGAACGAAAACGGAAACGAAACGACTAATTTTGAGCCAATTTTCATTTTTCGTTACTGGAAAAGCACTTAACGGAGCTAAATGGGAAGAAACAAAAAAGTTTTCATTTTTGTTTGTCGTTTTCGTTACGTAACGAAACGAAAACGAAAAATTTTGAAAATAAGCTCACGAAAATGGAAACGAGCCAAAACGGACCCCTAGATGAAAACGAAAACGAACAATTTTTCTGAGTCGTGCCCATCTGTATTATCTATGATAGCTGATGAGCACTGTGCACAGATCTAAAGCATTGTCACTGAAGGCCAATGTATATATGTAGTTGAGTATTATCTCCACTGGGTAACCATTATTGTTACTATCATTATAGTAGAAAAGGTAGTAGCACTGTAGTTATAGTAGGAACAATCGTGTTAGGCTGTACAGTATGTGCACCTTTGCTTAACAACTGATTTTCCTGTCATTCTTTTTCCATGGTCCTGCATCTGTGATGCCGTTTGTGAATGCATGGCATTTTATATACTTTCACAGGAGGAAGAAAAAAGAGAGGTTCTTCTCCTTAAAGTGCTAATTCTGGTTTATATATGGGTACATCCTATAGAGGAAAACCTCCACAAATGTTTAGTGTACAGTCTCAGTTGTGGAGATGTCAATCAAAAGCCACTGTCCTACTTTCAAAAATATGAACATCTCCAAAATTGCCGTGAAAAGGAAAAATACCCACCTTCTAATGCCAAAATATGTATCTCGAAAATAAGTGTGTGATTCTGCCATTACTTAAGGAATTGTAACTTAGGAAACAAGCCTTGGTGATGAAAAACAAGTAGGTCAGTGGAAGGAGCTTTGCTTCTTCTTCACTGGGTGGCTAACTGTTGAAGTGGCAAGAAGAGGCTAGGTGGATCAGGGTTAAGTGCTTTGCTTGCTTGCTTGCTTGCTTGCTTGCTTGCTTGCTTCTTTTGTGATGGAGCACAATGGCTAGCAGTTGCTGTAGTCCAAAGAGAACCCATCTTCCTTCTCTTTCCTCCTCCTCCTCAGCTGTATAAACTTGAGTTTGCAACTTCTCTTGAATTGAGATCACATATTCAAGCTTCATTACAGCAGCAACTTTTCAATTAAAGCCTGTTTCTGTATTAAAAACACACTGAAATGTGCAGTGGTATTATGCAAATTGCTTGTTTTTAAACAGTAAATAGAGAATTAAACTGAGAGTGAATCGTGGGGAGGTCATATAACCTCACCTTCACTATTTGATGAGAATTTGTTTAGTCAGGCAATGCTGCTTTTATCTAAGCGGAGGATGAAGCTAGCCTTTTACTTTGTAAAAACTAATTAAAACTATCTTAACTTGCATGGATATACAGTAAATTAATTGTCATTAAGTAGGAATCTGAATGTCCTACCCATTCATCATACTGAAAAAGCCCTTTCTTCTTTGTCAGAATTTTATATGAAAAGGCAAAACAAAACAATTAGTGGGAAGCTAAAATTGAGATGCCAACAACAACAACAGCAATGTCCATGCTTTCATTTCATACCGAACTGCAGTTGTTGGTATTTAGGTTGTTGTAAAAACATAAAACATCATCTTAAAATTTCAGATGCCTTCTGCTTTACTTTAGATAAAGTGAGGCTCTTGGACTTAGCTCAAGTAACCCTTTAATTACAGACATTATTCTTAATATTGTAAGATCTGTATATACCAAGGCCTTGTAAGTTTCTGATTTTACTGATTAAAATATGGGGTAAGCCAAAAAGAAGACGTAACTGTAGATAAAATACTTTGTACTCTACACAAGTATGCCCAGTGTGGTGTAGTAGATAGATAGAGTGATGCACTAGGATTCAGAAGGCCAGAGTTTGCATCCTTGCCCTGCTCAGCCACGCAAGCTCACTGGGAGTGCCCAGCTGGTAAAAGCACTCCTTATATATCTCACTTGCCTTGAAATCCCTATTAGTGTTTCTGTATAGTAATTTGATTCCAACTTGACAGCATATAACAAAAAGTAAGTCTATATATAAGTCTGCATTTCTGCTCCTGGGCAGCGTCACCAGTGTGTGTGTGTGGGGGGGGGGACTGAGGTGTCCTATGACAATCATAACTGTATCTTGGGAAAATCTCTGAACTTCCATTAAGAAGAAGGCCTATAAATGCTTCAACCCTTTGAAGCCGCAGTGAAATGTGGGGTGAAGCCAGAAGAGGAGACAGAACAGAAGATATCACTGTTATAAAACTGCCTGATAAACTACAGTCCTTCTTCATGGCTACACATGGACCCATATGCATTCCTAATACTGGTACTATACTAGCTGTAAGGCTAGGCAGCAGCAGCTGAAATAAGAAGGAAGAGACATTGGCTTTGGATAAAGATATGGTTGAGGTTGTGAACAAAGAAAAGCAAAATAGAGAGATGGTTGTAAATCAGCAGTGGGGAGTGGTGCCCCTCCTAGTGATTTCTCCATCCACTCCCACAGTACCTCACCACTGCCTTTGTTGAATAGAAGTGCATTATAAGCCAAAACGTTTGGATGGTTAAACTTGTTTATTCCTGATGAAAGGGAAAGGGAGTAAAGGTGGCGGGAAACCATCGGGCAAAGGAGGATACAGTTGATTCTTTCACACAGTTGATTCATTCACACAGTTGATTCATTCACACAGTTGCTGTTTATATTAGTAGGCAGTACAGTATTTCTATACACATTCCCAACATTTGAAGAAAATATCACAGGTTAATAGATTAAAAAGGATTGTCAACAGAATATTGCATCAGAGTATTGCAGCATCCAGGGTCTCAGATTTGTTCAGCCCCCACTGATGGGGCTGGACAAGTACATCACAGAATTCAGCCATAGTGCACTTGTAAAAAATGTCTTTGTCTTCCAAATAGTATGTAATGATGGATTATTAGGTGGCACATATTCATCAGATGCAAAATCAGGAGCTAACATCTTTCTTGCTTTTGTTCTCTAATCAAAAAGAACCAATTTAATCATGCTGCCTGGATTGTTTGGCATGGGTCGTTCTTGCATCTTTAATTCAATACCTCTTTCTTGTAAGGTTTGATAACTGTTTTATCTCTAAGGCAAGCTAAATACATCATCATTCCTAAGTATCTAAGCAATACCTTGAAGGAAATAGCAAACAGCCACACAAGAGGCAGGTCCATAAAGAGAAATGGAAAAGGTTAAATTGTAAGGTACTGGGAAATATATGTACATATATACTCACTGCTAAATCATGGCTAGTCAATGTGGTATCTAGAGTGAGATTAGAACAACACAAGAATGTCCTTGTTACACACGTGTGTGTGTTGAAGAACCACAAGGCAGATGGAAAAGGTAACCGACATGGTTGCCAGCAGTATTATCTGTGGGGTTATGGTCAATTATCTGTGGGCTTATGGTACATAAAGATAACTAACTAGAGAACAGATCATGTGGTGATGGAATAAACAAAGCAAGGAATTCACATACAAAATATAACACTTCAAGTACATAATGGGCAGATCAGGACTCTTGATATTTTATGGGCAAAATTTATGCTTCCCCCTCCAAAAATCTGATCTCGGTATTGTTAGGGACAGCTTGCTGAGTGGGACAGATGATGCTTTTCATCCAACATGCCTGTCTTTATTTTCAGGGTGAAAGAACAATAGTACTGAAGAATGACAAAAGTAGTTGTTCAACACTATGACAGGGATCTTTAATCACTTTGGTTCAAAGGGGTGGTGTATGGGTGACTGTTGGAATAAATATGTCACATAGGGGACATTATCTACAGCTAAGTACAGTCCTATGAATTTTAGTGGGAAAATTAAGCATGTACTGTACCTAAATCTTTTTGGTTACCTCAGCTTCGAAATATTTGGTCTCAGCTGGATTGTGATTGCCAGTCCTAATTTCATCTTTGAAAGCAATCTTCTGATCTGTTGCTCTGAAAACTTCTTCCCTTCAATTTCAAGTTTCCATTATTTGCCATTTGAAGCTATAAGTAGCCATAAGCATCTGTAATAATCTCTTACAGCCACTTACTCTAGTTCAAAGGGTGAAAGAGCTGTTCATATAATATTAAATAATATCTGAGGAACATTTTTGAAATTTGGGCTAAATTAGCCTAAACCTGCCTCATAGGTCTGTTGGGAAGCTTTGAAACACATTTTGAACTCTTCAGAACAATAATGAAATCCAAATATCATAAACAATTCAAAAGAGAATTCTTTTATTTATACCTGTATTGGATATATGGTTGTACAAACAAAATTGTGAACCAAATAAAATAGAGGTCTTGGTTTCCATTTTACATTTTGTAGGTTGTTGTTCGGTCTTTTCATTAATGTGGTAGGCTGTGAGTTTGCCAGTAGCGTGAATTTGCACTACTCTGTCTCCTAGCTTCTAGTGAATTAATGATGTGCATGTCTAAGGACCCATCAGATTCATAAATCATCAGAAATGAGAGGGATAACACATAAAAGTCTTTTCCTTTTGTTTAGCAATTTATCATTTTGCTTGCACATTAATAAACAGAGCTCCCCTGAGGTACGCAATGGAAAGATACATTTTTCTTCCTAATTTTCCTCAATCGTAGCTAGTAGATCACAAGTGGAAAGAGTGGGCTTGTCAAAAAGCACATCATACTGTTGTGGTGACTCATTATATGCATTGCCAGTAGTAATAAATAAAGAGGGTCAGGTGCTTGGGTAGATAATTGTTTTTGTTTACATAACAGGCGCCAGGTTTCCGAGTCCTAGGCTGCCAACGAGACCAAGCCGAAAGCGAACACTGTCCCTATCACCTCTGTCTGATCATAGCTTTGACCTTCAGACCATGATCCGGACATCTCCCAACTCTTTGGTGACAATTCTCAACAATTCCCGTAGCAGTTCTTCAGCAAGTGGCTCCTATGGCCATTTATCTGCAAGTGCAATAAGGTAAGGGCTGGTAAAAATGTGAGGGTATTTGATACATATAAATATTGCAAGACTAAAAATCAAATATTTTTATTACTCACTACTTCCAACCTAAAATCCCAAGTAGTGCATTTGTGTGGACTGCAGAAAACTAAATTATGGTTTCTTCACAAAGAATGATACAGTGTTTCAAGGCTTCTTTCTCTGATTTGTTTCGTGTCACACAATAGTTTAGATCAGAGGTCCAGGGCAATCAGACGTGCTTGAATGAAATTCCTTTTCTGCAACTTTTGAAGAATATGCTAGATAATGTACCAGTATTTAAAATGTGTTTACTAATAAGGGAATAACACCCAAACCCTGAAGTGTCATATTCAATCCCTAATTACTGTAATGCAATACAGTATCCTGTTTTCCACAGCAGCCAACCAGATGCCAGTGGAACACTCACAAACTTGCCACAACAGCAATTGCCTCTCTTACTGATTCCTGGTATCTACAGTAGTACCGTATATGGATGCATTGTTTCTCCTTAGCACATCACCCATTTCCACCCTCAAGGTTTGGTTGAAGTCCACAATGAATATGTTATTGCCATAAGTGAAAACAAAACCCCTTTTTGCCCTTAATATGCAAGCATACGGATTACACTGATGACCGTTTGAAGTTGTGCTGCTTGGTGATTGGCTTATGAAACAGCCAATGAATTTTTTCTTAGTGCAGCAAGGATGGTGGTTGTTTCAGTTATCACATGGTTGGATATATGGCACAGATGGACAAGGATAGGTAGCCCTACCAGAGTGCCATTTCTTCCCTAACACATGGAAACAGCTCCGGAGCATCTACAGGATATGACAAAATTGTTCTTGAGGTTTTTTTTAAAGGTGACATATTAACAGTTATCTAAAGCACAGAATGCTACTACAGCAGACTCCTCTAAATCTATGAGGGAGAAAAAGACTAAGAAATGAATTGGCGTTCAACCCATTGTGTTGCATTCCTGTAATTTCAGTTATGAATCTGAAAGAAAGCAATGTTTATGTCATGACCAAAAGACCTGCTGCGAAACCTCTCTTTATGCCTTGCCCCCCCTTTTTTTGGGGGGGGGGGAGACTTCATTTCTTCAAAAAGCCCGAAACATGGCAAACATTGGTAGTACTGTGTTCTGTGAAATGTCCTCTGAGATTTTTCTCAAAGTTCGAAAACATAGTTTTTTTTTCTATTTCTCTGATATTTGACTCCCCTCTGTTCTTCATTTGTGCAAGCTACCTAAGCAGAAGCATGAAATTAACAAGGTCTTGTTAATTATACAGATTTTTAAAAATTATATCCTGTTACTTTCACCTTGTTGCCTGGCTGAGATTAGTTAAACAAAGTTGGAAAGAGATTAAGCAGCTGGGGGCCCAGAAGTTGAGCCAAGTTTAAGCAGCAGGAGAAGAGGTAGCACAGCCAAAAAGTGAAAGACTTGGATGCGGGCAAAGTAAATTCAGCTTGTACGCTTACTTTGGACAGATTCCTTTCCTAGACATCTGTTTTGCAAGAGAATTAGTTACAATTGAATTGTGATAATGAAACTAGATTTTCAATCTAGTGTTTGTGTTTTCTAACTATAAAATATTACAGTGTGGTTCAGAGAATGCCCAAAAGCCAAAAATTATACATATAAATTAAACAAATGCATAGACTACAAACAGGTTCATATGCTGATGCTATACTTATTGTTTCCAAGCACTCATGGTGTCATAATGGCTGAAATCCTGTTGCTTAGTGAAATACTTGGTCACTAGGTGACTAGAGATGGGTATTTCGGAAGGGGACTGGTTCCAAAATGAAACACGCATTCGGAATGCAATCCCACTCTCTGGAACAAAATCAACCACTGTCTTACCCTGCTTTACCTCGCACGGGGCGAAACTTCAACCAGGAAGCAGCTTCCAACACGCTGGCCAATCAGACAGGGAGGCGGGATGGTGCATGTCCCTGCACAGCTCCTGATTGGCCAGTGCCAGGGAGAGGGAAAGATGATGCATCAGAGGCTGCTTCCTAGTTGGATTTTCACCCAGTGTGAACTACACCAAGGTAGAAGACAGTGGTTGATTTTGTTCTGGAGGAGAGACTGGGTTCCGGACACCAGCTCTACTGGCGTGTTGTTGTTTTTTCGGAAACAGTCCCCTTCTGAAATGAAACACCCATCTTTAGTGGTGAACCTTCAGCACTGTATTTTTTGGACCACAACTCCCAGAATTTGAAGCCTGTATTGCCAATGACAAAGGACTATGGAGTTGTGGTACAAAACATCTGGAATGCCAAAGATCTGCCACCACTGTAGTAAGCTCATTGGAAATTTGGTGAGTTTACGTATCTATGCTCCATTGATTTAAATCAGCTTACTCTAGTTTGACTTACTACACTAAGCAACAGGATTTCAACCAATGAAATGCAAAAAGGATAAACTGCTGTTCTGAAAAAAAATTCCTACTGAAAATCTGTTTAATCCAAAACTCACAAACAAATGATCCAAATCTCACCAGAACCAACATACTGTACTTCCACTAACCTTGAATCCAAAAAAGAGCCAAGTATTTTGTCTTGATGTGATTTTTCATTGCCAACCTCAGTGTGGAAAGAAAGCGCAGGACTCGGTTCTGGGATGAACAGGGCCAAGTTTATTAAGTCAGTTCCCCCAAATAATCAAGCCAATTAAATCAAATTAAATCCAATACCAAAACACACACAACACGTAACAAAATGAGGGGGCCAACCCACTGCGGAAGAGTTGGGGACCGGAAAGTCAGCCCGTGACCTCCCCCCCCGTGAGAATGTTGATATGGGCGAGTGTAAGCCCCGCTGGGGTGCCAAGCTCAAGCCAGCACCCCGGCAGCCGGCCGCTCTATGAATCCTCCTCCGGGAGGAGTGGCGCCCTCGTCCCCTTCTCCTGGATTTGGATCCCTGCCGCCCCCCCCCCCCTTGCGGGTGCTGTGATCTCCTGATCGTCAGTCCCCGCGGGGTTAGGCTTTCATGGCTTGTTGTTAAATAATACTCACCGTATGACGTCCTCTTCCGCAGGCCCCGCCTACCCCCTGGTACCCCTTGGCCAAAGGTACCGGCCCAGACCCAGCCTTCAGGCGAACGAGGGATAGGCGAAAAACCCCGGCCCAGGACAGCCAATCCCCCAGGCCGGTCAAAAATTCCTATCCGGCCCCATCGGCGACCAGCCGCAGCTCTCTTTCTCCCTTGAAGAGGGTGGGAGGGTGGGCAACCAAGATCTGGAAACCAAAGAGGCCGGGCCGGCGGGAGCCTCCCCTTTTAAAGGTAAGGGGCAGCTCCCGCGCAGCCCGGCCTCGCGAGACCAGCCCGAGCCTCGCTCCTTCCGCTTGATGCGGCAAAGGGGCCCCGCCCCCGCAGCCGCGTGGCGGAGCCGGCCATTTAAATTGTTAGGCACTAGGGAAATTCCGTCATCTTAATAGGAATTATTGTCAGGAGCCTGTTTACACTGCTCTTGTGTTCAGTGCCCTGCTTTTCTAACCATCTCCATCTCTAGTTCTCTGCAGACCCTTATTTCATCCTCTCTTCACTGTCTTGTCTCTTCCCTGCCCTCCATCTAGTCAGCTGCTGAGGAAGGGATGGATCACTTCTGCCAGAAATTGCTGCTGCATAGGTATTTTGAAATTCTACCTGGGGCTATAGTTTACCCATAGTGAGCAGGCCGCGAAGTTTCTCCCATCCTTAAAAAAGGGCAGTGTTTAGAGATCAGGTTGGCATCCACCAGTGTGCAGTTAATATAACTGAAATGAAATTGCCAAACACTCATACATTTTATTGTATCAGTTTTATGATACTCATAATACATTTGTACATTTCATCAACTTTCTCAGAGGCCATTACGAGATGTTTAATTCTTTTGATTTCACTGCAAAGCTTTTTAGTTGCTTCCTAATTCAAATATCTGCAATGATTTTCGTGTCCAGCATCTGCTGTCTTCTAGTATGCTATGTCTTTAATGTGAAGTTACGACAGTGTTTTTTTTTTTTTTTTTTTTTTGAAAAAGTGCTGACTCCTTTGCATTGGCTCCGTTTATATGGACTCTTCCTAGTTTCAACTACCCTTTTAGGGCTCAGAGTGGCTGTGTATCACCTTTCTAACTAGAAACAGGTAATGTTTGTCACATTATTGACCCTAGTTAAAATAACTTCTCTCACTTGATATTCAGGAACTGGCAATGTGGTTGTGAATGGTATTGGGCACATTAGAAGATTGAAATCTTCTGTTTCATTGATTTGCTTAGATTGTAGCCTCCAAGTGCATAAATAATGCGCAGTCCATTTTAATTTCCCTTAGTTTGTAGTTGCTGGTTACATTTCAGTCTTCCTTTCTTGCCTCATTGTTTGGATCCAGACCTGATCAATCCTATGCAAAATGCACTTTGCCAACAGGTGGAAGCATTTAGTTTCTCATATATTCCTCTCTCTGCTAGGCTTTCTGGTCAGGAAATTAAATAATTTTAAGACAATATAAACCAGTGTTTTCCTGCCTTTTTTGAATCTTTTCTAAGAGCCAAATAACCTGTGAACCCCCAAATATTTGCATAAAATGTATTTTAATAGGGTAAAGAAAACATGCCCCAATATATCTTTGGGAATACAAGAAACCATTAAGTTCTAGGATGGTTTACTCTAGCTAAATGCAGTGAACCAGCTGGGTTTGGTAACCCGCTAAAGGCTAATAGACAGCAAAATCTGATGATCTTCCTGGGACTGCATGTAATTTAGATCTAGAAGGCTTCCAGAATCCTTGACAACTCACCCACTATGTTGTAATACAGAGGGACAACCATACTCGTCTTTTTTGTACGGCAAACCAAGGAGAGCATGCATCTCTATTACAGATGGGTGTTTCGTTTTGGAAGGGGACTGGTTCCTAAACAAAACATGCCAGCACAGTTGCACTCAGAACCCAGTCCCACCCTCCGGAACAAAATCAACCACTGTCTTACCTTGCTTTACCTCGTGTGGGGCGAAACTCCAACCAGGAAGCAGCCTCTGACACATCATTTTTCCCTCTCCCTGGAGCTGGCCAGTCAGACAGGGAGGCAGGATGATGCATGTCCTTGTACAGCACCTGATTGGCCAATGCCAGGGAGAAGGAAAGATGATACATCAGAGGCTGCTTCCTGATTGGATTTTGACCAGCACAAACTACACCAAGGTAAGACAGTGGGCCCAATCTCTCTCTTCTGAGTTTAGGAGATGCTGTTTTGCTCACATCAAGATCCATACTCAGGAAAGACGATCACCCAGGAAAGAAGACCACCACCACCCCAAACTGTCTGGGGAGAGTGGGAGAAAGTATCAACGGTAACTATTTTTCATTTCAAAAGGTAGCATACAGAAATGGGCCAGGGGGGTGTTAAAGCAGAGATGCTTGTAGTTTCTTATTAAAGTAGTTAAGTAACTTTTGCTGGAAACACTACTTCCAGTCTCCTCCAGAGGAGTCTTCCTAGATTTTGATTGACTGACCGCTGCCTCTGGAGCCCCGTCCGGGTGGGGCGGTGGTAGAGGGTCACACCACTGCTTCTGGAGCCCCGGGCACTGCCGGGCAGGGGGACGGTAGACCTTTTTTCCCAGTGCTGACCATGCAGCTCCATGCGCCAGGTCAGCACTTTTGAATTTTTATTTATTTATTTATCTTTTCAGGGCCCCATCTCTACCCCAGAGCTGGAAGGAACTTATGGATCATTAAATCCAGCCCTTATCAAAAAGTCACAGTGGGGAATTGAACTCTTGACCTCTGGCTCCACAGCCAGATGCCTAAATCACTGAGCTATTCCTGTATAATGTATAAAAGGTTGCTAATCCTCTGTTTTATGATGCATAGAATAATTGTTGGATAAAGTGAGTAATTCTGATTTTTTTTGTGCAGTGTTTTATGCTGAAACACTGTTTTACTTTATCATGCTTCTTTTATAATTAGCACAATTTTTAAGTTTATATATTTTAAGATTAATAAATGAAGTGCACTCAATGATCCATAAGGCCCCTTCCAACACTGCAGGTTTTATACAGTTGTACCTCTCTTTATGAGTATCTCAATTTACAAGCATTTCCATCAATGACAAAAACTTTCTTAAAAAATTCTTGATCAACAATCAGTGCCTTGATATATGAGCCCCGCAGCTCACCCGTCCACCACCACCACGTGCCCCCTCGCTGAGTTGGTTCTGGGGGAGCTGGATTGGGATGTCAAAAAGGCAAACGTCAAAGCAGGATAAGCTTTCCCCACCTCGGTGCATTCGGCTTTTTGACAACCAGCTCCTTGTGTTGCAGTGGGCGCCCTACTGGCTTTTGAAAACCCACCACGACACAAGGAGCAGGGGATGTCAAAAAGCTGAACGTGCCCAAGTGAGAAATGCTTTTCCCAACTTTGGCACATTCGTCTTTTTGACACACACCCCTCCTTGTGCTAGGGTGGGCAAAAGTGAGAAAACCTTTTTCCGCTTTGCGCAGTCATCTTTTTGTTCTGCACATTCGCCTTTTGAAATTCTCCCTCCTTCTGCTGGTGTGGACACCCCCCACAGTAGAAGGAGAGAGATTTTAATAAGTCGAATATGCCACAGTGGGAAATGGCTTTGCCCACTTCTGTGGTTAGCCTTTTAAAAATCTCCCCTTCCCCTTTTAAAAATATCCCTCCTTGGGCACTTTTGCATTTTTTTCACATCCCCCTCCTTGTGCTGGGGCAATGGGGCATCAAGGCAACACAAGGAGCTGGATGTCAAAAAGGCAAAAGCACCAAAGTGGGGAAAGCCAGACATTAGGACTCCCTTCCAAAGCAAATTTCTCCATAGGAAATAATGGAAACTAGGGCTCCAGAACAAATCATTTGCGTTTCCATTATTTCCTATGGGGAAATTTGCTTTGATCAACAAGTATTTTGGTTTACAAGTCTGCTTCCAGAATGGATTATGCTCATAAGCCAAGGTACTATTATACTATAAAATATAATAAGTATAAATACGCGAGAACAAGCAGTAAACATGAAAAAATTAGGTTTATTTTGGAATTCTGGAATTCAGTTGGAAAACATGCTAAGCAATGGCCTAATTATGAATGAAAGTCAAAAGCAAATGAAGAAGCAGAAGGGAGGCTTTGGGCATCTGAATGTTTTTAGCATAATGAAACAAATACAATTTACTTTATAACCTTATATGCATATTCAGAAATAAATACGAGAGTTCAGAATAATCAACTGTGGGTAGTGTTCATGATTAAACTTGATACTGCTGAATGTAGAGATTCTTCTTCCTGTTTTTAAATTGTTGCTGTGTTTACAAATTACAGCAGGTTGGACCTAACATTCCACAATGTTCTCTTTTAAAAAAGATTGATGTTTTCCTCGCAAGTTATATATATATATATCCCCAGGAGTTTTGGGAGAGATTTTTTTGAAAGATATTTATCATGATCTCCAAAGAATCCTTGCTTCAGCAAAAATTAAGCCAAATGGTTATACCATTAGTTCATAAATGATTTCATGATACTTTCTGCACAGTTATCAATCTTGCTGACACTGGTTCAGCAGATCCATTGTCACCATTATTTTCATTTAGTTGTTTTATTTAATTTGTGTGATCCATTCATTACCCCATAAGTTACCTTTCCCCTAAAATTATTTTAAGAACATTGTTTAGCGGAGGTGTTGCTTTAGAATCAAAATTCTGTTGAAGATTTCAGGTGGTTTTCTCTGTCCTCTTTTTACTGACCACATGCTTGTGGCATATGCTATCAGAAAAAAATCCTGCACTCCAGTAAATTCTTTTAATGTAATTACTCAAACAAACAAACAAACAAACCCAGCAATCTTGGTTTATACATGTGAGATATTGTGCTTCTCTATCCACAATCCAAAACACCAAGTCTATAGGATACCTTCTTGCGCTCACTACCATTAATAAAATGATTGATTGCATTTTTATTATGACCAGCCTATACACATTGAGTTTAATTGGCAGAAGATCTAGTTAGTGGATTTTGGATCACCTGTTGCCTCCTGCATTTCCCCTGCATTACCAATAATTTTATTTACGTGGACTGACAGCCCTTTAATCCTTTGAGTGAATTGTTGTTATAACATGTACTCAAACCTTCATTATATGGTGAACCTATGAACCTGTGACACCAATCTCCAGAATGTCCTGTCCTCAACAGCCCTGCAGTGCTCTTGCAAACTCAAACCACTGGATTCTCATGTTTCACCTCCCTCCTTTCCTGTTGCTTCCAAACTTTCCAAGCATCTTGCCTTCCCATGATATGCCCAAATACCTCTGACTTGTATTCCTGGCAGTCCATAGTATCAGCAAAGCTCTCCTCCACCACGTTTCAAATGAAGCATTTATTTTTTGAACCATGAATCATGTCAACTTTGTTTGCCATCCAGCTTTCACACTCATAGATGGTGATTGGTGTGAAAATTGGTGAAATCAATAATTTAGGATGTGCAGATGCCACCGTCTTAGTGGCATGAAGCAGGAATGTCCAACTTCGAACAGGTCGTGATATAATTTTCGGCCAAAAGTGCCGGTGATCTACCACCATGAAAATTAAGTTTCAAATTAGTTTCAAATAAAGTTAGTTTCAAATAAAGTTGGCGGATTGCTGCCTACCATTTTTAATAAACTTTCCATTCCTCCCTACCATTTTTAATAAACTTTCTATCATTTACTTGGATGTGATCAGCTGTTATGCAGATTAAACAAAAACAAAACACAGAGACGAAGATCCAGTAAGAACTGTGAGAGGAAATGGAAAGTACATTTTTCTTAAACTTTTATTCAGTAATAGCTTTCTTTAACTGTCTTAATAACTTTCTTTAAACTTTTACTGAGTAATTTATGTTAAATTTAGGCCAAGTATTGATCCAGGCTGATCTTGCACAATATTTAGTATTTCGCTCTTGCTTTTTAGTGAGATGTCTGAGCCTGCATTTCATTCACCAGCTTTTTGAAGTTCGGTGAAAATTGTGTGAGGGACAGTCTCAGGGAATCTTGTAGATGTTCATCTGTCATGTTGGAACACTGTGTACTCATTGTCATTTTCAGATGGGAAAATACAGATTCACACAAATAAGTTGAACCGAAACAGGAGTGTACAACTTCATTGCATCTTCTCAAGCTGGGAAATTTGTCTCCAGGCACTAGCTTCCAAAGCAATTCTTGCTCAGCAAGGGTCTTGAGAAAAAACATCATTTTAAGAGTTAATATTTCTTTTTAAAGAGATGGCTTGTTCAATGAGTAATTTTTGCTGATCGCAGCTGCAGTTTCTTTAATGTCCACATCTACTTTGAATGGGTATGACAAGTATTGCACAACCATTCCAATTTTTTGGAAATCACAAAATCTATTTTTGAATTCATGGACAATAAAATAGAATATACTTCTCATCCTGAAAAACAAAATTTGGAATTTTAAAATATTATTAATGTCATGTTGGTTTTAACTGACTAGTTTGTTTACTTAATATTTTAAGTTGTTTAATATGTTTTATTGTATTTTGTTTATGTTTGTAAACTGCCCAGAGTAGCTTTCTGCTAGATGGTTGTGGTATATAAATCCAATCATACATACATACATACATACATACATACATACATACATACATACAT
>JAHTLZ010003542.1:31009952-31057810 GCA_023846285.1 Phrynocephalus versicolor
TACATACATACATACATACATACATACATACATACATACATACATACTGTCCCAGATGGTCCTGCATATTAGGAAAATGATCAAAAGTGTTGTTTGTATGGTCAGTTATTATTTGCTCAAATTTTCTCTTTTAGGATGAAGCTGTACTCATTGTCTCACCAATGCATTTTTACCTTGTATTTCAAGGTTCATATCACTTTTTTTCACTGTAAAGTCAGCAAGAAATGCCAGATCACATAACCACTCCTCATTTCCCAACTCTGCTTTGTCATTTCCCATCTCCTTCAAAAAAATTCTTATTTCATTCTGCAAATCATGAAATCTTTGCAGAAATTTGTGCCTACTTAACCACCTTACATCTGTGTGCAAAATGATTTCTGCTGCTCCTTCGTCAAGAATAAGATTGAAAAGCTGTCTTTGAAGCAATCTTCCATGAACTGAATTTACAATGTCCATGAATGACAGTCTTTGTATTGAGTCTCTTGCTTGCCAAAACTTGCTGGAGAATGATGCAGTGGTAAGAAAGGAAATCTGGGAAGTAGTCATGCTGTCTACAGAGGGCTATGAAACTGTTAACCCCACCTATCCTTGCTCTTGCTCCATCAATAGTGATGGAAACATGTCTATGCAATGGAAGATTAACACTTTGTCACAAAAGAATGGTAAGAACTGAATATTTCCTTATCGGTAGTTCTCCCTTTAAAAGAAATCATTCCAAATAGTTCATCACTGAAGTCTTCAAAAGCCATCCAGATAAAGATTAGTAACTGGGCTAAGTCTCTTATGTCTGTAGATTCATCCAGTTGGAGGGTGAACGCAACACAGTTTGAAACATTGTCCAACAATTGTTCAGTTGTGTCTCCAAACATCTTTTCTATTCACTGCACAACAGTTTTTTCTTAACAGTTGTGCGTATTGAATAGCAGCTAGGATCTCTTTCTTATTTTTAAATCTTTCAAATAGATTGTCAGCTGCTTCAAGAAAACAATATTTTACAAATTCCTGTTCAGTGAAAGGTTAGCATTTCTTTGCGATCAGGTTGCTGACCTTGAAGGATGCTATAGTTACATTATCGATTTGTTACCTTGGCTTCGCCATCAACTCTTAATGAGTAGCTAATTTCGACTGAAGTTCTTTCAGCTTCAGTTTATGAATTTTACTTTTGGGTGGATAATCAACATCAAACTTAGTGCTATGCAAAGCGTTATAATTATGTTCCAGATTACCCTTGTTGGGCAAGGATACTGGAGGTTACAAACTACACAACAACACATGTCTTTCACCATGATGAAGAAGCAGTCCATTTCCCATTCATCATGAAAGTGTTAGGTTTTGCTCTTCTTTGGAACACTCATCTTCGTTATACTGGGGTAGCTAGATGTAAGAAGGCCAAATCTGCTACGTTAGTATAAACTCTGGCTGAACCTGGTCCTCACTGGCTGAATCTGGTCAGTTCTAAAAGTAAAAATAAGAATTCATCATACTGGCACCAATATTCAAATAACACCCCAAACAATTGTCAAAAAACCTCAAACACCTGTCCAGCAAATCTGATAAAATCAAATACCACCACACACTGTAGAGTCAACGCAAAGGCTAGGCAAAATAAAATTGCAGAGGCAAGCAAAAGTCACAGTGGTTTGAACCAATTTGAACAGAAGAACTGGAAAAGCTTGCCAAAATCACCAAATTATTGACACTTTGTTGTGTCTTCCCAAAAAAGTTTAATGAAAGTGAACTATAAAGCGACCAACGACGACCACACAACACAACTAATATAGTAAGTGTATTCAGGTAAAGCCCAGCCAAATTGATATCTCCTAGTATATAACACACTTCTAAGGAGTGTTGGAGCGGGGACAGGAATGAATTATTTTGAGAGGCAGGAGACCAGGTATGATGCCAGGCCTGTGATGTCTCATCATGCGGCACAGGTGGTGGCCGCCTGGGACACCCACAAACGGTTGTCACAAAAACAATAAGCACCCCCAATACATCCGTAGGCAAGATTCCTGCAGGTAGGGGGAAGAAAGGATAGGTAAAGGATAAGCAGCAATGGCAAGCAGTTGGCAGACAACCTGCCGACATGAGCTTACTCCCAAGAATGGGGCAGGTGGCTGGAGAGATGGAGCCAAGCGGGGCTGGTGAACTACCTCTGATCCATGCGTGATCTACCTCTTGGACATGCCTGGCATAAAGTATAAACAAATTGAAAGAACTTTTAATAAAACTGAAAGAAGGAAGTACCAAAGCAGGACTGCAGTTTAACTACAGAATTTTAACACTGACAATGAAGAAGTTGCCATAGTGAAATATGTTATGTGCCTTGATTCAATCATTGATCCAAATGCAGCCAAGAAATCAAAAGACTGAATCTTCGAAGGGCAGCAATGACTGTAAGGATGTGTCACTGGAGACCAAGAACAAGGTCATCCATGCTCTTGTACTTCTGAAGGTGGTCAAAAAGAAAGAAGCAGGTGGGAGATCATACTCTCTTGGTTCTCTAATATTTCTTCTTGTTTTAAGTTTTTCTCTTCATCCCACCCTATTCCTGAATAATAAACCTGAGCGCAGCCTCCGGATGGCACCACCGTGTGTAAAAGTGACCCTTAATCCCAGCCAGATCATTTTCCATGTGAAATGATCTGTGATTTGATTGAGGGGAATTCTTAACAGGCAGGAAACAAGGCTAGTTAACATGTCTTGTCATCTGTGTGCAAATTGCCCTTTAAGTGAGTGTTCCTACTTGGATATTTCATTAACTGAAACTTTTCTTCCTTTGCTTTATCTTCAGCCTTGGTGTGTGTAATACAAATTGTAAATGGTATCTGTATTGTCAGCTACAGGAGAATTTCCAAGGATTCCCAGCAGAAAACTGGGCATTTGAGGAAATGCAAAGAGAAGTAGTAAAGATCTTTCTCTTGCTGTATATTTTTCTTTCCATTGCTGCTCCTGTCATTTGTATATCATTGTTTCTTAAAAGAGGATGCTGTAAAGGTGATGCACACGATATGCCAGCAAATTTGGAAAACTCAGCAGTGGCCAGAGGACTGGAAAAGATCGGTCTACATCCCAATCCCAAAGAAAGGAAATGCCAAAGAATGCTCCAACTATCACACAATTGCACTCATTTCACACGCTAGCACGGTTGTGCTCAAAATTCTACAAGGCAAGCTTCAGCAGTATGTGGAAAGAGAACTTCCAGAAGTGCAAGCTGGATTTCAAAGGGGCAGAGGAACTCGAGATCAAATCGCCAACATGCGCTGGATTATGGAGAAAGCCAGAGAGTTCCAGAAAAACTACTTCTGCTTCATCGACTATGCCAAAGCCTTTGACTGTGTGGACCACAACAAACTATGGCAAGTTCTTAAAGGAATGGGAGTGCCTGACCACCTTATCTGTCTCCTAAGAAATCTATATGTGGGACAAGCAGCAACCATCAGAACTGGATATGGAACAACTGACTGGTTTAAAATTGGGAAAGGAGTACGACAAGGCTGTATACTGTCACATTTCCTATTTAATTTATATGCAGAGTACATCATGCGAAAGGCAGGTCTGGATGAATCACAAGCCAGAACTTAGAAATATCAACAACCTCAGATACGCAGATGATACTACTCTGATAGCAGAAAGTGAGGAGGAATTAAAGAACCTCTTAATGAGGGTGAAAGAGGAGACTGAAAAAATGGGCTGAAGCTCAACAACCAAAAAACTAAGATCATGGCCACCGGTCCCATCACCTCCTGGCAAATAGAAGGGGAAGAAATGGAAGCAATAACAGAGTTTATTTTCTTGGGCTCCTTGATCACTGCAGATGGCGACTGCAGCAACGAAATAAAAAGACGCCTGTTTCTTGGGAGGAAAGCAATGGCAAACCTACATAGCATCCTAAAGAGCAGAGACATCACTTTGCCAACTAAGGTCAGGATAGTCAAAGCTATGGTTTTTCCAGTAGTGATGTATGGAAGTGAGAGCTGGACTATAAAGAAGGCTGATCGCCGCAGAATCGATGCTTTTGAGCTGTGGTGCTGGAGGAGAGTCTTGAGAGTCTTGCCTGAAGAGAAAGGTCTTTGCCTGTTTCCAGAAAGACCACAGAGATGAGGCAGTCCTGGCCTCTAGTGGGAGGGAGTTCCAGAGTCTTGTAGCCACAGTTGAGAAGGCCCTTTCATGGGTTCCCACAAAACGTACCTGTGAGGGTGGTGGAATGGAGAGATGGGCCTCTCCTGATGACCTTAATGCCCGAGTCAGTTCATACTATGAAATTCAATATTTGAGATAGCTAGGACCCAGGTTGTACAGTGCCTTGTAGGTCAAGGTCAGCACGTTGAATTGGGCCCAATAGGTGATTGGCAGCCAGTGGAGCTGTTTTGATAGGGGTGTAATGTGATCTCTGTACCCCCACTCCAGTCAGCTGTCTGGCTGCTGCATTTTGGACCCATTGAAGTTTCCTGAGACTTTTCATTGGTAGTTCCACCTAGAGCGCATTACAGTAGTCTAGCTGAGATATCACTAGGCCATGTCACTGTTTCCTAAGAAAGGGGCATAACTTGCGTACTAGCCTTAATTGTGGAAATGCTCTCCTGGCTACAGCCGAGACCTGGGCAATCAAGCTCAAGGAGGATTCAAAGAGAACCCCCAAGCTGTGTAATGGATTTTTCAATTGGAGGGCGACCCCATCCAGTACAGGTTGCATCCCTATCCATTGTTTTCCCTTTCAACTGATCAGGAGCACCTCTGTCTGTTCTGGGTCTAGTTTCATTTTTTTCATCCTCACTCAGTTCCATACTGCAGCTAAACACTCATTTAATGTTGAGATAGTAGCTTCCTTACAATCCTGAGGTGACAAGAGGTAGAGCTGGTTATCACTGGCATACTGGTCACACCTAACCCCAAAAGACCTGATAATCTCCCCCAGTGATTTCATATAGATGTTAAATAACAGTGGCCGTGGTGTCGAACATGAATCACCTAACTCCATTTTCTGCATTCTCTCCTTCAAGAAGGACTGGAGCCACTTTAATGCAGTATTCCCAATTCCCATTTCAGAGAGACAAGTCAGGAAGATGCCATGGGCTATAGTGTCAAAAGCAGCTGAGAGGTCTAGCAAAACCAAAAGCGGCACATAGCCAGGCCTGAAGCCAGATTGAAATGAATCCAGATAGTTTATCTCACCCAGAAATCTCTGGAGTTGCAAGGCCACAACCCATTCTAGAACTTTCCCTAAGAATGGGATATTCGATATGGTCAGTAATTGTTCAGTATCATTGGGTCTAAGAAGGACATTTTTAACAGTGGTTTTACTATTGCCTCCTTTAAGAGTGCCAGAATCCTGCCCTGTTGTAAGGAAGTATTCACTACTCTTCCTAACCACTGTGCCATGCCTTCTCTGGCAGCTTTTATGATCCATAAGGGACAAGGATCCAACAGACCTGTGGTGGCCCTCACCCCCCGCATGGGTCTTGACCATATCATCCAGCTGCAAGAGCTGAAAGTCATTCATTAATACAGGACAAGGAGGGTGGGGTGTGTTATTTACAGGCTCTGGATCAACAGCTGCACCCAAGGTAGCCTGGATCTGTTGAATTTTGCCTGTAAAGTGTTGTGCAAATTCTTCGCAGTGAGATACAGAGTGGTCTGTGTTACCCGCCCATGAGTCAGCGTGCAGCAGACTTTTGACTATTCTGAAAAGCTGCCCTGAGCAATTTTGTGCCAAATCAATGGTGATAGAGAAAAATGATTTCTTTGCTGCCTCCACTGCCTTGGAGTAAGCCTTCCAAAGGCCTTTTGCTGTTTCTTTGATTTAATCCTGGTTTTCCGCCAACACCTTTTGGCTCTACAGGCCACCCGTTTCAATTTTGCCAACTCTCCAGTAAACCAATTTGGGTCTATTTTGAAGAAGGAGACTTTAGGAGCTATCCGGTCAATGGCTTTGCTCACTTCCACATTCCAGAGATCAACCAAGGTTTCAATAGAATCACCCATCAGAGAGGTAGGGAACTCCCCAAGGGCAGCTTAAAAATCATCTGGATTCATCAACCTTCTGAGACATATTGCTTTTGTCTACCCCCCCCCCCAGGCAGGCTGTAAGTTACAGCAAGCCTGAAGCACACCATATAGTGGTCTGTCCAGGACTATTGAACTACAGAAAGTTCCTTTACCTCAGTGTCCCCACTGTCCATATGAGGGCAGAAGACCAGGTCTAAGGTGTGGCCTGCAGGATGGGTTGAGGTAGATACCATTTGGGCCAAGCCCCTTTGTTGACATGGAGGTAATGAAGCCTTCAGACACCACTGACAGAACTGCTTCACCATGGATGTTAATGCCCCCCAGAACGATGAGCCGAGGGGACTCCAACATAAGCCCTGTTATCAGTTCAGTAAGCTGAGGAAGAAAAGTTGTTGTGTCATGGGGAGGGTGATACACCAAGAGAATTCCTACATTGTCCCTGGCTCCTATGTTTAAGTGCATACATTCAAAACCAGGAAATTGGGGACCATGGCATCTAGCAAGATGGATGGAGTTGTTCTGGTCTGTTGTTCCACAGAGAAACCTGGAGGACAGAGCTAAGTGAGGTTGACACCCTCAGCCTCATCCAGCCAAGTCTCTGTGATGCAAGTGAGATTCGTGCATTCTTGCAGGATCAGATCCTGAATGATATTTGCTTTCCCATTCACTGATCTTGCATTTACTAGCAAAGTTTTCAGACCAGGGATCCTGTAACTATGTTTTTCAGAGCAATTCAAATTTGTATCTACCTGGGGAGTTATCAATACCCTGTAATCCTTCCTTCTTCTGTAGTGCTGAGGAACATTATGATGGTTATGTCTTCCATTATCCAAAACAGTAAAAATAGGTTTTCCTACATTGCCTTGCATGTTGTTCAGTCTGGAATTTGAGCAATATCTGTGGTGCCAGTTGTGGCACTAAGTGCTAGCGCATGCACAAGGCGTGCACTAGAGCCACAGCCTCTGGATGGCCTCCCAACTTTATGGCCCAAGTAATTACCTGTGCAAAGATTGCCTGTTCTATCTGGTTGCAGCTGCTAGAGATGTAAGTTTTCATCTTAGTTTCTCAGTGAGCTTCTCTCTGTCCCATCATCCTGCAGCCTCTTTTTCCCAGCTTCTCAGTGAGGTTCCCTCTGTCCCATCATGCTGCAGCAGCATCTGGCTGGCCTTCCAAATTTATGAGCCCAGTAATTACCTGTGGAAAGAGGGGAGAGGGAATGACAGCCTGGTTGCCTGCTCTCTCTTTTCAGATTAGTTTTCAGATTAGTTTTACAGTTATATCAGAAAATTACTGATTTGGTGGTTATATACCATCAGCTATACATAGACAGATAATTATGAAATTATTGCAAGGTAAACAATCTCCAGTTTAATAGGTTAATCATTCATATTTGGACAACTGTTCTGTTATATTTTATTGGAAGAAGAAAAATAATCATTACCTTAATAATAACAATTTAAATAGTTTTATTTAACCAAAACAATAACATTACAGGTTTTTCTCCTCAAGGGAGAGAGTGAGAATAATATGATAACTCTCAGGCCACTATACACATACAGATCTCAAGATGTGGAGTACTGTGCTCAAAAGTTTTCACTTTCATTTTGCTGTTTGCCCCTCCCTCCTCAAACATTGCTCCTTGTGCAGACTTATTACATTCCAAACAACCTTCTATTCATTGAATTCCTTGAAACATAGCACTTAAGAGTAGAGATGGGCATGAAACAAAAAAAAATTGTTTCATTTTTCATTTCATTACAGAATGAAACAAAAAACGAAGTGCCCTTTTAAATGAAATGAAATGAAATGGAAATTTTAATTTAGTTTCATTTTTTACCAGCTAGTCGGCACTCAGTGAAAAAAATAAGAAAAAAGTGCTGACCTGGCCCACAAGCCAGCTGGTCGGCGCTCTGTGGAAAAATTGGGTGGGGGAAGCAAAATGAATTCATTTTGTTCCAAATGAAATGAATTTTAAAAAACCAAACGAAACACCATTTTGGCATTTCATGCCCATCACTACTTAAGAGGTAAGGGGGTTGATTCTATGTACATAGATTTGCAGTGGAACAATGGGATTAACGTCTTTTTCTCAGTTCTGATGTTTATTTTATAACATTTTTTGCTATGAAAGGAGGCATGTTATCCTTGCAGACCCAAATGCACAGTTTTGAAAATAGCAAAACCAAGCATTGCTGATAATATCTTCTAGATAGAAAAAATGCCCCAAATAATCAGAAACCTTTGGGAGAGCATGACATTGTGAATGGATTAATACAGCCTTATGCTACATAATTAAAAACTAATTTCATGATGAATAACCTTTGGGCTATAATGTATCTTAACTAGAACACAATCTTTAGAGATATTTTTTCTTCAAATAGCATTTAAATTTATTAAAAAAATCCAATTTAAACAAAAAATCCATTTTTAAATATATATATTTTAAAAATCATTGATTTTTATCCACCCTGCTTGACCGGTTCTATGCTCCCAATGAGTTTCCATAGTCAAGTGGGGATTCAAACCTTGGTCTCCAGAGTACGTATCTTATCACTTCATTCCATATATGCCATTTACCCTATCTACAAGATATTTTGAGGTTAGAATATATGTTGCTTGTTGTTGATGGCTATAGGAACTATAACTATGCAGTATCGTCTTAGATTTTCCAGGCATGTGCTCTATGGAACATTCTTGATGTATATAGAAATCTTTAGCCTGCTGTTCTGAACATTTCTACCATGTTGCCAGTTGCTTCACTTTGAGAAAATCAGTATGAAACCATTGTAATGAAAGTACAGCAAGGAAAGGTTTATAACCATTTTCTAAAAATACACTAAAACCTTCCTGAAATAAAATTCAGAAGATTGCAAGAAAAGGTGCTGTTCGATAACAGTATTTATTGCAAAAGCAAACTTCAAATAAAGAAAAAGAATGGGTGACATAGTGTTTTACAGTATTTTTATTGATAATGTTGCTGTGTTGGGTTCCTCTGTGTGAAGCAATTTCTTTAATCTCAGCTCATGGTCCTCTCTTTCATATGTCTCTAGATCTTATTACAAGAGGGAGAGAAAATCAATTGCTTAAATGTGTTTTGAACACCATGCTTGTCATATCACTCATTTGTTTGCAAAGATGGAAAGCTTAGACCATCCAGAATGTCACCTAAAGAATTTCTATCAGTGCTGTTTGGTTGCAGAAACTGATGGATTAACCTCTTCCCCCTTTGAAATTAGTGATCAATGAGCTTCAGTGTAGAAAAATTCCAATGGGAAAACACCTATTCCCCCTTCTAGTTAAACAATAAACGTCTATTAAAGCCCATTATACATGCTAATACCTGTCACCACTTCATTACTCTGCTTTATTTCCCAGAGTATGTTCTAGCCTAAAGAGTGATGCTGCAAGAAAGTGGTACAGGAAATCATTCTTTTTGACTTATAATGTATAAATGATTTGTTTGGAATCGACATTGTGAAACACTACAGGCAGTTTTGAAGTGTTTACTGGTAGCTTAGCCACAAAAGTGGGACCCATTAGTGCACTTTTTAAAAAACAAAATATCTTTGCATTTTTAAAATTGCCTATCAAAAAGTGTATGTGAATTTGTTCTGAAAGAGTCAAAGTGCATTATAAAGTCAGTAGAGGTTTTAATGCACATTTAGACTCTGGTGTTATAATTATTGCTATGATTAAGCGCATTAGGTGAAAAAATTACTGTGAAATGGATGAAGAGTTTGAGTCCATTTAAAAGAACAATTGGAACTCTTGACTACACTTTTTTTGTCAGATTGACTATAGTCCATAAAGAGACAAGGGCATTGTGATTAAATTTGTGTTATTCCTGAGGGGATGTCCTTATTACAAAGGTTTGTCTCTTTAAGAATTTGAGGGAGGATCTTATAATTCTTTTAGGAACTCAGTTCTCATTCTGTTTTCCACCCTTTTAAATAGCACAAGGCAGGAAAAAAATCCTGAAATGGTAATTGTTCATACCAAGAGTTGGGGGGGGGGTTGGTAATAATATTCAGTTATTGTGCCCCCCTTAGTCCTTGCTTATGTTCCCTGTAAGCAGCCATGAATGATTACCACACGACTCGGCAAAGGTAGCCTCTGTGGATGATTGATAGGACATTAATCAAAAGATGCATATCAGCTTCAGAATTTGTTCACAAGCTTTCTTCTAATAGCTGATTTCATGTTCACGGAGCTCTATGCCAGTTTGTTCAATTTATTCTACAGTTTACAAGTCATTCATCATGGAGCACAATGATCTCTCTCTCTCTCAGACACACACACACACACACACACACACATACACACACACAAAATCTTTGCCTTCCAGAAACCAGATACTGTAATCTAGTGGTTGCAATTAGACATGGGCACGACCAGAAAAAATGACATTTCGAGTTTCCGTTTGTCGGAACGGGTCCGTTTCGGGTCGTTTCCGTTTGTCGCAAAATTTTTCAAAAATTTGTCGTTTCGTCGTTTCCACCGCAATTTAGCGCAATTTGATGTCCCAATGTAATATATTTTTAAAATAAATCCACACCTCCTCCCAGTCGAACCTCCCCCTTTACCCAATATCAGAAAAAAAAAATCCTCACAAACTGGCAGAGGGAAAAAAAAGAATAAACTGCTATTCCCTTCAGCAGACAAAGCTGCAGGGAATCAAAGAAATTATTTTCTAAATTCAATTCCCTCCCTGCCTGCCTAACTTAAATCTAAAGCCTCCAGCCTCCCTCCAATCAGCCAGCAGCAGCCAGCCACACAGCCCTCCACCCTCCACATCCAAGGCCCGACTGTGACTTCTGGAAGGTGCTTTGGCTTTTTATGCCCTCTGGCACATCCAGAAGTGTCAGTCAAAACCTGGCCATGCCATTGGTGGAATGGTTCAAAAAAATTGCATGGTCCCATCCCATGCCCAGCCCAAATGGGCAGGTCTAAAATAAAATAAAATAAAATAAAATAAAATCAGTACGAAGTTTTATTGCTATAAAAAACCCACTGCTGCTACTATTAAAAGTCAGGCATTTAAAATAAATAAATTTCACATGTTTCTGTGGTGATTTGGTGTGTTTTTTGACCATGATTTCTAAAGAAAAATTGCGGTCGCCATTTTGGATCCCCCCCACTGCATGGCATGCGAGACAGACGACGAGGATGGCCCCCCCCAGCCTGGTGCAAGCAGCCCAGGACAGGAGAGGGGGGGAGGCCAGGGACCCCCCCCCAGAAACCACCCCTCTGGTAGGTGTCCTCAGGCAGGCATATTTTTGCCTGCTTTTTTGGCCGGGAGTCAGTATTTTTTTTTTTAACTTTTTAAAACTTTTTTTCTGTGCTGCTTGGCATCGCACGATCGCCGCAATGCCATTAACGACAACGAAAAACCCGGCCCAATTTTTCTTTTTTCGGGTCGGGTTCGAGCTGGAGCGGCGTAATTATCGTTACCATTTTCGTTACGTAACGGAAAAGATAACCGAAAACGGAAACGACAATTTCGCCGCTCCATGCCCATGTCTAGTTGCAGTTACTCTCTTTGATTTGTTTAAATTGAAGTGACTATATATTTTATTATTTAATCACCTATACTTGTAAATGTGTTGTGCTAACCCATATAGGAGTGGAATAACTCTAACAGATCTATGTCAAGATACATTCTCAAAGAAATTTAGGGTTGGATTGTTGATTTTTATAACAACACAATGAAAAGGATTGAAACAGCTGTAAAAAGCCAGGAACAAACTTAAATGGTGGATTAAAAATGGAATTGTTTTGCAATGCATTTCAAGGCAATTTTTGATCAAGGAAATCTTCATACTTTAACAATAAAGTTTTGGGAGTCTTTTTTTAAAAATCTTAACTGTTATAGCTCCCCCCCCCCAACTCATCCATTTCCTGTAGTTGCTTACCTGAGCTGGAGGACAGAAACTGTCAAAAACAGAAGCATGACATTTATTTTGTTGATTTATGCTGGGATCCATTCTGGTTTTGCATTTGTCTGAATATGTTCCTGCTGATGGCTAGACTAAGGATCCCTAGTGAGCATCAAAGCTCATGTAAATTTGAAGTTGTATGCCTAACCAGTACAACATATTGCCTGATATGGATTTGCAAATATGAAACTGTATTGTAGTTTTGAATTGTATGGAAGTACAGCCATATAGAGAAGGCATTTGGAGATTGTGATTACCCTAGTCTTCTATATCATCTCCTAGAACCATAAAGATATTGTGGATACTTGTTGAATCAAACCAAATCAAACCACAATAAAGATATTGTGGATACTTGTTGAATCAAACCAAATGTGATTTTTTAAACGATCCGATTAATGCATTTGTATTTTAACAATTCAAAGTAATACATTTGCATTTTAAGTATCAAAACAGTATATAATATCTATTTGATTGATGAATGAGATCGTTTACTCTGTTACTGCCATTTAAAACACAGTTATATTATCTGGGGATGTAAAGAGCATACTCACACAATTCTTTCATTTAAACTTCCTAATGTAGTATGCATTTGGTCAGACTTGCAAGGTGTTACAAAGTCAATGTGCCTTATTCAAACTAGAGAAATGATGCATGATAGATATATAGAAATACCTCTGTTGGGGAACATTCAGTAAATGAAATTGTACTGTGCAACAAGCAGTAAGTAATAATCCTTGGATAAAGTGCCAATTTCATTTCAATTTGTTGTGTTGTGCTATGAAATCACCTCTGGATTGCAGTGACCTTATGAATGAGTTCAGCTCTTGAAGACTCAAGACTATAGCTTCCTTTATTGAATCATCTTTTGGGTTACTAAACTAAAATAGTTCTTAAAGAGCTCAGCAGATGATCTAGCATGGGGAGAAGCTTCTTGCATTAACATCCCACCTTCTGGCTTGTTTTAGAAGAAAAACAACCTGATTTCCTCACAATTTATCAGGTTGTTCTGAATCAAAATTTCCCATGGTGTCTGGACTGTGAGGCAGGTTTCACCATCACTTCCAAAATAGGATGTTGGACCAAGATCTGATCACTTTTTATCATGCAAAAATCATTGCTTCTAAACTTGGCCGCTCTGTAATCTGCTGCAGGACCCTACTTCAAAGCTTCAGTTTTTCATTTGCAAAATATCCACAGTACCTGGCACCTCTTATGAAGCAGTTTTTGTGAAGAAAACATAATTAAATTCTGCTAAACATTTCCATGATTTGCAAGTGACTGATACCACTGGTGATGCAGTAATTTGGATAGTATGAATAAAGTGGGACAATGTGTTGTCTTATTTCAGTGTTATCTTATTTATTTATTTATTTTGAATATTTTACCCCACCTTTCTCCTTGGAAAAAGGCCCAAGGTGGCTTACAATAATGAGGGGCAATATACAGCCCAGAACTTTAAGTCATATTCAAGTTATGGACATGGAATTAAAAGAGGAATCTTAGAACATTAAACGTGAACAGTAAAGCTGCAAAGAGCACGCAAAAAGAAAAGATAAATCCATTATGAGGGGTTTTTGTTTTTTTGTTTGTTTGTTTTATTTCTATACCGCCCATCTTCTAGCAGGAAGTCTGGGCGGTTTACAGCAAAGTTAAAAACAGTGGTACAAAATAGGAAAAGGGAAAACCCCTCAGCAAGAGGCGTCACGGGGCAGGAGATAAAAAAAATTAAATTTAAGGTCGCCAAATGCCTCCCTAAAAGCATAGTTTCAAAGCCTTTTTGAAAGCGGGCAGGGACTGTGCCAGGCGCAACTCACTCGGAAGATGGTTCCACAACGAGGGGCCCACCACAGAGAAGGTGCGTTTGTGCGTAACCGACTTCTGACCCTCCCAGAGGTCAATTAAGGCCAGGCGCACATTCTAGTGGGCCTGGCCTTAATTGACCTCTGGGAGATATGCTCCGACAGGTATTCAGGACCCAGGCCGTGGAGGGTTTTGTAAACCAAAACCAGGACCTTGAACCTTATCCGGAGAAGCATGGTCAGCCAATGCAGGCATACCAGGACTGGGGGTGATGTGATTGTATCTACGAGCACCCACCACCAGTCTGGCCGCCACATTCTGCACCCGTTGGAGTCTCCGGACAAGGGACAAGGGCAACCCCACGTAAAGTGTGTTGCAGTAATCGATCCTCGAGATAACTAGGGCCTGCACAACTGTCCTCAGGGAGGACTCATCGAGGTATGAACGGATCTGGGTGATCCTGCGGAGGTGGAAAAAAGCGGCCCTGGAGACGGCCATCACCGGGTGGAAAGTAACATGGAAAACACTGGTGTTCTTATGAAACCAGTCAATGCAATCATGTATTGTAATCCATAGTAGTTACATAGTAGGAAGTCCCTCATTCAGGGAAAGCTTGCCTGAAGAAGAACGTCTTTGCCTGCTTCCGGAAAGACAGCTGAGATGTATATTTTCAAGTATAATATTTTCAGGTTTGATTCCTTTCGTCCTTAGGAGCAGAGAAGAATATGTTGCCCTTATTTTGTAGATGCTACCATAACTTGATTCCATGTTTGATTTTGCTTATTTCCATTCCCCACCCCACCTTCTCATACTGCAGCCCAGCTCTGAGTTTCACATATCCACCTACGCCTGTATCCCTCCAGCAAATGCACCAACAAATCATTAGTCGTCAACAAAGCTTGGGGTCAGCATTTGGACACAGTCCTCCGCTCATCCACCCTGCTCCAACTTTTCCTACCCAGAGGCCTATTCCTGGCATTCCTAGTGTTCTGAACCCTGTCCAGGTCAGTTCAGGTCCATCAGAGTCCATACAGGTAAGAGAACATCAGAAAAGAGCATGTCATGCTAATTAATTTTGTAAAGCCAATCTCATTGTCATGTTAGCAATTAATCATCTCAGCCACTGAGCCGATTGGTTAACAAGTACCTTGGGGCTGCAGCGTATAGAGTCCTTTGTTATAAATTACTCAGAGTGTGCCCTAGTTAGTAACTGACAGAGCATTTTTAGTCTCTTATAAATATTGCATTTTTGGATCTTTCCCTTGGGAAAATCTTCAAGTAAACAGCATTGAAAACAATGCTATACAGAAATAAAGGAATGGCAACTCACCAAGGTAAAACATCCATCTTTTTTCCTGGTCCTGGACGATACTGAAAGGCTGAGATCCCATACACATGTATAAAGTATTCTTATTGTAAGCACAAGAGATGGCCAGTCTTTTCTTCGGGTTCTATATCCCCTTGTGTTACATTGAAGGATATGTCCAGATATCAGATGTGGTTTGATATATGGATCTGTGTATATATGTGTGGATTTATCCAGGGCTACATCAGGATGGGAAACAATTGAAATGGCCCATTTGCAAGTCAAAATGCTATTTGCATGTCAGGGTTAGTAAGGTTGATTTCTCCAAATTGGTATACTCTGCTGCATTCTGATTCATGCAGGGAAATAAGTAGGTTCATATCCTTGAGAACTAAACTGGTCTAATTTAGGGATTTGATTGTAGTACTAAAACTTCAAATTGAATAAGTTGATTAACGTGTCAATATGTCATCAAGAACAGCAATGTATCTTAACAGAATATGGCCATATAAAAAGAGAAGATACAGGCAGTGGAGTTAAGAATGAATATACTGAACATGGTTTGTTTCAGAAAATATTTGTCATATTGTAATAAAAACAGACACTTCTGTTGGCTTAAAAATTTATTTAATAACAAATATTTTATAAAACTTTCCCAATAAAACATTAAAATGTGACATCCATATTTCTGTAGAATAGCCATTTATGAAATAACAATAAGTAATGGTCATACAGTTTCATTATCAGTCAATCAGTCTGTCAATTCATTGAAGAGGTCTACAGACCATTCCAGAGCTGTTTTGGGTGGTCCAGGACCTTCTTCAACCGAGAAATACGGTGGAGGTTCTGGACAACTCATCAGCCTGTTGTGACCAGTTTGCTGCTCACTTCGAGGGAAAAATCGCTCAGATTCGCAGGGAATTGGACTCCACTATTGATGCAGATTCAAGGGATGTATCCAGTGTGCCGTGCTTAGGTCCAGTGTTATTGGATGAGTTTCAATTATTGAGATCTGAGGATGTGGACAGGGTACTTAGATCTGTCCGTGCTACCACTACACCACTCGACCCTTGCCCTTCTTGGCTAATCGAAAGATCTGCCAGGGGGGTTCGCACCTGGGTCCAGGAGGTTGTTAACGCCTCCTTAAGAGGGAGTGGTCCTCACCACCTTGAAAGAGGTGGTGATTAGACCACTCCTAAAAAAACCAAACCTGGACCCAGGGCTGGTGGTTAACTACCGACCAGTAGCGAACCTCCCTTATTTGGGCAAAGTGTTGGAGTAGGTGGTGGCCGGACAACTCTAGGCGCTGCTGGATGAAACTGATTTTCTCGATCCATTTCAGTCGGGCTTCAGGCCGGGCTTTGGTACAGAGACTGCCTTGGTCACCCTGTAGGATGACCTTTGCCGGGAGAGAGACAGGGGGAGTGCGACCCTTTTGATACTCCTGGACCTCTCAGCGGCTTTCAACACCATCAACCATGGTGTCCTTCTGGATAGGCTGGCCAGGTTGGGGGTTCGGGGCACTGCTCGGCAGTGGTTCCAATCCTTCCTGGCTGACCATGTCCAGAAGGTGGTGCTGGGGGACAGTTGCTCTGCCCCGTGGCATTTACATCACGGGGTTCCCAGGGCTCCATACTGTCTCCCATGCTGTTCAACATCTACATGGAACCGCTGGGAGAGGTCATCACGAGGTTTGGGGCTGAGGAGTCAGCAATATGCTGACGATACTCAGCTCTACCTCTCGTTCTCCACCAATCCAGGTGAGCCAATTTCTGTACTGAACTTGTGTCTGGGCCAGATAATGGACTGGATGAGGGTTAATAAATTGAAATTCAATCCAGACAAGACGGAAGTGCTGTTAATGGGTGCTTTGCCGGACAGGTTAGAGGGCCATCTTCCTGTCTTAGATGGGGTTGCACTCCCCCTAAGGGACAGGGTCCGCAGCTTGGGGGTGCTTCTGGACCCCGGTCTAACTCTGGAAGCCCAGGTGGATTCGGTGGCCAAGGGTGCCTTCCTTCAGCTGCGGAAAATATACCAGCTCCACCCCTACCTAGACGAGTAGAGTCTCATGACAGTTACGCATGAACTGGTAACATCCCGTATTGATTACTGCAATGCGCTTTATATGGGGCTGCCTTTGAAGACGGTCCGGCGATTGCAACTGGTTCAGAATTGTACGGCGCGGCTAGTAAGTGGTGGGGCCGCCAGGGATCACATCACGCCGATTCTGCGTAACCTGCATTGGTTACCAGTTGCTGTCCGAGCTGAATTCAAAGTGCTTGTTTTGACATATAAAGCCCTAAACGACTTAGGACCTAGATACCTGAAGGACTGCCTCCTTCCATACGAAGCTAGCCAGCAATTAAGATCGAGCTAGGGGGCCCTTTTGAAAGAGCCGTCCCTCAAGGAGGTGAGAGGGTTGGCTTGTAGACATAGGGCCTTCTCGGCAGCTGCTCCCAAGCTATGGAAAGCCCTCCCGATCGAGATCCGCCTGGCTCCAACACTGATTACATTCCGGTGCCAGGTAAAAACCTTCCTGTTCCAGAAGGTTTTTAATTGATACAATATAGACTGTGGGTCCACTGATGACAATTTTAGGATAATGATTTTAGTGTAAGGTTTTTATTATTGCTTGATGATTTATTGATATTTTACTTTTAACTATTTTAAATTGTTTTATTCTTTGGATTGTAAGCCGCCCAGAGACCTTTGGGTAGTGGGCGGCATATAAGTTAAATAAATAAATAAATAAATAAAATAACTGGCCAAAGAAATTTCCAGAGGAGTAGCCAGGTCAGTTTATAATGTGTTGAGAAAAGAAACAATCGTCTTGTGGCGCCTTAAAGACTGACCTAAAAGTTATGTGGCACTTGCAGTCTAATTGTGTTATTTAGCATGCTGAATAAAAACTTCTGAATCCTTAAGATGCCACGAGGTTGTTTGAAGCTTTTCCTATAGCTCACAAATACTATATCTATGTCTGATGAAATATCACTGGTCTTAGTCTCATTATGTCTTTTGTGGTATAAATATTTATAACAGACCAAGCCAACAAGCGAGTCAGCAGTGAGCAGCACAGGGGACCCAATGCATAACAAGCGCTCCAAGATAAAACCTGATGATGACCTTCCCAGCCCAGGTGCAGGAAGTATGCAGGTAAAAAGTTCAGGATTCATAAATATTCTCTTTTCTCTTAACTTTTGACCATTGGCATGTACTTGTTCTTTTGCTGTGGCCTCAGGGCATATACCATGCACCTCACTCTGCATGGTTGTTGTTGCTTGCTAAGCTTGGCCAATTTTGAATCCACTACATCACAGTCCAGAATCTTGTAATGGTCCACAATGGGGGCTTATTTCAGACAAAATAGAAAGTAATCCAAAATGCAGATTAGGGAATAGATATTAAGCCTCTCTTGAGTGGGGTCATACTCCCCTTGAAGTCTCAGGCCTTGGTGACAGCCACTAATGTATTTGCACAGCTAATTTTGCACCTAGTTCTGGAGGTGTAAGACCTGACTACACTAATATATAAATTGGTTAAATCCATGTTAGACTACTGCAATGTGCTATACATAGGGCTGCCTTTCAAAACTTCAGCTAGGGCAGAATGCTCTGGCAAGGAAAAAGTTAAATGGTTGCTGACAGACATTATCAGACCAGTTATATGGGGTATTTGACTTTCTCAGTCATACAAATCACTGGCTACTATTCAAATAATTTATTATGACAGCTACATCTTGTGACAAGTCAGTTTTAAAGGCTGAATTGTCCCATAAAAGCTTGCCCAGAGCTTAGATTCTTTAAAAGGCCCTTCACCATTTGAGGTGTACAGTGGACCCTTGTACAACAAGCAGTTTGTTTAACAGAAAATCCGCTTAAAGGGGGGGGGGAATCCAGAGATAAGGGGAAATCGCTTAACAGAATTGCCTGTGGAGCGAATCCGTACAACAGAAAAATGCTCGTGATTAGGGATTAATCCATTTTCAATGCATTCCTATGGGACATTTGTACAAAGGAACAAATTAATTCCTTTATACAAGGTACCACTGTATTTGTTGGGAACGCAAGAGAGGGCCTTCTTTGTAGCTGTTCATGTGTTCTAGCACTCTTTGCTAGCTTTCTCCCTGCTGTGCTTCTGACAACATGTAAAGACAGTTTTGTTCAAATAGGTCACTGGCATTTAAGCTGGTTTATTCATGAAAAAAAGATTTAACTAATTAGGTGCTGTTTATTTGTTTTTATTGATTTTTAATTGATAAATTAATTATGTTAATATTTCCGTTGAGATTGTTTTCAGTCATTTTATTATTTTGTATTGTTAGTTTCTCTGAGACCCATTTGTGATGGAATGGTGATCTATAATAAATAAATAAATAAAAGAAAGGGGGGAGAATGGCCGATGTACTCACCTGTGTATGTGCACAGGCCCTGGTTCCAGCAGTAAATTGCTGTTTTGAGATAAGCAAGGGTTTTTGTTTGTTTGTTTGTTTTTGTTTTTTGGAGAGTCTTACAAAAATAACTCTGACCAGTCACTGTACTATAGGCTTCTGCTGCAGATAAATTGCAGCTTTTTACCACCTAAAAAAAACCACACCTTGGAGGTCCATTGGTTGTCTCATGAACCCCATGCTGCTTGGCCAGCAGCTGAATTTGGCTGACGATCACTGATTCTTTGGCGAAAGGTTGACATCCCTGAGAAGAGTATTGGCATAACTGCTTGTACAACAGTCTCGTAATGAGCCTTTGGCATCCTTGTGTCAGAAGTTGCAAACTATGACTTTCCACAAAAGCTTACATTGGGTTTTTGTAGCTGGCAGTTGAAGCAGAACAGCACAGTAACTTAGGTTCCAGCTTTCTCATGAAGATGAAAGAAAGCAATGGAGTATCTCTACAAAAATCTCCATTTTCTGTTCTTTAGTTTACAAAATTAATGTAAGGCTTTTGGATTTTAGCTGCCCGTCGACTAAGCATAAAACCTATATGAGGTTTATTCCCCTGCATTTTTCTTGTTAATTTTTGAAGCAGAGTAATATATTTGTTTCCCTTTTTCTCCCACTTCCCCTCTTCCCACCCACCACCAAACATTTTGCCCAGGATCCACCTGACGGAATGACCTTGGTAAAAGAGGAAGGGGACAAAGATGAAAGCAAGCAAGAGCCTGAAGTAGTCTATGAGACAAACTGCCATTGGGAAGGCTGTTCACGGGAGTTTGACACGCAGGAGCAGCTAGTGCATGTAAGTTAATAGCATTCAGGAACTGGGTTTGGAAGCTAGACAACCTTTTCTGCAAGGTCAGGTTCTCTGACCCTTTGCTGAGTCAAGTTGCTTTGCGATACAGCATTGCCGACCAAAGAGAGGTTTGTGACTTTCTGCGAATAAAGCAAAACTCAGTGCTATAGTGTTTGACCTGTTCAGTCAGCTAAAGCTTAGTGTAAAATTCAATAAAGTCTTCAATAGAGAGTGAAATAGCTCTGATCCTGTAAGCCACAAGATACTATTTTGGATCAGAGACTTTGATAGGTATTGAGTAACAGTAAACTGGACATGAGTTATTATTAACCTCTTGCCAAGTTTGAAACCCCCTGCTCCCACCCCTTTCAAATGGAATTGTAACAATAGAAAAGAAAGACTACCACTCCCTTAAAGGATATATAGTATCAGTTAATCAGTTTTCAGCTATATGTGTAAACTGAGATAGATTATTTTAGAAGAAGAGGACATTACTTTACCTCTGTTAATATGAGGCAAAGCAACCGTGGATAGAATGACTGGTGAGAAAACCAGTGCCTTAAAGTAAAGTCACTACTAATGGCTCATCTGCTTCCCACTTTCTTTGCATCTTTCATAATATATTGTAAAATGAATGTCCAAAGCTTTGGTAAATGTCAGCATTCACATGTTCAAGATGACTATAAATATGATTTTCCTCATTTTGGGGAGAAAATGCAACTTCACCTTATCAACTACCTTTAGTCAATTGTCTCATGTCATTGCCGTATCTCTGAATTTCTGGAGAATCACCACCTTTGCATACAATTATAATCATTTGTTTGTATGGGCTAACAACAACTTTGGATATAAACTGTAATGTATGGTATAGTCTTGAGTTTGGGGGTAGGAGATGTTTAATGGTTAAATTAAATCTGCCATCCTATACATCCCTGGGAATTAGTCCCAATATACGGCATGGGCCTTGCTTCTGAGAAACATAAATATGATTGTGAAATAAGTTTACTTATCTGGATAAGTTTTTAATGTACTTATTAATTTGTTAAAAGCTTCAGTGCAGCCAAACTTTTATTATGGCATGATTGTCCAGCAGTATTGACATTTGTTTAAGTACTTGTAAAAATAAATGTGTTGTATTTCTAGCACTTGTTTCCTACATGGAGCTGAAAATAAGCCTGTAAGGGGGTTGTCCAAATTCACTCCATTTGTTTTTAACTAAGTAAGAAAGCTCACAGGTCTCCAGGTCACAGTTTAGTTATATAAACTATCAAAGTCCTTTGGTAGAGCTCAGCACAAGCTTTAAAAACTTTTTTGTGGGAAAGAAAAAGGTACTTCGCTTTTAAAACAAAGCAAAACAACACAGATAAATAAATGAAGAGTGACTTTACTAACATTTAAATAGGAAGGCTATAACTAAATTAAAATTGAACCTTTGCAGTCAGTGTCAAAAGCCTCTAGAATGATTTCTTCATAAAGAATAGAATTTCAGGAGGCAAGTCATTACACCTACACTATTGTGGGCTACTTAAAATCAATGATACTGCAGCATATGATATAATTAACCACTCATTAACTGTACAACTCTACATCTCCAGTTTATTTAAAATTGTTCCATGGAAGTTCACATGATATTCTGTGACATACAGGATAATAATGGCAGATAAGTTACATACCATAATTGCTGTGGCTCTTTTGAGACAAGTTGTCTATAGCACATTATTATACCAAGCCAATGCTATCTGAAAGTTGGGTGTGCCTTCTGAGATCATTGGTATTGATCATCTAGGGAAGAAATAAATGATGTTTATTTATCCTATGACTCTCATCTCTTGGACAGAAAGGCAGAATGAAACCAACAGCTATCAATTCTGAGCAGAATCTTCTTTCGAGTAGATAAATAGAATCAATTATGCAAATGTATGAATGGTCAGTCCACCTAGGGTAAGCTCAATACCATAACACAACTTAGCAGATGGTACTTTCATTTGAGTGCTGTGTGCCATTTAGAACATAGCTGAGTTAACATGTTCATGATGCATGCCTCAAGTCTAACGGACAATGTGTTAAACTATTCAGATCGCCTGCCTTACTTATAATGCCTATCCATCCTTTCCCTTTGCCACCACCCCCATCCCTGCCATCAGCCTCCCTCTCCTTTACAGTTAATAGAAAGATTCATGATTCTTCATGGTTGTCTATCTAGTGTCTGACAGCGCTGACTCCCTTTGCTAAAGCAACTCACTATCTATAATTGATATCCTTCTAAGGAATGGGGTGCTGACTGCAATTGAAGGGCTTTGCTGAAAGCTCTTAAATCCTGACAAGTTCTGCCCTTGTTCTGGTTCAGTCGCTGAGCTACACTGCTGGAATTCCAGGGTTATTTGAACTTTGTGCAAAAGCGATGCATGTGTTTCACATTAGCAAATCACAAAGTTAGAGACCAGAACTATGACCTGGACTGCTGGGTTTCCTGCCAGTCTCATTTACAATGCATGGAACTCCTGACTGCCTACTTATATTACTGTCTGAAATTCTTTCTTTCTTTCTTTCTTTCTTTCTTTCTTTGGAAAAAAACCTACACCAAAAAGCCCTTATTTATTTACCAAATTCAGTTTGCTGTTGGGCTCTTTTATCATTTTGCTCTTTAATTAATTATCTACCCACAAGATATTATAATTGGGCTGAGCAGTGTGCAGGTTTCTTTTAAATATATGATAAATTTACTTTGCACCCAGAAGCTAAAAAGAGTTTCCCGCCCTTTCCCTTAAATCTTCTATTTGAGCCTCAGCTTTCCCCCCAATTCTCTGTTAAATGACAAGGAAGACAAAAATTACTGATGAATGGGGAGGTTAGGCATTTAGATAAGTGGCTGTTTAGGAAAATCACCCCTAAAGGGAAAATGCTTGTGTCATTGTTAAAGATGAATACAATGGGAATCAGAAAAATGAAATCCAGTCTCATTTACTTTCTCTTGCTTTGAGGATCTAGTAGCAACCTTTTAAAAAATATATATAGCAAAGTGCCAATACAGCCATTTAACCTGAATACAGGGGCGAGGTCGGGTGCCCACAGAAGGGGCTCTGAGTGCCACCTTTGGCACCCATGCCATAGGTTCACCAACACTGGTTTATGAAAACCCCAAATTCACAATCTCAGAAAATTAGAATAGTGTGAAAAGTTTCAATATTCTAGGCTCAAAGTGTCCCACTCTAATCAGCTAATGAATCCATAACTGCAAAGGGTTCCTGGGCCTTTAAATGATCTCTCGGGCTGGTTCAGTAGAAATCATTATCATGGGAAAGAATACTGACCTGACAGTTGTGCAGAAAACCATCATTGACACCCTCCATGAGGAGGGAAAGCCCCTAAAGGTACAGACTGCAAAAGATGTTGGATGTTCCCAAAGTGCTGTATCAAAGCACATCAATAGAAAGTTATATGGAAGGGAAAAGTGTGGAAGAAAAAGGTGCACAAGCAGCAGCAGGGATGACCACAGCCTGGAGAGGATTGTCAGGGAAAGGCCATTCAAAGTGTTGGGGACTTTCACAAGGAGTGGACGGAGGCTGGAGTTAGTGCATCAAGAGCCACCACACAGAGACGGATCCTGGACATGAGCTTCAAATGTCATATTCCTCTTGTCAAGCTGCTCCTGAACACTGTTGCTCGGTGGTCCAAAGTCCTCTTTTCTGATGAGAGCAACTTTTGCATCTCATTTGGGGACCCAAGACCCAGAATCTGGAGGAAGAATGGAGAGGCACACAATGCACGATGCTTGATGTCCAGTGTGAAGTTTCCACAGTCTTTCGGCATTTATACACGATCCCTAAGCTCCGCTGCAAATGGCTCCCAGCTCCGGAGCTTAAAAATGTTTCCCCACCAGCTCCGGAGCTAACAGAAAATTAAGTGCGACCCCGCCCACCTAAGTGCGACCCAGCGCACCTTTCAAGTACCTGCTCTCTGGAGGTGAAAATGCGGTGTAAGGTAGTGAGTGTGGGGCTCTTCTCGCTTCTGCTTTTTTTTCTTTTTCTTTTGGCTCACGCCCCTTTAAGAGCTCCTTAAGAGACTGGAATGTTGCCGCGGCAAGAGGGAGAGCCAGAACGGAGGTGAGCCACGCTCTTTTCTTCCTTTTTTTCCTCCCTACCCTCACGCAGCCAGCAGCCAGGAATGCCGAGGGGGTGGGAACACAGGAAGAGCGACAAGCCCCTAAGATCTCTGGTCCAAATTTAAGTAGCCCGCAGATCTTAGGGGTCGTGTAAAAGCGCCCTTTGTTGGTTTGGGGAGCCATGTCACCTGCTGGTGTTGGTCCACTGTGCTTCATTAAGTCCAGAGCCAGTGCAGCCATCTACCAGGAGATTTTGGAGCACTTCATGCTTCCTTCCGTAGACAAGCTTTATGGGGATGCTGACTTCATTTTCCAGCAGGACTTGGCACCTGCCCACACTGACAAAAGTACCAAAATCTAGTTCATTGACCATGGGATTACTGTGCTTGATTAGCCAGCAAACTCACTTGACCTGAACCCTATAGATAGAGAATCTATGGGGCATTGCGAAGAGAAAGATGAGGGACTTAAGACCGAACAACACAGAAGAACTGAAGTCCGTTGTTGAAGCATCCTGGTCTCCCATAACACCTCAGCAGTGCCACAGGCTGGTAGGATCCATGGCGTGCCACATTGAGGCAGTAATTGATGCAAAGGGGGACAAAACCAAGTACTGAGTACATATGCATGCTTTTCAGAGGTCCAATATTGTTCAATTTCCAATCTTTGTGTTACTGATGTCATGTAATATTCTAATTTTCTGAGATTGTGAATTTAGGGTTTTCATAAGTTGTACACCAGAATCATCACAATTATACCAAAGTAAGTTTCACCTTTTGAGTTGAAATAAATGAACATTTGCACGATATTCTAATTTTTCAAGTTTCACCGCTATGTGGAGAGTTAGGAATGCCCAAGAGGAATGTGTGGTCATGTATATGCGATAGAGGAACTCTCCTACTTTTGTGCAATGCTTTTTAGTGATCCCTGGAGGGGCAGCTTGTGGTCCAAGTGGAAGGTGGGGAAATTGCAGGGTAATGGAACGTCCTCCAGGCTGCTGCCTCATTTTTGTTACACTAGGCAACAACAGTCAGAGTTTGGGGCGGGGGGGGGGGGCAGAGGAACCATCCCTAACTGTGAGGCTTCCTAAGTCAGATTTCTGTATTGCTGCTATGGTTAGGTAAGAGCAAAGGGGCAAATTCCAGTCCTCCCACCCCCACTTTTGTTCTGTCTCCATCTCATTCTTTCATTTTGCACACTGAGCAATAACATGGAATGTTTTTGTTAAAATGCATACAGTACATGAAAATTATGTCCCAGACCTCTAATCCTCATCAAAAGTTACTGCGTAAGTGCTCTTGGTCTCGAGGGTAAGTAATTCCAGATGCAACTCATGGTTGCTTCACAGCTGTTTTGCATGAGCAGCCAACAATGCTCATAACCTCCTGGCACTTGCCCTGTCCCCTTTCAGACAGCATCTTTTCTCATCAAGGCAAGCTGAGTATATGTTGTTTGTAGTGAGTATATATTTCATGGTCTTCAGAGATATTTAGCAGAACCACTTCTGAATTATGTTGCTCACCAGGGAGGTAATGAAAGGAGAACAGTGAAGTTGAAAGAAATCCTGTCACCGACATTGAATAAAAACCACTCCCCAGCAAATTTATTTTCTCCAAAATTCTGAAACTTAATTCTAAATTTTCTCCCAAATGTATTTGATATGTTTTATTTCTTTATAGTATTTATGTATGAAAGGGACGTGGTGATTTAAACAGTTATTTAGTGTGTATCTGCAGTAGGCACCAGTCATGTCAGTCTTGTTAAGTGATGTTGTATGCAGTCTTAGAATGTCAGAAATCTGTGGACATGGTGTACTCAAGATTTTTGGCTACTGCCCTCTCCAAAGTAGAGCTGCTAATATTTCTACTTCTTCCTCACCCATACTTACTTCAGAAATCGGGCAAAGTTAATGGTAGTAGTAGAGAATAATTTACAAGCAAGTGTCTTTTCTAGGATTACATCTATATTAAGAGGTCAGAATTTTTGCAGTTTCTTCAGAACACTTCTAAAAATGAGTTTTGTGAATATTTGAGCCTTTAGAACATAAGAACATAAGAAGAGCTATGCTGGATCAGGCCAAAGGCCCATCTAGTCCAGCTTCCTATGTCTCACAGTGGCCCCACCAGATGTGTCTGGGAGCACACAAGACTAGATATCTGTCTCCTGCTACCACTCCCCTGCATCTGGCCCTTGAAGTGCCCTGGTTTTAAGCCTGGAGATTACACATCTCCATAATGGTTTGTATCCTGTGATGCACTTTTCCTCCAGGAATCTATCCAATCCTCTTTTAAAGGCATCCAGCCTTTCCCAAAGTGACAGTCCAGTGCTCTTTTGCAAACTACAATCTTTCAAACATCTTGCTACTTTTCAGTATTAAAAGAGGTCCAATTTAAAATTGATGCTGGGCCTGTGAAATGAGACTTTATGCATGCAAGACTGCATGTAGCTACTGGCAGTTGTGCCAGCCACTTCACATTACCTGTTTGTGAGGTCTTAGAATGCCAGAAATTCATGAATGTAAGGCATCCTGTACAGAATTTCAAATGCTTCACATAGAAACACCTACACATGCAGATACCCATAAACTAAGCCTTTCAGTCTCATGTGCACAAATATAATTTTCCATATCTACACATTGCGTATGGTAGATCTTTACCTTCACGTAGAGGTACTCCTATGACTAGGTAATTAAACAAATTGGTTGTTAAGTGAGAAGCTTAAGGCATATTGAGGATGCCCCCCTTGCAGGCAGGCCAGAACAGGGAGGCTCTCTGTGAGGTCACAGGAGAAGCAGGAGGGAGAAACAGAGATGGAGATGGCCACTGCTCTGCCCTGTCCGGGTCACATCCCTCCCCAGCAGAGGCACTGAGATAATCGTAGCAAAACCTGTCCCTTGGAAGAAAGAGAAGAGGAGGAAGGTGAGGGGGAAAACACTTGATAGTCCTGCTTCCTCTCCTCTGAGCTGTTGACAAGATAGGTGCAGGCAAGGCTGGGCACTTGGGCTCAGGCCTTGTGGGCTGGAACAGGAGGTCATTCCTGAGGAAGCAGTTCGGCAGCAGTGATGGTTTTGGCCACTGCTGCTGGTTGTAAGTCCCAGCGGTCATGAAACATACAGGTTGCTAAGTGAGGTGTGGCTATGTAAAGTCGAGTCTTTGCTCTGCACCACACACCTCTGTAGAACATGGCAAGTTCAAATCATGTGTGAAGAAAATGCAAATGTTCATAGTGGCAATGGGCAAAACTTATTTCCAGTTCAAGTGAAATAAAAATCTTGAGTTCAAGTGAAATAAAAATCTTGTTTCCCATAAATTCACCTCCCCCCCCTTTTTTTTAGTGGTAGCTTTGATTTTTTTTAGCCTCTGCTAAAACAGTCTTTGCTGGCATACAAATTACACCGGTACCTTGTAAAACAAATTTAATTTGTTCTATGGGTCAATTTGATTTAAGAAAATTTCGTCTTATAAAATGCAGTTTCCCATAGGAATGCATTGAAAATGAATTAATCTGTTCCAGAGGCTGTGGGTTGCTTCATTTTATGAAAAAAAAAACCCTTACAAAATACAGTTTCCATTAGGAATGCATTGGGAACCGATTATTCTGTTCCAGAGGCTAGAATAACATCAAAAACAACTGTGTGTTTTTCCCTGGGTACATGTGGAATGGATTTTTGTCTTGCGAAGCATTCCATCAGGATTTTTTTGTCATGCAAAGCATACCTATTCCCAGATTTTTTTTTCTTCCTACGAGTTTTTTGTCTTACAAGGCATTTGTCTCAAGGGGTACTACTGTGTGCTGCTGTATAAGCAGAAATAAACAACAACAATAAACTCACCCAATGTTACAATAGTGTAACCTTTTTCATAAAACACAGACTACCTCATAGTAGTTGTCAAAGGTTGTAGCCAAGTATTCTAAAATAGTTCGTTCCATCAAGCAACAACTAAGTAATAATAAATCATTCCGAATTTTCAGTGGGTATAATGAAAAAATCATCTGTGATGTGAGGATCCAATTCTGACCTTGTCATTCCCGTTGATTACTTATGTGCAGAAGATTTTTTTAGCTGAACCAGTTTGCCAAATTATATCTAAAGAGTGGATATTAGGACATATAAACACTACCCACCTTAGCTGTGGCGAATTTGATTCCAGAGTGGTTTGAGATGATATGAGACATAACCGGTCAAATTCCACTGAATAGCAAGTTGCTCCTGCATTCTTGCTTGTTTCATACTTGCCATTTGGCCAAATTAGTTTTCTTTCCAGTTCATTCTGACAAGTACAGTAAGAACATAGCTTCTCCCATGGAACAGAAGCCTTACTGGTTACATTTTGGTAGGTGGTTTTTTTTTCTTTTTTCTTTTTCTTTTTGGCTAAAATTTATAATTACTGTGGCTACAAGGAAGGACTGATTTTTTTTCTTTTTTCTTTTTCTTTTTTTTTCTTTTTTGGAGACTGTTTGAATTTACAATGTGAAAAACCCCACTAAGAGTGTTCTAAAGGACCTATTTGTAACCTTTGGATTTGTTTGCAAGCTTACACATTTAGCAGCTTACATTGTACCTAACTTGTGCCTTGCAAGATGAGTGCAAGGCACATTGAAATGAATAATTCTGCAACAGGGCCCAGTCATTTCATGGGAGTTTGCTGAGGCTTTTGGTTAATTGGTTCTTAATAGGAAATTGCATTCAACCGTGGTAGGGTTTCACAGCTTCTGTGGCACACATGATGCTTTGTTGGCCACAACATTGCTTTAAAAATGGTTGTCAGTAGAGATGGGCACGACTCAGAAAAATGTTTTCGTTTTCGTTTTCGGCTAGGGTCCGTTTCGTTTCGTTTCCGTTTTCGTGAGCTAATTTCAAAATTTTTCGTTTTTGTTTCGTTGCGTAACGAAAACGAAAAAACGAAAACGAAAACGAAAATTTTTTCGCTTCTCCCCATTTAGCTCCATTATGTGTTTTTCCAGTAACGAAAAACGAAAATTGGCTCAAAATTAGTCGTTTCGTTTCCATTTTCGGTCCATTTTTGAACCGTTTTTCGTTTTCGTTTCGTTACGTAACGAAAATGAAAACGAAAATACCGCTAAGTCGTGCCCATCTCTAGTTGTCAGGATTCAAAAGATGAGAAGTACATGAAATATCATTAACCATTGCTAAATGGAATTACAAGGGTTTAGAGGCTGTACTCTGAATAACAGAAGTAGAGGACAAACAATAGATGGTGATTGTCTTTTTGACCCACTTATATATTTCCCAGAAGCTTCTAGCTGACCATTGTGGCAAACAGAACACTCCGTTAGATAGACTTGTGTTCAAATCCAGCAGAAAGTTTTTTGGATTCTTAAGATTCTGTACTGGAGTTGTATGCACATTTATTTCAAAAAACACTGTCCCCTGTGCAATACACTTGACTCGAAAGTTCACATCATACTTTGGAGAAGAGGGGGTAAATGGCTGAGGTTTAAGTGGGGTAGGCTTGTTTTGCTATGCCCTTTGTACAGTGTTTCAATATAAGGACACATCTCAGCCTTTTATCATGGTGTAATAAATCCAGCAGTTTTCCTTTTTTGGAAGGTTACATGCTGCCGTGACTTTTCTTCAAGGTGCCATATGTCTAATCTTGAAAATGAATGGGTGGTGTCTTTGTCAGAAATGGGTAGCTGCAGTGGTTTGTAGTGTAGGTATGAGGTCTGCGGATACCATTCTTCTGGTATCGCCAGGACCGAGATGCTGCAGTTCTTAGAATGAGATAAAGTAGTCAAGCTGAAAATGAAACAAAGCTTTAACTGTATTCCTCCTTGTGTTTAGCAGAGATAAACTTCAGTGGAGTCTCAATGCTGCTCCGTTTGGCTTCTGGCAGCAGCTTTAATTGGTAAAATGCAGATTTTTTTTTTGATCAAGAGAGGATTATTCTTGTTATCAGTCTGGAGCATCTTATTTCAAGATGAAAAGGCTTTGCTGAATTACAGATGCCAACATTTTTACAAAGGGCTTTGGCGATTGACATCTCAAAGAGAAAGTATGATTTATTAGCCTATAATAGTGGTGAGCACTGGGCTAGGTCCCACTGATTTGTGAAATTGCTTAATATGAATTGCCTTTTTCTGTAATTCAAGCCGCAGGTTCCTCAAAATATATTTTGTGTATTAAGTAGGAAGCATTATGTACCTGAAAATAGCAGAGCTGTGAGGTTGGGGTGGGGGAAAAGGGGAGGGGAGGAGAAGGGGGGGGAAACTGCTTCTAAATCCATCTTGGTGGTGCTTTTACAGTAGTTTGGCTGATAAGCTGGCAGAGTAAAGATTAATAACGAGCCCTGTTGTTATCAGTACCTGCTTGTCGATCCTCTGTAACAGGCCTGTCTGTTCAGCATGGAAATTATTGATTAAATAAAAATTGCTATTAGATTGTGATGTGATCCATGATCGCAAACAATGGTGGATGTTCCACTTTGGGATCCTGAGTCATGCATCAAGTTTCCTCTTAGCAGTAATTTATATTGTGCTGACACCCACACTCATTAGCTTTTAGCCTTTCCTGCATGTGTCAGGAAAGCACTAAAAGACAGAACAGTAGTAGAAAATAAAGTGGCAGGTAAGAAAACACTAAATGTTCAGACAGAGAAAGATTAAGCAGCTGAACTACATCCATCCATACATTAGTTTTGCTCCACTCAAATTTTTCTCAACCCATGATGCTTTATACTTGTCTCTAACAGCCAGAAAAACGTCCAGATTGGTATGTATGTATGTATGTATGTATGTATGTATGTATGTATGTATGTATGTATGTATGTATGTATGTATGTATGTATGTATGTACATCATATACATATACATATACATATACATATACATATACATATACATACACACATACAAAATTATCATGATCCTAACAGTGATCTCCTGACAAGTCATTTCACTTGTATTTTCCAGATCAGCCACATTCTTCTAAGTCAGTAAAATCTTATACACCAAGCCTTCAAGACAGCAAAAATTGTTCTTAACAAAGCACAGCCTGTATTGTCCAGCCACACTAAGTAATGCTGAATCGCTTATTTCTTGTCTTACAGTGTCTAGCAGAGTGAGGTGATTGAATGAGTTCTGCCGGTTTAACTTAAGATGGGGAGATATGCATTTGTTAGTATTCACAGAAGAAAATGAAATTTCTGCAGTACTGAGGGCAATTACTGTTGTTTTTATTATACAAACTATGAGAAAGATTTCTGGCTGGTCCAAGGTCTTGCTATTATCAAGGGAGTTCTTTTGGAATCTAAGAAATATTCAAAGATGTACCACCCAAACCCCATTTGCAGTCTGAAGAAGGGAAAGAAAACTGACATCTCCTGGTAAACTGGGACACATGCCCCACAGAGAGGTAGACATGTCCCTGCTCCAAAGGAGCTCATTGCCTTCTACAGATTAGACTATTGGTCCAATCGGATTGGCAGAGTATCAGGAGACAGATATATAGTCTTATGCGCTCCCATACGCATCTGGTGGGACCACTGTGAGATACAGGAAGCTGGACTAGATGGGCCTTTGGCCTGATCCAGCATGGCTTTTCTTATGTTCTTATGTCTCATCTGTTATGGTGAGCTCTAGCTTCCAGTGAACTCAGCTGAACTTAGAAATTGTAGCATTTATACTATAGCTATTGAGAAATCGCTAAGAAAAATTAGTTCATTAATGTTAAAGCATTAAGAGGAAATTACAATATTGATTCTTTATGTTAATTTCTAATCAAATTGTCACATAAAAATCTTGTAAAATTACTCAAAAAGGACTAAAATCACCCCCATATTAACAAAATAACATGAAATGGCATGTGTTACTAAACATTCCAATGCTGTTAATTAATGTTTGAAAATTAAAATAATGGAGTTTTAAATGATCGGTAGAATCTTTTAAAATGAATTAACACAGCAAATTCTTCCTCTTACTTAACTGCAGATAACTAAAGATTGAACTAGAGAAATGCCTGTGGATGCTTGGGCTTTTCAGTTTATGGTTTTATACTTCTTGTCAAACAGAACATGATGGATGTCCTTTATTTCAAATAGCACTTTCTGTTTTATCTGAAAATAATGGCTACAGTCTGGCTACACTAAGTATGCAAATATTCATGGGGGCACACACCACACACTTTATTTTATGTGCTATTTTATGCTACTCAGTGTAAGTATTTTATGAAAGAAACATACTTTTTCCTAAACTGGGTGGAATTCAATTTGGATAAATGTGGAAATTTGGAACTTCTCAAATTCTTACTGAAAAACAAGGCTTCATTGCCTTGTTTTGCACCAATAAACTGCAACATTTCTTAGATTTATATTTTGGGTTATGGGATTAAGTACTTTGTCTCTTCTAATGTAAACTAATATAAAGTTTCTGGGATATATAGTTACATTTTTAACTCAAAAAGCCTATTTTACAGACCCGTATGCTGTTTCCAAAACTCAATCGTCCACCTCTGTGTAAATGTTTTAAAAGTTTTTTTAAATAAGTTCTGGAGTTTAGGCAACATATCATGGTTTTTGTATTGATTTCCATGTCGTGAAGATTTCCATTCCTATGGTATCTTATCATGTCTACAAGAAATTAAATTTGTATTGTGAAATCCAATTGAGAGAAATCTGTTTTATTTTTAGGGAGCATGTTGTAGCTGTTCTGAGATGGATGTTGATACTAATTGTGCTAGTATAGAAGAAATTCCAAACCAGATTCTGGGAAGACAGTAACTGGAATTTGAGCTCAGATTTGGAACCTTGAAATACTGATGTTCATCCTATCGGGGACAGAAAATTACATTCTAGTATAGTGGTGGCAGACCTTCAGCACTCCAGATGTTTTAGACTACAACTCCCACAGTTCTTTGTCACTGTCAGTCTAGGCTCAGAATCCTTGGAGTTGTGGTCCAAAACACTTGAAATGCTGAAGGTTTGCCAGCACTGCTCTAGTACTATACATGATCTCGCAAGTCAGGGTGACTGATGCTGCAAGCCAGTCATAGAAAACAGACTTTGATGATGTCTCTGGTGCATGAATTACTCACAGCCATTGAGATAGATTATTTTTTGTTCCTTATCACAAACTGTATAAATTAGTAGTTTGTGCACTGCATCCTGTGATTACTGCCTTTTCCAGGATTGTTGTGCTGTTAAGTATGTTTGGATATTTGTTTGTTTCCTTGATTAACCAATAACAAATTGTGATCTTAATGAAATTCTTCATGGTTTTCACCACACAGCCATCTAGTTCTTAAAGCCTGACAAATACCCAGAGACTTTCAATCTTTTTACAGGAAACTCCTTTCAGACTGAGCTAGAAAAATGCATTTATTTTCTATATATAAATACTGTATAAAAGATATCAGAGATTAAAGGGAAGGTTATGCTGCGTTACAGACGGCTATCTTTATTTTTAAGATAAGATAACTTCTTCTCTGCTGCTTCCCCAGTGGACTTAGTATATATGTCCTAAGGGTAGGTCCTTTCTCTTGGGTCAGGGATATAATAAGGCAAATTTTCCCTCTCTCCAGGATATTGTGTTTGCCTTGCTGTGTTTAAATTGCTGCCAAAAGCCCTTCAGCTGACAATACAGTGTTTTCTTTGTACAGTGGCCAACTACTGATCCATCCTTGGGGATGTTTCTGTCCTTAGTATTTAAACGTATAGAGTGGTCATAGTTAACCTATTGATGGGTGATGAAAACATAGGTAGCATTAATTGATAAGCACTGAAAAGAAGGGAGGAACTTACATTTGGAATGAGAATAGGAGCTGCGTGTTATGTTTCATTTATTCCTATCAGGTTGTATTTGCCCTCCTGCACTGCAATTTCCAGTTCCAGCATATCCTATTATTAACAGCCTTGCTCTGCTTTTGCAAACATAAGGGCACATTTCCTTTACAATATCTAGAATAAAACGCAGCACGAAAATTACCCAGTGTTGAATTATCTTCAAGATCAATTCATGAATCAATGAAGGCTGGGGCAATGTACTTCCAATGGCTTGTATCCATTTCCTTTCCTTTCCTTCTTTATATATGGAGCTGCCAGCAGAATTGTACCCAAGGCAAAATTCAAGGCTATTTTGTAATTCAAGCTAAAGTGAAACATCAAGGAAATGTCACTGGGAAGTGCAGAGAACCCCCCTGACAAATGTTGTAGGAAGCAAAAAGTGTTTCAGTAAGAATAACAAGAACTGAACATAAGGATTTTGAACAACCCTCTCCAGATGTCTGAAAAAGAAGTCCTGCAAGCACCTAAGCTGCACTTGTTGAGGTAGGGAAGTAGAATGCATCCTGGTGAGTATTAACACTTAAAAAACCATAGATTCCAGAAAAATCCTCCAGTTGGACTTTTAGTCCACTGTTATTGCAGAAGAAACAAAGTGCTTTCTGTTTGAGTGAAGGTCTGCACATAATGGCAAGTACCTCTTCAAAGCCTAAAAAAATTACTTTTGGAAATTAAAACTCAAGGTCTTGTGGCAATTCTGAGTTGTAAATTTTAAAAATGTAACTTTTCAGAGATGAGCTAATTGCAATGCATGGGCCAATTCTACCTCTCAGTTTGCCCCTTGACTTAGTATGTTTCAGGGGATACCAGTCTTTTGAAAGGGACTTCTCAATCTGCTACTTTGTCCCATCCTTTATTGATGGCAAATCATTTAACATTCCTTTTTAGTGGGACAGGGAATGATAAGCCAATGAAAGAAAGATTGAAATGCATTAAAAAAGATTGTCCTTTGTGTTTATGTTGATTTGGAACAACTCTCTTATTAAAACCACCTAAATGACAGATTTCACACATTGCCTTCCATGAGCTGAACTCATAAACACATAGGAGGAGTATATGACCGTTTATTTTTAGGTGCCTAGTGTGGAAATACCTGTATGTCGTACTCTCCTCTTGGAGCTGCGGTGTTTCATATAATAGATGGATAATCTCATATTTGAATGCTTCCTCCAAAGTAAAACATTTCTGCATATAAAAACTAGAATGTTAGAGCCAAGAGCCCTTTCCATGAGGAACTACTTTCCCGCTAGAACAGCATTTGTAGGTGTTAGTAATGCTATGCCACCTGATTACTCACCTATGCCTTAAGTACCTAAGGGTGGTGCCACAGGGTGATTTTATCTGATAATGTAGCTCAGTTCTACATTGGTGTTTATCCTGAGATTCCAACTATTTCACAAACACTGCATGAAAGAATATTGTTCTTATTGTATTTTACTAGATGGAGAACTGTCCAACTCATTCATAGGTTGAAGTCCTGTTGTCAAGTGTACGCCAAACTGTAATGTTTGGTTGTTTTGTTTCTTCCTAATAAACAGACTGTCCCTGCCACAATTTTCAAGGTACACACTGAGCCAGTGTGTCTCACCCAGCCCTGAGAAATGCAGCAGGGATGGTTTGTTTACCTGGAGAGTTGGACTGAAAATGATAATTTGCCTTACAGTAAGCCTCTGGAATTCAGCCACAGAAGCTGTATAGTTATGATCAACGCATAGAACATGAGGAAGTGCAGCACAAGAGACTGAATGTGTTAGCACTTGCTTTTTCAACATGTTGTAATAAATGAGCACTGCTTGTTCCTCAGAATTTAAAGAAGCTTAAGTTATTAGGCCACCTTAAGGATTTGTAGACTGATGTGTCCTAAGAACTTGAAAATGGCTTAAATTCTCATGCTACCTTAATGACATTAGATCAAGAGGAAATAATAGTATTGCATCATTATTGGATGGAGCATAGAGTGACTTACTCACTCCTGTATTCGGGGCTAATAATATAGTGCTATACATGTCTGCTGAGAAGTCTCATTGAGTTGAATGGGTCTTTCAGATGAGTCAGCAGAGGCTACAGTATGAAAGTTGTGAGCAATTGCTGTGATATATCTTACAACAATAACATGAGACTGTTATGTCCACTACATTGTAGTTTTCTGTTTTCTAAGCTCAGTTTTTTTCCATAGTTGTGAAGTACATTCCCCAGTGTCTTGCTTATGGTTGACATGATTCCAAGTTCTCCTTTAGAGGTCTAACCTCCCTCAGTCAAGCCCCCTTCCCATTATGGTTTGTATGAAATGCTTCTGGAATCCTCTTCCTTTACAAAGATAAGAGCACATGTACAGCAACCCAATGGGAAGGCTTACTAGTCACAAGGATTCAAACAACCCGGTCAATGGTTCCACTTCTAATAGCCCACACAGTATCAACAGCTATCATATTTTTATATTTTCTGTTTATATGAATGTACAAAATTCAGTCTCACAAATACACACACTCTCTATGACTGACACTGTCCAATTCTCACTGTCTTGAAGAAGGCACCTTTTTGTTTCACATGTGAGAATGAATCAAGTCATGATTTTTGTCTTTAAGAGGACCCAAGGCAGCTTACATAATTACAGGACAAAATTTAAAACTAAAAATGATATGTATGCGAATATTAAAGAGGAACAAAGATCTATCACTGACAGAAATGGAAGGAATACTAAAAACATTCACAGCAGTAATGCATGAAATCAATTTTAAAATTCCACTCAAAAAGCCCTTTACTGATGAAAAGCTTACCTAAAGAGAAAGGTCTTTGCCTGCTTCCAGAAGGACAGCTAAGATGGGGCCAGTCCGGACTGGTGTGGGAGGGAATTCCAACGTCTGGGAGCAGCACTAGCCATAGGCAAAGAGAGGCAGCTGCTTCAGACTTTAGGTGCTAGGAGACTAGCAGCAAGATGCTGGAAGACAGGGCTATGGGTGCTAGACAGCCTGCCCTGGATCTTCTAATGTACCTTGCTGTCTTTATGTCAGAAGGCACTATTCCATCACCTGGATTGGAATAAGATTTGGCTGTCACTTCTAAATATGAATTTGGTGTGTGCCGTCTTATTCTTTATCTCAAAGACCACTACTTCCTATCAAACATGTAGTGTATAGCACAACGTAATACTGTAATATCTCATTTGACAACACATGGCTTGCCTTATTCAACTGAACAAAAGCTCCAGTTTCACAAATTCCCTGACTTTTAAAATTCTTACTTAGGTAGTTTAGGGAACTTTCTGCTGGGCACATATGACCTTTCCTTCTTTTTTCTCTTCAGCTTATTTATAAGGTAGTTATGAGGCTAGAGAGAGGTGGGCTGGCAAATATTGATCTTAAATAGTTATTTCCTGGGTTGTTCTGTTATTGTTCAGTAGTTCAGTCGTGTCCGACTTTTCGTGACCCCATGGACCAGAGCTGGCCAGGCCTTCCTGCCTTCCACTGCCTCCTGGAGTTTGGTCAAATCCATGTTCGTTGCATCGATGACACCGTCCAACCATCTCATTCTCTGCCTTCCTCTTTTCCTTTTGCCTTCAATCTTTCCCAACATCAGGGATTTTTCCAAGGACTCCTCTCTCCTCATGAGGTGGCCAAAGTACTGGAGACTCAGCTTCAAAATCTGTCCTTCCAGTGAACATTCGGGGTTGATTTCTTTCAGGATGGATAAGTTTGATCTCCTTGCAGTCCAGGGGACTCTCAAGACTCTCCTCCAGCACCACAGCTCAAAAGCATCGATTCTGCGGCAATCAGCCTTCTTTATAGTCCAGCTCTCACTTCCATAGATCCCTACTGGAAAAACCATAGCTTTGACTATCCTGACCTTAGTTGGCACAGTGATGTCTCTGCTCTTTAGGATGCTATCTAGGTTTGCCATTGCTTTCCTCCCAAGAAGCAGGCGTCTTTTTATTTCGTTGCTGCAGTCGCCATCTGCAGTAATCAAGGAGCCTAAGAAAATAAACTCTGTCATTGCCTCCATTTCTTCCCCTTCTATTTGCCAGGAAATGATGGGACCGGTGGCCATGATCTTAGTTTTTTTTTTATGTTGAGCTTCAGCCCATTTTTTTCACCCTCCTCTTTCATTCTCATTAAGAGGTTCTTTAATTCCTCCCCACTTTCTGCTATCAGAGTAGTATCATCTGCGTATCTGAGGTTGTTAATATTTCTTCCGGCAATCTAAATTCCGGCTTGTGATTCATCCAGACCTGCCTTTAGCATGATGTACTCTGCATATAAGTTAAATAGGCAAGGTGACAGTATACAGCCTTGTCGTATTCCTATCCCAATATTAAAGCAGTCAGTTGTTCCATATCCAGTTCTGACGGTTGCTGTTCTGTATCTTTCCCTTTCTCCCTTGCATTTTGCGTCCCTTCTCTCCTCCGCTATTTGTAGGGCCTCGTTGGACAACCACTTTGCTTTCTTGCTTTTTTTTGGGGGGGGGGAGTAGTTTTCATTGCTGCCTCCTGTACAATGTTACAAGCCTCCACCCATAGTACTTCAGGTGTTCTGTCCACCAAATCTAGTTCCTTAAATCTATTCTTCACTTCCACTCTGTATTCATAAGGGATTTGACTTAGATTATAGCTGACTGGCCCAGTGGTCTTCCCTACTTTCTTCAGTTTAAGTTTGAATTTTGGTATAAGAAGCTGATGATCTGAGCCACAGTCAGCACCACAGTTTTTGCTGACTGTATAGAGCTCCTCCATCTTTGGGTTGTTTAAAAACCCTTTTTAAAATAGGATGCTTAGGAAATCCTTTCTTTGATTTTTCTTGAACCTATTGCCGGTTAGCTTCCATGGGTACTTCATGTTACGCTGAACGAATACATATGTAGAGGTATACAGTCAGTACAAACTAAATAAAGATCCCTCCCACCCACCCACCCCCTTATATTCATAAGACACAAGGATTGTGACACCAAAATTTAATTTCGTTAGGTTGGGGGGGGGAAGAACCCTCGTCTGATCTTGTCCCTGGAATGTGACATTTCATGGGTGTAATAAGGTTAAAAACATTATAAATTGAAACTCTCTTAATCCTTATTATGCTCTGTACTAAAGCTTCTCTTTTACATAATACTCTTATTTCAGAAGATTCTTTGTTTTGCAGACTAAAATCTAGCTATTCTCTCCCATAGCTGAGACCAAGGGAGTCAAAACACCATGAAAAATCCAAAGGTAATTATCAGAATAAAAGAACCTGGAAGTAGATCACAGACTTTGGAACATTTTCAGGGGGATTTTGGTGCACGCTTTATGTTGTTTGAAACATGGTATTATTTGTGGCTACCTCATTCGCTCATGAATATTCTTTCCAGTGGGAAAAATAGATCTCAAATCGTAGCAGCAGGTAGAAAAATGATAATCTAATAGATACATGAATAAAAAAATGAAGTATACATTTATTTTCACCTGTGCATGATGACACATAGATGATCAAAGTTGAAAGAAGTATACAAGGATGTTAGATATAATGCAGTTTTCCTAACTTTACCCCTAGTTTTTGCTTATGTCCAGGACTTATGTCCAAGACTGGGATTTAGCTCACACACCTGGGCCTAACAGTCATGTTTTATGTAGTAAGGACCAATGGGACATCCATGAATTGAATATTCCCATGAACAAATTGGACAAATGCCTGATATGTCTAAATTTTTGCAATAAGACTGGAAGGGTTGCATAGATCATGTGAATTGCACATACACTTTCATACATGGTTATTAATTTACATCTGTTGTTCATGTGGCTCAAGGTTCTCAGCTTCTGATATTTGGTGCAAGGGTTCCCCTTTATGTACAGTTTTATTTCTGATAGTTGGCAGAGTACTATACTGTATATCCCATAGGACCACTAAATAGATTAACTAGCCATGGAAAGACAGAACTCATTGCCTGCTTTACAAGCTCTTCAAGTTAATTTCCTAATGTAATACTTATTTGAGAATGTTTATTTTTAATGTTATGCTTTTCTGATTGTTTCTATGTACTTATATTAGATTCCAAGTACTATTTTAAAGACTGGTTTATTCTCTGCTTGTGCGTACATTATGACTGGCTATGAAGCAAAAAAGTATTTGATTAGAACAGAGAAACTACAACTATACCTCCAGTGGTCAGTGAGATTCCCGACCACCACCACTTGGACTCAGGGCTGCAAGTGGGGGGGGGAGCAAGCCGGGCATGTGCCCCAGGGCACTGGGATTGCCGGGGGAGGGGGGGCAAAATGTACCATACACTGCATTCCCAGGCTTTGAGGGGAGTAACCTTGGACTTGAAGGAAGCCTCTGGATGGGTTGGGGTGGGGGAGGGGGAATGCTTCAGTGGCAGGGTACTTGGCCTGTGCCTTTGTGCCTCAGGAGAAGAATGAGCAGCTTCACTGGCCCAGGTGGCACCAAACCTAGTTGGAGGCCAAACTGGGAGGCCTTGATGAAGACAGCTTCTTCTAAATAGATGTGCCAGTGCATGTGTCTCTGTTTGTAATGTTTTTAACCTTATTACACCTATGTTTGTCTGGGTCAGAAACAGAAAGACAGAGTGAGAATTGTACCTCTTCATCCTGGTTTTAATTTACTGTAATATCATTTAGAATGGCTGATAATGCAAGGAACTCTCTTTAGAAGTGGAGGAAGAAATGTTTAGAACCTTGCCATGCAGCCTCATCATTTCAGGCTGTATATAACTGGACCATATGAATGAATTTGTGTCACTGTAGTACAAGATATGTAATCAAAAATGAACGAAATGTACAGTTCAGTTATCAAAGCTTTCATTGTTTGTATGATACTATATATTTGCTGTTGGAGTGTTGCTGTTACTTATTCAGCTCCTGTGAATAGCTGTATAATTAGCTACAATTGCCTCGTCTTCTTTTGTCAATGGCTCAGTAATCAATCTATAAAATGGATTTAAATGAGGCCTTTTATATTATTTGTTGTAACTCTGCAAACGTGTGATCACTTACAAGTGATCTTGTAAGGAAAACCCCTGAAAATCTCAATTCATTCATGAGAATACAGATTGAGTTTATTTTTAATAAAGTTTCATTAAGTGGTTTAAACTAAGTAAAACTAGCTGAATGATAGAGCAACATAAAATTTAAAGCAATGAAACAACAGAAGCCAGAACAGTGGACTATAAATAGTCACTCTGCAGCACTTCCTGTCACCTGAAACTATATGTCACTGATGGCAAAACTTTTAGAGACCGAGTGCCCAAACTGCAATTCAAAACCCACTATTTTTTTTTTTTGCAAAGTGCCAATATAGCAATTTAACCTGAATACAGGTGGCTGTGAAGGGTGCCCACAGAAAGGGCTCCGAGTGCCACCTTTGGCACCTGTGCCATAGGTTAACCAACACTGCTATATGTTGTCCATTTCTGATGGATTTTTATAATTTCAAGCTGCTTTAAAAATCAGTCTTAGTTCAACTAAGATACAGGTATGGCATTTTCTATTCTTTTATATGTTTTTATGAGGTATAATTAAATGATATATTTGATTAACCAGGATGACAGAAAATAGCGGAAACCAAAAAAGGGATATCACCAAGATTTGCCAAAACAAAACAAAGCTGGAGAAGCAGAATTGTAAGGGAACTAAAAGCTGGAAGAAAGTTGATGTTGATTTTGTCAAATATGGAAGATCTTTAGGTAAAATAAAATGTGTGCCCCACGCAAGGAGGTGAACTGCACAGACGTGTTTTGTAGATGGATAGGAAAAGCATCAAACTGAGAACGAAAGAGATTACTGTGTCATGCAACATCCTCTAAATTGCAACTTCTTAGTCAGAGTGGATCTGATGCACAAGGATTAATGCCTCCATTCTGAGAATTTACTTACTTATTTATGAGCATTTTTACCCCGCCTTTCTCCTTGGAAAAGAACCCACAGTGTCTTACAGTAATGAGGGACAGTATATAACCCAGTACATTTAATAGATATTCAAGTTTAAGAACAGGGAATTGAGGGGCATCTTACAGCATTAAGTGACAACATTAAAGCTAAAAGAGAATGCGAGTATTTAAAGAAACAAATAAAAATTCCATAATGAGGGATGGAACTAACATTGAAAACACAGGTGTACTTATGAAGTCAGTCAATGTAATGTAAGGTAGACCATCTAAAGTTATGAGGCATGGAAACTAAACATTGAAAACATACTGTCAATGCAATCATACAAGAAGAGGTATAAAGACAAAGTTATAAGTCTGTGCAGTCATGTATGGTCGATTCATCTAAAAGTCACTTAATAGGCGGTCCATCATTCAGGGAAAGCTTGTCTGAAGAGAAAGTTCTTTGACTGTTTCCGGAAAGACAGCAGAGCTGGGGCAATCCTGGCCTCTAGTCGGAGGGAGTTCCAGAGTCTGGGCGCAGCAGCCGAGAAGGCCCTTTCATGTGTTCTCATGAAATGTACCTGTGAGAGTGGTGGAAAGGAGAGAAAGGCCTCCCTGATGACCTTAGCACCTGAGCCAGTTCATTCTGTGAGGTTCGATCCTTGAGGTAGTTTGGACCCAGATCGTATAGTGCTTTGTAGGTTAAGGGGAGCACTTTGAATTGTGCCTGATAGGTGATTGGCAGCCTGAGGAGCTACTTTAATATGGGTGTAATTTGATCTCTGTAACCCGCCCTAGTCAGCAATCTGGCTGCTGCATTTTGGACCTGTTGAAGTTTCCTGAGACTTTTTATCGGTAGTCCCAAATAGAGTATATTACAATAGTCTAGCCAGGACGTCACTAGAGCATGTGTCACTGTGACCAGAGCACTGTGACCCTTCTCAAGAAAGGGGTATAACTGGCTTTAATTGTGCAAATGCGCTCCTGGCCACAGCTGTGACCTGGGCATCTAGGCTCAAGGAACTGTCGAGGAGGTCACTCAAGCTTTGCACCTCTTTTTTTTTTCAGTTGGCTGGTGATCCCATCCAGTACAGTTTGCATTCCTATCCCTTGTTCTTCCTTTCAACTGACCAGAACCACCTCTGTCGTGTCTAGGCTAGAAGTCTGGAAGAAGGAGGTCCTTTCTATTCTTGGCTAGTTTTATAGTCTGCAACTCACCTGTATTGAGAAGCTAGGTTTTGGGGGTGGGGGGCTTGCATTCATACAGTTGCCTAACCTATGTAGATCTCTCATAACCTTTGTATTAAAAATTAGCTGTTTGTTGTATAAAAACAAGGTGTTTGTTGTCACTGATGTTTGCTGACTTGCACTTTGCATAGTGGTTGGTTGAGTTGTTATTGCTGCCACTGGTTCTACTGCTGGTGGAAAACCTATGTCCGGAAAAAGATTGCTTGTCAGTGTCTTCTAAAAATGAAGGAAGTGTCTTATGTATGTTCACTTCTTTTTCCACTGTCCAGAAGGAGCTTTCACCCTATGTCTAGCTTCTTCTTCTTCTTGGTCTCTGTGAGTTAACACATATATCATGTCTCAGTTCCTTTTTTGGCTGCCACTATAGTCACATTTGCAGGATGTGGTGTGGGATCCAACTTTAGAAAAATATGGCATGGCACTAGTACCTATGATTCTTAATCTAGGCTTGCTATGAACCTCAGGAGCTTAGGAGCCTATCCAGGTGCATTGTGGAATCTATAAATGAATGTCTAAGAGGAATAAGTACAGTATATATAAAGTTATGTTTATGTCATTGGTCCCTGGTCCAGCTCTTTACTGGTGCATCACTTCTCCTTCTTAGAAAGAAGGAACCAAGCCCTCTCAGCTGTTCCTGGATGACACTGGGAGCCATGAGAGAAAGGTAGATGAGGAGCAAGGGGCTCTCAGCCAAGTGGTCGGCTCCCAAACCACTACTTCTATCCTGATGAAACAAAACAAGAGAGTGAAGTACATGAGCTGGTCCTTGCTGGAGCCAGCTGAGCCCCAGCTATGAGTCAGCCGGCTGAAGGCAAGAAAGCAAATCTCAGTTGTCTCCATTCACTGCAAAGGGTTTGAAAGATGAGGCTTCAGGAGGGGGAAGACCCTCTGCAGTCCACATCAGTCCAATGAGCAGAACATTTCCCCTGTCAAAAGTTGTCAGGACTTTTCTTTCTATATGCATGCTTATCAGGAGGTTTGTATCTTAGAAACCAGATTGGGGGTGGGGTGGGGCAGGGCAATGTATAGACTGCACAATTAAATTGTAAATACCTAGAGTGTATTTGAAGCACCATGGAGAGGTATCCAGTTACATAAGCAGCACCCTTTGCTTGTGCTTTTTCGTTGGGTGCAATAAGTAGTAAAGGCAGAAGAATAGTCAGAAATACTGCTGAGTCAATAAAACCTATACTTATGGAATTATTCAGCTTAGATAATTCTAAACTTCTGCAGGACCTTTCATCCTTCCTTCTTTTGTTCCTCTATTTGATGAAGACAAGACTTTCTTCTTAATTTACAAGAGTTCAGTAATATATGCTGACAAGATGTTCATTTCACAGACAAAGCTGGCTCCAATCATTTCTTTGTCTTTCTGGATACTATATATTTGATACTATATATTTACTATATATTTACTGCCCCAGTTCACTTTCACAAGAGCGCCGTATGTGTACACTCTCAGTCTGCACCCTTGCCATATGAACAGTCTACAGACACATGTAGTTGAAATGTAAACTCTTAAAGATTGAATGCTTCACAGCACATCTGCTCAGCTTGCATATTTTGTGTGCTGCTGTAACTTTTAAGAAAAAAATGTTAATAGAAAAAGATCTATCTTTTATAAGAAACTTAAATGTTTGTCAAAACGGTGCCATGTGAGAATTCATATAATCCCATGTTGAAGCTGTCCCTAAGTAAACAATGTAAGATGATGCTCTGGGAATCAGAATATTGTGCTGCCATTACACACTTGATGGCTTCATCATGTTATTCTATTCATTTTCTTTAAAATAACTTTCCATTCTTTAATAGGGCAGGGGTTTACTGAGTTGTCCCATTTTATTCCCAAATATTCATGACAAGCACATAAAACCTGAGTTAGACAGCCACCTAGAGGCTTCTCCGTGAAAGATTCATATTTGTTTATTTCTGTACATATTTATATGTTGGGTTTTCTGCAATCTTGACCTCCTAAGCAGTTTAGGAATCAAAGGAAAACAGACCTATATAGTCCTGAGTCCTTGGATCATCTTTAAACATGTGTCACAAGAAAAGGATAAACAATAAACACTCAAATAATATCCAGTTAAAAAGCCATTACGCTGATTAAATCAAGACACATATAAAATTAAATTTTGTTTTCAGCTCCTACATGGTGAAACTGAGTCAACTAATATCTGAGCTTTTTTAAGAATTTGCAAGATCAATAAAACAGAACATTTAAAATTTTTTTGTATTCATACAGCATATAAACAACGACCACATACATGGGGAAAAGAAAGAGTTCGTATGTCGGTGGCTGGATTGTTCTCGAGAGCAGAAGCCATTTAAAGCCCAATACATGTTGGTTGTACACATGAGGAGGCACACAGGAGAAAAGCCACACAAATGCACTGTAAGTAACTGTCATTAAATCCATACAACATACCAATTTAATGTTTCCTGTATCTGTTTGCAACTTGTGGACAAGTTAGGGCTGATCCAGGATCCTGTCCTTCTGTGAAGAGAAAGCAGGAAATATCAGATTATTTGGAATGGAGACTGAACTCTGAAGAATACCCATAAGTTCTTTCAGAACCTAATGTAACTAAAAAGAGAGATGGAATTATGCTGATATCTCATGTCACAACCCAAGGTATTTCCTCTGAGGCATGATGCCCCACATCAAGGCACAGGCAGGCTATTTCATTCCTTAATTGTGTCTCAAATATGTTAGGGGCTTCAGCCCAGAAACTGAAGAAAAGCACAACTCAGGAAGGATCAAAATTTTCTGCACTTGAGCAGCTCTCTCTAAGAGCAAGATTTTTGCATCAATTTTTATTTTTCAAGGGCAGCCTCACACAATTTTCATTTTAGGAAGCCCAATAAGAGGTTAGTATGACTGATTGGTTGGATAGCCTATAGTAGAATTATTTTCCATTATTCGGTCTGGCCTTTTAAAAAAGTTGTGTTGTTCAGTAGCCATTAAAACATCTCATGAAGGTGAATTCCATAGGCATTCCTCATTCAAGAAGTTCACTTTTGAGATAAACCCATCAGGCCCAATTTAACTTACTTCCTCTATCTGGAATGGATCTTTAGGCTGAACACTGAACATAATATAAATGAATAAAGAGCTAGCCTGTTCTTTGATGTTTTCTTAGAAGTAAGTCTTAGTGAAATGGAGCACCTGGCTACGGAGCCACAGGTCAGGAGTTCGACTCCCCACTGTTCTATTTATGAGAGGAAATGGCCTGGATGCTCCCAGGCTGTCCCCAGAAAATGGGAATAGTAAACCACTTCTGAGTTCTTGGTACCAAGAAAACGCCGGCAAGGGGAACCATAAGTTGAAATTGACTTAATGATAGAAGACTCAATCATAATGTTCATGAATGAGTTTTCCTGTGTTCAGTAGTGCTTATTCACATGTAAATATGCAGAGGATCACAGCCACATTACAGTGTCAAAAAAGCCTCCCCCTATACATCAATATAGGCTTTTATGTTTCTCCTTCTTCTCTGATGTCTTGATGGGTTAAACTAAAGAAAAGAAAGAAATTATGAAGATGTTGCTGTTATGGTCAGATCAGAGCAAACTGTTTTCCTTTTGATGTCCTCCTGCCCTCCATTTTCTGTAAAAACCAAAAATGTGTGTCTAAATATATATCTTGTCTGCAGTTTGAAGGCTGTACAAAGGCCTACTCCAGGCTGGAAAACTTGAAAACCCACTTGAGATCTCACACTGGAGAAAAACCATATGTCTGTGAACATGAGGGCTGCAACAAAGCATTCTCCAATGCATCTGATCGTGCCAAACACCAAAACAGGACTCATTCCAATGAGGTAAGGAAGCACATGGGTAGCAAAGTCTCCCAACAATAAAGTAAGGCTTGTAGGGATATATCAATGTTCTTTGAACCATGGCAAGCCTAGTCTTTCATGTCTATGTTGTGACTTTAAGGCTGATTCTCTCTCTCTCTCTCTCTCTCTCTCTCTCTCTCTCTCTCTCTCTCTCTCTCTCTCTGTGTGTGTGTGTGTGTGTGTGTGTGTGTGTGTGTGTGTGTGTGTGTGTAGGAAAAGGAAACATATATAACTGCCCTCAAAATACAGGTTGTTTGAAGACTAGAATGCTGCAGCAGTTCAATTTGTTTAACAGAGCAAACATAAATGGTAGATAGCTTTTTTCCCCAATGTGTGGACCTTTTACTTAATCAGATCAAGTTCCTGTAGTTATACATCTACTTTTACTGAGATTTCCCTGAAATAAATATGAAATGATATTTACCAGCTTCCCATTTATGACCTGGGTCTTAAAATTATTTTTAAGCTAACCCTCAAAGGTTTTAATTTTTTCCACAACTGGAAAAAATCAGTTATTTTTGCTATTCTTCTGTGGTGCTATCTGCAATATTTTAAATGTGTTATTTAAAAATTTGCCAACAAATATACACCTCTCCCTTAAATTGCACAGGTCCAAACTTTGTGGTTTTGATTATACATTGTTAGATAGATAGATAGATAGATAGATAGATAGATAGATAGATAGATAGATAGATAGATAGATAGATAGATAGATAGATAGATAGATAGATAGATAGAT
>JAHTLZ010003542.1:31057820-31096322 GCA_023846285.1 Phrynocephalus versicolor
GATAGATAGATAGATAGATAGATAGATAGATAGATAGATAGATAGATGCACTGCAGTGAAGCATCTCCTCATGACCTTCAATCCTGTACTCAGGTAGGTGGCTTGAGATTGACAGCCTTCCATCCTGCCTTCAATGTACCATATCATTGGGGGGGGGGTGATGGGCAAGGTGTAGCTTGCATAATAGAATTGTAAACCATCCAGAAAGAGCTTTAAACACTATAAAATGGTGTATAAGCAGCACACTTTATGTTTAGCTTTGTGGAGAAAGGCAGGGTAAACAATACACTACCTAAATAATAAATAAATAAATAAATAAATAAATAAATAAATAAATAAATAAATATTGTATCCCTGGGCCTTCAGAACCCCATGAATTTAATACCAAAGTCATCAGTGTGGTCTGTTTGCCCCCTAAACAAAACTTGAATTCAGCTTCTAGATCACGAGGTCATAAGGATCTTTAAGGCTCATTACACATATTACTGTACTACTTCTAAGGCTCACAGTGTTTCTGTAGTTTAATTAGTCACTGCTGGGACAGTATCCCTAAAACACCAACTGGATTTTGTAATAGAAACATAGGCTGAGGTTAGTTTATGGACTAGTTCTATTCCTGTACAATTATTGTGTTGCATCTTTCCAACAGCTGACCCACATACAGTTTCACAAACTTGCTTTTGGTATGCTAGGGATTGCTACTCAATTCCTCTTGTGCTCATAGAACATGAATTTTGTCCCTTCACACAAGTTATTATACATGTTCTTTCCACCGCGGAAATATTTCTTTGAATTTTGCCTGGAATTCTTGCACAGACGAACATGGTTACCTTTTCCAAAAGTTCTATCTATCCAAATGTTATTCAAGGAGGAGTCTCAGAAAGATTTTCATTGTTGTTTGCTAGTGACACCTGCTGGCTAGTGCTGTGTTTTCATGCCCATTCTCAATTTTCAGTTTGTAGCTACTTCTAATGACCTCACTTTCCTTTAAGCATCTTCATCCTGTTCCCCAAAAGACTGCTGCTCACTTGGATGCCAAGTGTAAGAGCTAGCTTTAAAGTACGCTCCTTTGGTTCTTTTATAGTTTATAGTTTTAATGTCATTTATTCTAGATGAGAGTAATACCAATAATAATTTTGAGACCTAAGACCTATTTATACAATAGCCAGAAACACCCATAATCCTGTGGACTAGAAGCATAGGAATTATTGGACCTCCCCTCTGAGGGAGATAGAATGTTATTATTTGAGACAGAGATCCCCATTTTAAAAATTTCAAACACCTTATGAAAACTTCAGGAAATCCATCACCCCATTATGAGAGCTCCAACGTCAGGAGGGAATTAAGGATGTTACATGGGTGGATTTGTGAATGCTTTTTCACTCCCAGATTAGCCTCACCAAACAATGCCATCCCTGTTGAATGTGAAGGATGGCATATTAACAAACAAAAACATGAAGGAAGTCAAAGAAATATGCGGCAAGTCTCTGGTCTGGCTTGCAGCCTGCTAGCATGAGCTCAGCACAGCATAGCTTTGGATGTGGTTGATTGTCTACCATTTGAGTTGCCCTCTGTGCTCTGTAGCACCGAATAGCCTGTAATTTAAAAAGGGAACATTATAGGTTGGTGTAAAGGACACGGCTCTTCATCCAGGGGACTGTGTGTTTCAAAACCTGCCCTGCATGCTGACAGTATTCATCTTGTTGTCATAATATTCATCCTACTGTCGTGCATATTATTATCTTTTCTCATTGATAATTTTAAAAATTTCAAATTAGCACTTTTCCAATCCAGTTACTGTATTCACAATTCTATAACTCTTCTTAGACTTATTTACTCATGACTCAACAAAGCCAGAAGGAACTGGTTATACAGGAAAGGCCATTGAGCCTGCATAGTACCCAGTTATTATCTGGTGTAAAAATAATATGTAGTCCAGCTCAATTCTATGTAAAGATCTGGACGTTTGAATTTAAGACAGCCCTGCTCTGTTTTCTCCCAAAGCAAATAAGCCTAAAATATTTTTATTTATTTATTTATTTATTTATTTATTTATTTATTTATTTATTTATTTATTTATTTGATTTGATTTGATTTGATTTGATTTATTTAATTTATATACATCCCATCTAGTCCGGGGCCCACTGTGGAATATTATCCACACTTGCTAGGAGACAACAGAGGTCAGTGCTAATCAACTGTTTACAATACTGTTAATATATTATCTTTGGATGTCTCATGGGAGAAACCAAAACTAACGTTGCCATTGTTTTTCACTTACAGAAACCTTATGTTTGCAAAATACCAGGATGCACAAAGCGCTACACGGACCCTAGTTCTCTACGAAAGCATGTGAAAACTGTGCATGGGCCCGAAGCACACGTCACCAAGAAGCAGCGTGGAGACATCCATCCAAGGCATCCCCCATCAAGAGACCAAGGCAGCCATTCTCGAACCAGGTCCCCAGGCCATCAGACTCAGGGTGCGATTGGTGAGCAAAAAGACCTCAGCAATACTACCTCAAAGCGTGAAGAATGCCTCCAAGTCAAAGCTGTCAAGTCAGAGAAGCCAATGGTATGTAACCTTTTGTGTCTTTTTAAATTCTTCCTCCCGTTGATTATTCCCTATGCCCAGTGAGAGGTTTAAAAGAAGATGGGGTAACTAACTTCCCTATGGTTCCACGATTTTTGATGTCCAGGAGCATTACAGCCCTCTTGCACAATTCTCTTTCCATTCAACAGGACCTGCACAACAGCAGCTTTGGTTTGCATTCTTAGTTAGTTAATGGAAACCTGGTTTCAAATTAGTTGGTATTTAAATAATCTTTAAATATTCATTTAAATTTTGGTAGTTATATATGTAGATATAGGCATATCTCTCACCTCATCTACTAGTGCGGAATGAGGGCTGCCCATGTGCCCTACTGTGACGAACAGGGTTGTCTATGAATATGTATTGTTATTTATGCATATTTATGTGAGTGTTTAGGAAAGCCAATCAGTGAGTATGGCTAAAGGCAATTAATGCATAGAACCATGTTGTAAAAGAGAGCTGAAGCCACAGAGTCTTAAGGCAGTTAACATCTAAGAGAGTTGTTTAACAGTTAGACAGGTGTGAGATCCTGAGACTGGTTAGGGTCTGGTATATAGATATATATAAGTATAGTTGCTGATACAAAGAAGTAACTGTATGATTAAATAAGATATTATAATGAACTACATGTTATGAAAGCATCTAGGTGAATCGGCCATCGCTATATCAATAACATTCAAGATACATTTGAGATTCAATAAATGTCACGAGTTTTATTTTGAAAACATACAACTTGGTGTCATACTCTCTTATTAAAAGAAGTAAAGTGATCCAGGAAACTGCTGGTGGCAGCAGAAATATTAAAAGTGTGGGCAGTGTACGTCACACCTACTCATGGCTTCAGATGGGCAACTGCAGATAATGATAAATGTCTGTGCCGTACTGGGGAGCTTCATACTTGCATCTAAATTCCTCCTACCAGAATCAGGAATGTCCTGATGGACTGAATTTAAAATGTGTTCTCTTTCTTTATGCATTAGAAGATATTTCCTAGTAGAGAATGTACATTCCCTACATTTGGGAATGTAGTTGATCTGAATGGCTTTTTTTGAAAAAAGAGAGATCACAAAGAGAAATTAATTAGGATTCATGTAAAGAAAGGAATTGGCATGTAACTTTAATAAGTGCTAAAACTGTTGATATAGTTTGATTTGTTGTTGTGTTTCTCTTTGCACTGTATGACTTAACATTTCATCTTTATTTATGTACTAATCCAGTGTTTCTTTTATCTAATGTTCTTTAATGACTTGTTCTAACTTCCTAAGGACAGTGGGTAATAAGGTGAGAGGATTTTCAATTTTCAATATCTTCATTCCTTTATTTAAAAATAATTTGCTATTTTTGGACCATTCCATCAAATCCATTCATAATTGTTACAAAATGCATTTTATAACAAATGGCATGTGTTACAAGTAAATTGGAGTCAGTTTCACATAGAAATGGATGAATTCTCATATACATCTGTGATTGTTCTCTTATTGTAACTCCTGTGGACAATTTATCAATTCAGAGGCATTTATTTGTCCCTTATTTAGCGATTGTTCAAGGAACATGAAGCTCGCCAAAACATTTCACACTTCACTAACCGATTTTAAGTATTACTGCTAAGTACTCCATAGAGTGCCCATAGAGTGCCCATAACTCATTGCTGTGTCTTTTTGGTTATTACCCTCTGTTCTAAAAGCAAATGCATGCATGTCTCCACTTGATGAGAAGTCTTTTCATAAACATTTTGTTACAGTGTTCACAATTCTTGAGAGCTCTCTCTCTCTCTCTCTCTTTTTAAGTTCGCTCCCAGCAAGAGTGTATGTGCACCAAAAGCCAACAAACAAAATCCTAACTTAAGTCACCAGAGAATATTGAGGAAGCTATCCTTGAAAGGACAATTATTTTGCATGTCTTTATCACTGTTTATATATTAAAGCTCTGCTAGAGTACAGAAGTTAGGTGTGGCACTAGTCACAGAATTCATGCTTTGTCTTGAATAGCTATATAAATAAGCTGTGCAGGTAAGATGTGTATAAGCCAGTGACATGGTTTTTTAAAGGAAATTTTAGATTTTTAATGTTAGTTTTTATACTTTTTATTTTTTAAATACTTTTCATGTATGAAAAATCTGATTGCAGCACAATCCTTTGCATCTGCTCAGAATTTATCCCAACAGAGTTAATGGGACTTACGTTACACAGGTAAATGGGTATAGGATTACCACTGCAGCATGGTTATTTAACTACTGTTAGCAAACAAAATTAATTCTAATTTTATTTAATTCTAAAATTTAACTATACAATTGTACCAGGTTAACTTTACATGCTACATAAGTAACTCAACAGTTTCCAGTGCCCACAAGCCACCTCCTCAAATAAAATCAGCAAATATTTATTTAGTAGCTGAAATTATTTGAAGTGAAACCTTGGTTCAGTTAGAAAACAATCAGTTTTGTATAGCTCAAACATTAGAGTCCAAGGAATTGTAAATCTTACTTGGATATAATAAAAACTACAGTCATAATAACTATGCATAAATTTATCATTGTTAAAAACATGACAGCGCCCTGTTGTTTAAATTGCAAAGAAATAAATAAGGACAATGAAAACTCTTAACTTTTGCACTTGATATGTGCTCATTGAATAGATATTTCATGTACAATCAGTGTTTAGAGGATAAGTGAAGCTGGAACCATATTCAGCAGAACATGAGGATTGCTCTATCTGCTGAAAGCACCACTCTTATCTAGAAACTCAATTTATACCATGTTTCCTGTTCACAAAGACAAATAGACTTTACTTTTGAACATATTTCTCAACTTCTGCTGAACACACAGAAGTCAGGATGTTCATCCACTGCAACACTACACAGAGCTCAGAGTTCATTCGCTGCATTGTTGGAACCTGTGAAGAGCATGAGAAAAGGTTTATAGTTGCCTTGGAACAGTTAATTAAAAGTGTGAAAATGGCCTGCTTGTCAGCACTGTTTGCATTATTACTTATATCAGTGTTTCATTTTATGGAGCAGTACTCTTATAGAATTTTCCACTACATTTCAACTTGATTCAATGTCTGTTAAGATCTTAAAGCTCACAGGGATAGCTAAACCACTTGATCATGACTAGAGGCATAGCTTCAATGTTTGTTATAATTTCTTAGCCCCCGTGTTGTTACATGCCACCAAGTTGCCTCTGATTCATGACAACGCTATGAATAATTGATTCCCAGAATCCCCTGTCCTCAACAGCTCCGCTGAGCTCTTGTAAACACAAGGGTGTGGTTTTAGGATGTAATTCTGGCATGTGAATGGGAGTTCTCTGAATATTTTTTTTGCAAAACACACATAGTTTTCCATTAAGCCTGCAGAGTAACACTAATCCTATTCCACTGAGGTTGCAAAGACCATATACTGTTGCCATTTGATCATACATGAATTTATTGCTCAAGGTTGTAAATCTGCTTCTGCAGTTATCCAGATTTTGAACACCTGTGGTAGGATTATTATTTTCTGAGCACTGCATGCATATCTGTGCTATGTGAAATAGGTCGTTAAGTGTGGTAAGGAATGTTAGTCCTTTGTATGTCTATTATTTTTCAGAGTAGGTCATATTAGTTTTCTATTTCAGCAGCTACTAGTGATTAGGTGAGCTAAGAGTATTTGATGTTTCCTATGATGTACAACTGTGTTTGTCATGTGCTGACTTGCAGTGACCGCAGTAGGGCTCTTGAGGTAAGTGAGATATTTAAGGAGCAGTTTTACTAGTTCCACCCTATACTATGAGTTTCTGTGACTGAGTGAGAAGTAAAACCCTGTCCTAGTTCACCATTCCACCCATTACACTACAATGGGTATCAATGACTAACTCCTTTCTATTATCCTTCATCTGCCTCTCTCAGTGCCATCATATTGGGTTTGATAATGGTAGGTGACCTTTTTGACAGCAGGAACTTCATTTGATCCCTACTTTCTCTAAATGTAATGGATGTAAGTTGGATCCTGCTTCTAACAAGATTCTTTCCATTTTTCTTTCCTCCAGACATCTCAGCCAAGCCCTGGTGGTCAGTCTACATGCAGCAGCGAACAGTCCCCCATCAGCAACTATTCCAACAATGGGATCGACCTTAATATGACCAATAGAGGTAGTGTAGGAGACCTCAGTGTCATAGATGAAACCCCTATCATGGACTCTACCATTTCCACAGCAACCACAGCACTTGGCTTACAGACGAGGAGGAACATGACAGAGACCAAATGGATGGAGCAAGTCAAGCTAGAAAGGTTGAAGCAAGTCAATGGAGTACTTCCAAGAATGAATCCCATGCCACCTTCCAAAACCCCAGCCTTCCCACCTCTCATAGGAAACGGTGAGATGTGCTAATTTATTGTTACCCATTTCCGTGTCCATCCCTATTAACAGCCAGTAGTAGAATTAGACAAACTGGTCCCCCCCCCAGTTCCTCCAAACTGTCGGTTATTTCATGGAATATTATCAAGCTGTTCATCTAAGATGGGACACAGCAAATTGACCCAAGTTACACAGAAGCATTTTTGCAGCAGTAAGGTCATCCAGAACCACCAGCACCCATGCTCAAAAGATACACACACCCAATTAATGTTGTGATTTTTAAAAATGGCCTAGTCTGGCCAAACCCCCACACACCCCACTTCTGGGATTAGCTGTTTGCTACAGACTCCCTCTCACAACCAGAAGTAGGCGCTTTGTGTTTGAATATTTTATTGACCATTTTTGCCTGATCTAATTTATCAAATAAAACAAAGTTAGAATTTCTCAATGTAGACATTTGGGGGCAGCTCTATCTGGATTGCACCATGTCAGAATTGCAGATGAAGACCGCTAGTTTGGATGTACTTACATATAAAGTGTGGTCCTTGTAGGATAGTGCAACATTTAGGCAATGAGATGGATTAATTCATTTAAAAATATTTAATAACTAAAACTGTGCTCCAGTTAATAAGATTTTAAAGAAACCTAGTGCTGCATGCATGGTATGTATGTGGCAAATACTGTCTCAATGTTGGCTTTCGTTTTTGAAACAAAAGCTTGCAGTGTATTAAAACCATGTTGTTTTCATAAATTCACGCAACAGAATTCACCCCAGGAAACAACAGAGATAGTCTAAATCTAGCTTTCAATGGAGTGTCTCAAAAGAGGGATCAAACAGTTAAATAGTCCTATATAGAAATATTCCCTCTATATGCACAGATAGGTGTCAGTCGAAGGTGTTTTAGTATACAGTAGCCCTTTCTTAATGTACTAATATTCTATGGAAAGATTAAGAATGTTCATTGGTATAGGATAGCATTGTTTATTCCAGTGGTACATAGTGTATGATTTGCAGGCTATGTGCATTTTTTTAAAATAAAAATAAAAATAAAATTTGCAGATAGAGGAAACAAGGGCCCCTTTTCACTTAAAAGTAATGTAAAGAGAAATTGTTTAGGGAAGCTTGATAACAGGTGGGACCTCCAAGGTCAGGAGTTGGGCATAATTATTCCTGAACCTCTGAAAGCAGTCCATCTCATTATGTCATGTGTGCTCCCCATCTGAAGACAAACTGATGTGGATCAGCCATGTCACAGAATTATCTGGATTGCACTCTGAACAGTATTTAGATCCTGACCAGTATGCCGGCTTCCATCTTGAAATATGATTCTTGAATCTGTGCAGTTCGAGACCACCATTTAGCTATAGTTAGTTAGCCCTTTCTGACAGTACAAGAGCATTTTCTTGAAATTCTTGTAAAAATGCACACAATTTTTACATTTCTCTTGATCAACACTTAATTTGCTATACATGCTTTCTTTTTGTTTGATTCTTTCCCCCCTAGGTATTCAGTCAAACAGCAGCTGCTGCGTAGGAGGAAATATGACCATACTAACTCACAAAAATGAACTAACAAATATGGACATCACTGTGCTCAATATGCTGAACAGAAGGGATAGCAATGCCAGTACAATCAGCTCTGCCTACATGAGCAGTCGAAGGTCCTCTGGGATTTCTCCTTGCTTCTCTAGTCGAAGATCCAGTGATGCATCCCAGGGTGAGGGGAGGCTCCAGAACCTCAGTGTGGCTGATTCATATGATCCAATTTCAACTGATGCTTCTAGGCGGTCCAGTGAAGTTAGCCAGTGTGATGGTTTACCAGGTCTCCTTAGCCTCACTCCTGTCCAACACTACAGGCTGAAAGCAAAATATGCAGCAGCTACAGGTGGACCCCCGCCAACACCACTCCCTAATATGGAGAGGATGAGCTTGAAAACAAGAATGGCACTGTTGGGTGACTGTAGGGAGAGTGGAATGTCACCACTGCCCCCAGGTAATTCTCCTCGAAGATGTAGTGATGGTGGAACAAATGGTTACAACAGGAGACACATACTGCCTCATGACGGGTTGGGGAATAACACAAGGAGAGCTAGCGATCCTGTGAGACCAGTCTCTGATAGCTTTTCTTTTCCCAGAGTACAACGTTTCAACAGTCTCAATAGCTTTAACACTCCTGGTGTGCCACCGTCCACGGAAAAGCGTCACTTCGTCCTCCAGAACTACACTCGCTCTGATGGGGGCTTGTTCCGTAACTTCTGTTCTCCTTGTCCTCCAAGTATATCAGAGAATGTGGCAGTGGAGTCTGCTATTGTAGAAGCAGATGACAGTCTCAATGATGAGGATCTCCTACCAGATGATGTGGTTCAGTATTTGAATTCTCAGAATCAGGGGGTGTACAACCATCTGCCCAACAGTGGGCCAGACAACAAGAAAGGTCATCATGGTTCGGTAACGGGGAACAGCAACCGCTTTCAGCAGTCCCCTCCAACAAACAGCTCTGAGGCCAGTAAAAATGATCTGCCAATTCAGTGGAATGAAGTAAGCTCAGGAAGTTCTGACTTGTCTCCATCAAAATTAAAATGTGGACAACGGCCCCTGATCCAGCAACATCACAGCCTAGGCCTGTACAACAACATGGTGGTCCAGCAGCAGAATCATGGCCTAGAGAAAAACATTGTGTCCCAACAAAATGGCTACCAGCATCTTCAGGACAGCAGTCGCTCATGCAGTCTGCAGCAGAACATGATTGTGAACAATGGTGACACAAGTCATCCCTACCCTGTGCAGTCAAATAAGGCACCACTATATGAGGAAAATCATAGCAGACAACCAGTTGATCAAACCTGTGACATTCAAGGTCCAAAGCTGAGAAACAATTTTATATTAGGCAGTGGGAGTCAACAAAATCTTGGCTACTCTGCAGCACCGATTGAGCAGTCTGCAATTACAATGAACAGGATGCAGAGCAGAAACATAGCTATCCAGCAATACTTGTTAAATCAGTCAGTAGATGAAGGTAGCCACTACCAAGAAGCAAACCATTCTGGTAAAATGATGATAGAACAGGATGCAGCTCCTTCAGGATGCAGCCTTTATCAAGGCTCACATAATTGTTTTCCAGTGTCTGAAAATATTGGAACCCAGCCATCAGGTTTGGTGCTGGCCAAAGGCTACCAGTCCTGTGCCAACTACTGTAGTGGCAGATTGCAAAACACATTAAGGAATAATTTTGTGCAACAAGGACATGTAACGGATGCCAATGAGCCACACAGGGTTAATGGCATCAAGGTAGAATCACAGAATCCATCACAACAGTTTTGCTCTAATATGCAGAATTACTCTGGTCAGTTGTATGACCAAACCACAGGGTTTAGCCAGCAAGCTCTCAAAATAGGTGCTTTCCCCCTTTCAGAAGCTGACTGCTTACTGCAAGGGACTGTTGATGCAAATTCATCACAGCTTCTTTCTCCAGGGGCCAACCAGGTGACAAGTACAGTTGACAGCATTGATGCCAGCGCTCTTGATGTGCAGATTGATTTTGATGCCATCATAGATGATGGTGACCATGCCAGCTTAATTTCAGAAGCCCTAAGTCCCAGCATCATTCAAAATCTCTCCCGTAGTTCCTCTCGTCTCACCACTCCCCACGCATCTCTTGCATTCCCAGGCATGCCCATAAGCACAACCAACATGGCTATTGGGGACATGAATTCTTTGTTGACCTCGCTTGCAGAAGAAAGCAAGTTTCTTGCTGTTATGCAATAGATACAAACTACTTAGGAGATGAAAGATTTTAAAAAGTAATTCTTTTCTTCTTCTTCATTGTTTTAAGTACTTTATCAGTCTCATCTCACCAAAATGGGATGTGTTTCAAGTATATTCCTTTTATGGAATAAGGACTCTGAAAAACCCTAAAGTGTTCTAGGGAGAAACTGTCTTCCATTTCAATTTTGAATCAGTATTGTTACTCTCATTGTTTCTTTTTTCTTTTCAATGTTTGTACGACTCTTTGTTTCTTTTTTTGTAATTATAAACCAGTGTAAATGTGTGATGTGCATGTGGGTTTATTTTCAAGGACGATCTGATGAAATGATGTTACAGCTTTCTGTTTTCCAAAAGGAAACAGATTTGTATGGTTGTTGCAACAGTTCTTATGCAGCTAGCTTCTCATGTGCGGGCCTAACGCTACCAAACATGCACTCCGAGTGGGAAACATTGGGTGACCATTCCTTTCCCACAGCTCACATTAAACCTTTTAGGCAAGAATGGTGTGAAGCAGCAAGAATGACTGAATGTATGTCCCCAAAAGGTAATGCACAAAAATGCCATGTTTATTATTCTACGCAGGTGGTGTTCAGCCTTCTACCCTTGAGACATTCTTCCCTTATCGGTTTGTATGCTGCAGAGTTTATAAGCCATGTTCACGGGTACACAGATAATAGAGAGTGCAAGTATAGTCTTTTGGGCTTCCTTGATGCCCTATGTCAGGGGTTTAAACCCTATGGCCCTCCCTGGTCTTAAGTGTGACTTTATATGGGCTTTCCTGAGCTTCCCATCACAGTCAAAATCCCTCCCACTCCCAGTGATCTGCTGATTTCATATACTTAGCTGCAATGGCTGCTACAACCAGTGAAAGAAGAGTGAGTAAATCAGGATCTGGAGAAAGTGGTGAGCAAAAGTCTCCTTATTCCTTCCTAATGGAAGGAGGGTTGTTGGGAGATATGCATGTGTGCACATACATGTAGCAGCATGCATGTGCAAGCCACCAAGCCCGTGTTATATGTGGCCCTTGGGAATGACAAAAATAGACATCCCTTTTCCATAGGAACTGAGTGCATGCCAAAGGCACTGGGGTTCATAGGCTAGGGAAAGATCAGCAATATAGATAAGGCTTTCAGGGAGTTGCGTTGGCCATGTCTGGTGATCTCACTGAAGACCATATGAAGAAGCATCTAATGAACTCGAGGACTCTCCAGAGTAGGGATTAAAAACCACTGACCTGAACCGAGGTAAAATACATAAAAAGCCATACATCTGTAAAAAGTAAGAACCTTCAGCTACATCTCTTTATGGGAAAAAATTGGCTTTAGTTCCCCAATAGCACATTATTACGACAGATTCCATATCTGGGGGTGTAAAACAGGGAGTGAGTTGAATTTATACATTTAACAATCCAAAGACACAACAGCTCTAGTTCTCTTGGAAGCTTCCTTGTCTGTAACACAAGTTTTCGTTCAAATGGTTGTCACTGATTTTTATTCCACCTTGCTAGAGTTCAAGGTTTTCTATTCAAACTCTAGATGAGCATGGATTAAAAATGAATTGCAACATTTCTTCAAAAATCGCTAGTTTGTCAGTTTGTATTTGTATAAATTGATATTCCTTACAGATACAAATTGGTGAATTTTTAATATTTTTTTATTTGTTGATTCATTGTTTCAATCAACCCTATGGCACCTGGGGACATCAAATCTGCAAGGAAGCTTCCCCTGATGCTTCTCTACAATCTGCCCATCTTTGGATTCCTGGTTTCTGAGTTATGCACCCCCAAAATTCCCCGCTGGAAAGTCCCCCTCCAGATACCTAGAGATACCAAACTTGCAGATAACTTTCCCCTGGCTCTCCTCTACAATCCCTCCCAAGTTTAGTGAAAATTGGGTTTCCCCAAGCCAGTTGCTTAAGGACACTTTCCGGGTGGGGGCATTATTCAAATTCTGAAACCCAGTCTTTACCGAACTTAGAGAGCCTGTAGACGATTGTCCTGGGAGGCTCCTCTACACGTTTGGTGTCTCTAGGTGCCTGGGAACACTTTTCTGTGGGGACCCTACTTTGAGATGCATAACTCAGACATCCAGAACGCAGACTTCACCAAACATGGAGGACTTTTAGTGGAGTCACAAGAAACTTCCTTGCAAACATGGTGTCTTTAGATGCTTTGGGGGCCACTTTAAAGCTTTTGAAATTGTTTAAAAAAACAAATTTATAATTGATTTGTTGATTCATCAGGAAAAAGATTAGTTTTTTTGTGATTTGTTGACCTTGACGAATCACAAATCAAATGAAGCACCATTTTTCTAATTTGCTCTGATCTCTGATTCAAACTCTTTAGCTCATAATAACCATACACTGTCCCTAAACCCATAGGCTCCCAAATAATCAGCGCTCTGGACTGTAATTGCAGTAATCCTTTTGCAGTTGTTGTAAAAAGGCCCCACATGAGTAATGTGAAGAGCCTGTCAGACCTCCAGAGTGACCAGATGGGCAGAGTACAGCATAAATCTAATAAATGATAATAATAATCTATGGAGATTGAAATAGAAAGGAATTCTGGTACTCCCAAATCCATGTGCTTAAATCAGACATCTTGATCTGTGAGCTGCTGGTTTACCAGTTTTGGCATACTTCAAATCTGAAAATACAAAGAACTATACCCAAGCATTTTCAGAGGAAATGTGAAAGGACACAAGAGGAGCCCTTCTGGATAAGAATCCAGTCCTCTGTAGTCCATCATAATGTTCCTACTGTGAAAACTCTGTTGTCTATGGGAAGCTCATAAGGAAGACGAGTGAAATAACACAATCCTGCATGTTGAACCCGAGTTTAATAGCTATCACATACAGATACTAGCCTTTGATACCAATAAAATGTGCAGAATACCACATTATATATGTCATTTCTTTAAAAAGCAGATTTTTTTTAAGTGTGGGATTTGCCACTAAGTTTGGTATACCAGCACACATTCAGTGACACCATCAGTGGAATCCTGATCCAAATATGACATTCACATATATTCTCACAATGATGGTATGCACAAGATTTGCAATACCCCCCACCACCAACCCGCCACCCTTAGAACTGTATCATGTTTTGAACATGCTGTGTGGAGAGGCAGTGTCTTGAGGTGGCCCATCATCTAGAGGACAGTTTATATATTCTTCACTGCCATCTGGTTTACCTTGCAGAACCCAAAAGAAAAGTAAGCACAATTAAATCATTTTATTTCGTAGGGCTCAGATTTGCTTAACTAACAGTGCTGGATTTTGGTTCTAATGCTTGAATTCTTTCCGGCCTTCAAGTCTTGGTTTCTGATGGCATACAATACAACCAGATAGGCAATTCATGGGAAAACTAAATTTACTCTGGAGATTCCTTTGCAACCCAGGGTTACTTTATCAGGACCATCTTTTCAATGTTGCCCCTAACCCTCTCATGTTGGAGGACTTCAAGAGTTCACTGTTTGCTGAAGCCAAACAACTACCCTTTTGCAACCACTGGCTATATCAGAATTACACTAAGCACCATAATTGCTTTCATCCTTTTTTTTGTTGAGGATTCAAAAGATTTTACTGTACCATATTTGAACCTACCTACTTGTGCCCTGTTACATGAGATAAAAGATAATATATTTACACAATCATTTTACCAGTTAGGAAATGTAAGGCCTGAAATGCTGAAAGTTAATCTAGCCAGTCCAGTTCTATAAACCCATTGAAATAATTGAAAACCCATTTTTTGTGGTTATATTGAATGTGCATCCTAGAATACCATATCTAAAAACAACTTACCATGTGGATATCCCTGTAGACAAACTCAAAAACAGTGGCATACCTTCCTGGAATATACTGGTATGTAGATGTTCCGTAGAAGTGGAGGAATCTCTCTAAAAAACTGTTGTGTACATTCATTAATGTTATTTCCTGTGAGGTTGATCCAGACTGACTAGTCATTGAAATCAGTTTCCAAAGAAATAGCCATATTAGTCTGTCTCTGCATGTTGAGAAGAAATCAGCATCTGGTCTGAGGAAGTATCTGAGGAAGCCAACTTTGATCCACAATTGAAAGAAAACTACAGTATATACTTGAGTACAAAGTCGACCCGCGTATAAGTCGAGGCCCCTAATTTAACCCCCCAAAACTGGGCCTGGCAGCTCTTCCTTTGTGAGCTGGGGGAGTGGTGTGTGATGTTTAAAATAACTTTTAGCCACTGATGAAAGTGCTTGGGTCAGTGGCTAAAAGTCATTTTAAACATCTTGTGCCGCTCCCCTGTGATGCAGAGGGGGGTCATGAGAAGCGACATGCAATGTTTAAAATGACTTTTAGCCACAGATGACTTGCCTCAGTGGCTAAAAGTATTGACCCGAATATAAGCCAAGGGCCCCCTTTTTCAGCCCAAAATTAGGGCTGAAAAACTAGGCTTAAATTCAAGTATATACAGTAATAGCTACCTTATTATTATACAATTGAAATCAATGATGACTTAAACTAATCATGACAAACCTAATTTCCATTTATTTCCTTGGATCTGCTTTCCAGTATTGCTAAGTATAGATCTAGTCAAATATATTCTAATGCTTTATTTGATTCTAAGTTAAAATCACCAGTTAATAAACGTACCATATAAACAATAATTTTATGATTTTCAGCCATTGCAGTGGGGGGGGTCATGTTTTCTCACTGAAGGTACTTTGGGTTAATGTCAGTTTAGATAGAAAGGGATTTTTCTTTTATTGTTCCTGTATTGTTTTCTAGGCACAGGGGCTAATGAGAATGAGACTGGGGGATGTAGGTACAGGACTTTAGATTAAGACTTTGGCTGAATATTTCTTTCTTTCTTTTTTCTCAACATACACATATCCTTTTAAATTTGGGGCCATGCTAACAGCAGAACCCTGATGAAACCTGATTATGGTACTTCGATATAACAAAAGTAGAGGGCAGCTTTCTGAATCCTTATCAGCCTAATAATGCCATTTTACATCTCTGCTCCCTGTGCATCCAGACCTGGAACAGAATATAGTGTAGTAAGCTGCACACTGGATCCATGTGTCCTTAACTGCAGGTCCTTAGACTCAGCCTCACAAAACCTACCTTCAAGCTTAGTTTGAACAGTGTTGTAAGGGTGCTGCTGCAGATGGATTGTGGTTGGCACTTACCCATACTCCCCAGTGGAATGAATACATTTATTCACCTCAGAGAGTTGCTGTACATTAAACCTTCAGAAGAGCCATCTGTAAGGAACCTCAACATTGGTCTGATTCCTAGAAGCCAAAGTTTTGCTGTTCAGCTCCTTCAAGTATTGGTGTTAACTGCTGTTTTCTGTTTGTTTCACACTCTGTTTTACCCATCAGAATGTGTCAGACTACTGCTTCAAGGAAAGAAAAAAAAGTTAATGCAATGCACCATCAAATGATCAAGGCTTGGGCCATACAGAAGTCTGACCTGCATGTATCCATGGACAAGTCCATAACCTTAGTTCTGCTAACGTTAGTCCCCATATACTTTGCTCTGTGGTTGTAAGAGTGCCTGCCTGTTGAGATAAAGTAGATAAGCTGGTGCATTATATTCAGATTAAAAACGAAACAAAACACAGCAATCTTAACTGGAAAAAGCAAGCACTCATACAAAACCAGCATCCACCAGCCTCATGACCACTAAATCTGGTGGTTGAACAATTCCCACAAATCTGCAGCTATCATGTAGATAATGTGATAGTCTGAAACAGTTGTGCTGTGCTTGTGGGAAGACTTGTGTAAACTTTGCTTTTCTGCCACTGAAACCTAATTTTTAGGAGTCCAAGAGCAGCAATTACATTCATTCACAAACAATGGCATTGTTGCGTTGACCATAATGCAAAATATTCCTAAGTATGCCAATGGGTGTTTTCCTCTTTCTTTCCCTACTTCCCAGCAGCATTGTTGTGTATTGCCAATTATATACATACAGGTGTATTTGGATGTACATAAAGAAGGTCAAGGTGTACTTGGTTTTTTAATAGTGAGCAAAATTGCTGGTTGGTGATCCCTGATGATTTTACTTTTGGGGAAACATGGCTGGGCTTGAGCAGTGAGGAATATTCCAGAATGCAGCAGAACTAAAGTTATGGACTTGTCCATGGATACATGCAGGTCAGACTTCTATTCTGCCAAGTTCTTACGGTACGATTATTTTAATGTTCATTTCTGAGCTTTGGTTACTTCTGTTATGTCCTTTTCCAGTAATTTTAAAAGGATATTGGATGAGTCCTAGACTGTTTCTCCTACACTTTGATCTGTCCAATTAAAAAAAGCAGTGTTCCTATTCCTGCAATGGATGTGCCTTATTTTGAAAAAATCTGGTAAAAAAAAGGGAGTGAATGAAGAAATAGTGCCAAATTTTAGCTGTAAGGCTATTCTTAACATAATAGCACATACCACTGTTAATAAGATTGTCTGAATATTGTTTTGTGCATCTTGGGCATTCTCATGTCATGATTGCTGTAAGGTACTGAATGTCATATTTGAGAAAGTTAAACGCTGTCAAGTTTGCAGATATGTAAAATAAAAACACATGCCCGTTTTCCCCACTTCAGCTTTTTTTAACTTTTATAAAAAGTGTAATCTTTTTTTTAAAAAAAAACCAATGTAAATACATTTACATATTGTAGGAGTAGTGTTCAGACATAATAGACTTTTGTGGTCTTCATTTGATAAACTTGCATTTATGGTCTGATGTTCTCTTAAGACATGGATCAGCCTGAAGGGTCTGTAGTACTGTGTACATATCATCTGTACCTAGGCTTTCAGAACCACTTTTGTAATAAAGAGTAAAATGTTTCTTACAATGTCAATAAAAGCATCATTTGTACTTAAATTCTTCACGCCAATCCTTATTTTTAAAATGATAGTAGAGGAAATTACACGTTGTTAAAACAGAAGGGTTGTTTGTTTGGGTTTTTGGTTTTTTGATCAAGTTTCTAGCCTTCATGATGGTCAACTTGTTTTTAAAAAGATGAAGCGGGGTGTCTCAGTCCCCAAGCCCCATTGGTTTTCCCTATGCTGTCAGAAAGCCATTCTGTAATAGACCTGAATTAGGCCCTCAAGAATGAATGTGAATGAACCAGCCTTTGCACTGAATATATGCATAGGGTCACAGCTCCTATGGTGAAGTGCAGAGATTAGATCTGAAATATCCCAGTGCTTGAGTGGCAGAGCATGTAACTGACATGTTGTCTTAAATCTGCCTTTGACTCCATCTCTAGAGGTGAACTGTAGTGCAAATTAGAGGTCTCTAGAGGCTTCCTATTACAGCTTATAAGCAACACACACACACATTTGAAAATAATATGCAGTTGGGAGGGGCACATATCTAGTAAAGTCAACCATGGATGTATATTTGCAGCACTATTTAATTTTTACAATAACCTGATGGTTGCAGCCCTTAGTCACCAGATTTTCAGCCCCCAAAGTTAGTGGACAAACACTTCTTGGTGCTGCTGAATGCCAACAACATGACGATGCTGTTGCAGACACCAGTTGGTCTGAAGGGGGCGCTGCTTCCCTCGACATACAACAACCAAGAGGAATGTCTCCAAATAAACTACAAGAAAACCAAGACGACTGGGTTCAGAACAAAACTAAAATCTACAAGTGGGGTATAAATGGCTATGAGATAGAGCAAACAAAGGTATTAAGTGGTGCCTCTGATGACAAATTTAATTCATTCTCAGAGGCAATTTGTTATCTGAAAAAAATGTTATCCAAAACATGGTTCCCCATTGAAATTAATGGGAAACCGATTAATCCCAGAGGTACACGAAAAGGCAAAAAAGCTGGGGTGGGGTTCCAGACCTCTATAAAGTGCATTTTAAAGGCCTGCAGTGCTGGAACACCCCCACTAGAACATCTCCCCTGCAGTGCAATGCAAACATGGGCAAGAGAAACTAGCAAGACTACCCCAGCCTATTCCTACCCAAGGTGCAATGGGGAAAAATGCAAACAGACAAACATAAGCAGCAAGAGAAATCAGCCTGTTCTTGCCTGCCAAGCAATGGAAAATATTGCAAACATGGACAGAAGAAAGCATCATGACTACCGCAGCCTTTCCCCACCCAAAATGCAAAGAAAAGCAGTGCAAAGATTAGTAAAAGCTAGCTCCCTACCTTTCCAAGTTCAAAAGGTCCAAATCCCTCACTAGTGGGAAAAAATGCTCCAACTCCTCGTACCCTTCCACAAACTACAGGGGGTGCAACACATCTTGGGTACACTTTTTTGCAAGGCATTATGAAACATTTGTTATCCGAGGCAGCCCTATACCCAGAAATTTCTATTTTTTTTTTAATCTGCAAAATTTGTTATCAGAGGCATTCTTTATCTGTGGTATTACTGTGTTTGGGTATCTTTGTGACAGTTTTCAAGGAAATTGTACTTCTGCATCTCCTTTTGGTGCCTCATTTTCTATATAATAATATATTTGTTAGACCATTAAATTAATCTTTAGCCTGGCATTCCATTAAATTAATGAAAGTAAGCTTTGCAAGTTTTCCAGACAAACTTAGTAGAATCAAAATCTTTCTATTTCTGAATTACTGACACCAGAAAATAGAGCTTTAAAATGAGCAGATAATTATTTTCCTCTGAGTATTTTATTTAATTGGCAGGGGGTTAGAGAAAATATCCTAATACTTTGAAAACCATAAAATACTACAAACATTGCCTAATTCTTTTCTTGTTGGCCAAGTATCAGTCACAAACAAGCATCAGAGAAAAGTCCCTGTATCCCACCCCTTTCAACACTGGCTAGCACCACAAATAGCATTTGAAGGGGAAAAGGTGTATCTTTACTTACAATTGTATGATAGCATTTTTCAAATACTTGAAATGTCATCATACAGATTACAGGACAGACAACAGTTGGGCTCAAGTTACAAGAAGCCAGCTTTCAATTAAATATCAGGAAAAAAACTTCCTGTTAGAGCACTACGGCAATGGAACCGGTTACCTGGTGGTGAGTGCTCCAACACTGGAGGCATTCAAGAGAAATCTGGACAACCACCTGGCAGATATCCTTTGATTTGTATTCCTGCCTTGAGTAGGAGATTTGACTCGATAGCCTTGTAGGCCCCTTCTAACTTCCTGATTCTATGACAGGCATGTCCAAACTTTGGCCCTCCTGATGTTTTGGACCACAACTCCCAGAATTCTGAGCCCAGACTGCCAATGACAAAGGACTGTGGGAGTTGTGGTCCAAAACATCTGGAGGGCCAAAGTTTGGACATGCCTGTTCTATGAATTGCTTTTCTGTAGCTAGTTAGTAGAAAAATGGGGGAAATTGACTCTCCCCGTATGGGAGAGATTCCTCCCATGCCCTCTGCATGCTTGGAGGCCAGGTAAGGAGTGAGAGACTCTCAAATGAAGGAACCAAAGCAAAAAAGAAAAAGAAAAAAGCAGAGAGGAGCAAGGCAGAAGTGAGAAAAAGAATTTTATAAATAGGCCAGTGGGGAAGGAGAATGGCTTCAGGTCCTAAAAGCTCATCCCACTGATACAGAGTGTTAGAAAGCATGTAAGATTGTTATTATCTCAACACAGCCTTCACTTTGGGTCAAGAGTGATTGTTTCTCCTCAACACAGAGTTCTAGTTAACTCACTGGTTCTACATGCTGTATGGCTACTATATTGTTTATGCATATGAAAAGCAGAAGTCCATTGCTCCCCAAAGCACTTATCTAATCCATGCTGCAATTCCTATTGTCAGGAATGGGCAAAAAGATGACAAAAAAGAAACCACGGCAACCTCCTGGTGCTGCCGTTGTGGGCATTTCACTCAATCCTCAAAACTGAATGATTTGTGTTGCTATCCCATACCCTTTTCTACAAATGTGTAATGATTTGAAGCTGTACTGATTCTTAAACTGGTGACTTTCTCAGATCAATCTCTGCTACCACCCAAATGGCAAAAAATAAAAACAAAATAAAAACTGTAAACATTTAAAATACCTGGCAGAAATACCACCAATGCTGATCAAGAGAGCTATCTATCTTCAGCCAGACATAAAATCTGTTATGGGTTTTAATGCCTGCTCAGAAGTAGGCACCAGACATAAGATGGAGACTTTGCTCCTAAACCAGTGGTGCCCAAGCTTCAGCCCTCCAGATGTTTTGGATCACAACTCCCAGAATTCCAAGCCTGTATTGCCAATGACAAAGGTATGTGGGAGTAGTCCAAAACATCTGGAGGGCCAAAGTTTGGCCACCACTGTCCTAAACCATGTCAACACTGCTGAGGTTTATTTCACTGCGACTGGTCCTGCCACTAGTCAGAGTTAGGCAAATACCTCCAGTAGGAGATGCTAGTGAGTTATGTGGTGGCAACCAGGCCTTTCTTCCTGGAATCTTACTGGATTCCCTAGCTATTCTCCTCTGTCTTAGAATGGACTCTGCATGCAGTAGAACTTGGTCTGGGCTCCCTAAAAAGCAAATGGATCGCTAACAGTCAGAAATTGGATGAGTTATCTTTCACACTAGCCTTCTAACATTTGTTCTTTTAAAAACACTATACCTCTGAAAAATGATCAAGTAACTAGGGCTCTAAGTAAATGGTCTACTTAAGTACATAAGCGCTTCCATAGGATGTATTTTTAACAAAAACAAAATATGAATGGCGCTGAAGGAAAGAACTGTGTGATTTCAAGAGTCATGGGGTGAACAAACCATAGACAATAACATGAAAGAAAGCTTATTTTTGGCTACTAATGTAAAATGAAAATTTGTTTAGTAGTGCCATCTAATGGTCATAAGTAAGTATGACACCCAATGTAGCATTTCATAATGTTTATACAGAGGTGCTCTCCCATTGCTATATTTTAATCAGCTATATTTCTCTAAGATAATTTATCTACTACAGTGAAATGATGGAATAAGAAAAGTTGGTTATAAATTTATAAGCCAATTATATTGCCATTTTCTAACAGCACCAATATAAAATAGGAACTAAAGCTTAATACAATGGGCTTGAATGTATGGACTACAATGAGGTAACTTTTTCTTTTGGCCACCCACCCCACCCAATGCCCAGTGTGGCCAGAGTGCTGCAGATATGTTTAGTTAGGAAAGAGTAGCACCAACAGCTATGTTGGCTACTGTGGAACAATAAATCACGTCGAAGACCTCTACCTCCGGGTTGGAGAGAGAGGCAGGATATCTCTCAATGCCATTTGCAGGGAATCATAAGCAGGTGAAGACATCTGCTTGGGAATACCCTGAAGCAAATGGTGAGCCACTGTGTGAGACAGAATGCTGGACTGGATGGTCTGTGGCCTGTTTCAGAAAGGCTGTTCTAACGAAAGGACACTGCTTTTAAAAAGGTGGGGCTGGGTTCTGAGCGCCAGCTGTGCTGGAGTGTTTCCTTTCAGAACCAGTCCCCTTCTGAAATAAAACAACCATCTCTACTAACTAGTCTTCTCTACTAATCCCCAAAAATGGGTGGGGCAAGAGCAGCTGAAGGGACAGGGGTGATTTCAGTGTCATGTGTTTCTGAAATAGTGTCCATCTGGGTCCCCTCAGTGTCCTCCTCAGCCCTGTCACATAAGTGTATTGTACTTGAAGGGGTTCCCCAGTAGAGATGGCATGAACTGGCAATATACGCTTGGTGTTCTGAGAGTTCCAGTCCAAAATATCCGGAGAACTGAAGGTTCTCCACCCCGATGTAGACCATCTTCACTGCTGCTATTGCTGTTGTCCACCTCCAGGACACTCTTTCTTATGTAAAGTTTGCCATCATTTTTCCTGTTGGTTAAGCAGGCACAATATTGTGCAGCAATATGAGTCCCTATCCTGGGGTTTTGAGTGGTGAATACAGAGACACAATATCCTGCATTCACGACAAGAAGGCTTTATGATGAATTAATACTGTTCTTAGGAACAACATAATGGTGTCACACAAACAACTCTGCATGGTTAGGAGGATGTTCATCTCAGTCCCCCACATGCAGCAACAGAGTAAATGGCACACAAACATGTAACCAAATGGTAGAAAAATGACAGGAAAAGGAGAAGGAAACCCTCCTGTATGCTTGACTACACTGTGGGATTGTTCACAAAAGAATGTGACCGTAAAACTCTGTGTCACAGACATCTCTTGCAGTTTCCTGAACTATAAGGAAGATCTCTGGGATGGAATTCTAAGTATTCCACCAAACTACTGATTCCAGGATTCCCTAAAATGGAGCCATGACCGTCAATTTTTTTTTTTTTTGGTAAGGTGTAATTGCACTTTGCCTCTTCAGGGGGCAAAAAGGAGGAAGATGATCCTCCAAGAACCAGAAATGGTTTAGCTGGCATATAAATGCAGTTGCTAAAAGGAGCATGTGGTCGTCAGCACTGTCTCTACCCAAAAAGAAAAGTCTGGAGTACCTCTACGATTGTGTTAGTTACCTGCTTTAGCAAAATGACAACAACACTACTGAGCACTGCTGAATCTATCAGTTTTAGAGCTGTGTACCAATAGCAATCAACACAAAACTAAGGTGGTACAGATTCTAGCTTTAAAAGGTGTGTGTGTGTTGGTCGGGGGGGGGCAGTACTTGTCCCATCATTAGGTAGAGTGTGACCATTTATAGTAACTGAGCAAAGAAGCAGCAAGGAATCATGCAAAGGCTGCAAATGGTTACTAATAGGTTATTGATTGTCATTGTATTTTTACTGCCTGGGAGACAGGAAGCACTGATGAATTCTTCCTGCCTCAGCTGCCAAAACTCTTGATTAGACCTAATTACTATACAAGTTGAGAGGGGGTAAGAGGCATCCTTTCCTGGTTTATCACTAGCCTGAAGGCAAGCTTTTAAGAATCATGTCTGGGTTTTTTCCTTTGAACATTCCTTGAACCTCGCTCTTGCATTAGGTGAACTATGTAACCAGTCAAACATGGGAAAGCCCTCTGAGATACTGTAGCCGTATCCTTTCTATGCTACCCAGACGAGGTATGGTATAAACATCGAGAAAGCGCCATTTGACTTTTCAAGAAAGTGGCTCCTTTGTTTCTTTTCTGCAAAGGCTCTTCACCCTTCTGTATGGTGGACAAGAGTGCACACGAGGTCTCTCGAATGCCCTTCAGGATAGTCCTTGGCAGAAGGATTCCCTTTTTGCATGAATACAACATTTTTTGCTTCATTTAATCTTTCTCATGCTTGCCAGATAACTAAGTACTTCGGTGTCCTTGATGACTCTGCTAAACTATTGAACCTGGCCTCTCTCTGCAGAGGAATGCAACTTTACTTCAAAATATCTTATTATGAACAGTCAGGCAACTTGCAGGGCATGATCTCAGCATGTCATCAAGCAGCAGGGTCTGCCTCCACAATTGCTCCATTTTGCTGCAAATATGTGCTCATGCGAATCTTTTCCTGGTATTGCCTACATACTGACTTGCCAGGTCTGACTGTGGGGCAACTCCAAAAGGATTTAGTAGGAAGCAGATGTTTGGTAGTTTCTTTTATAGTTCATTAAATATGGCTTTCTAAGAGGTGCAGAAGATGACACTCACTGATAAAGGGAATACAGTAATGCTACAAAGCAAAGCAAATCATTCTGCTTTTACACCTCCCCATAGTGCTTAAAGCGCTCTCTGGGTGGTTTACAATTTATTCATGCAGGCTATACATTACCGCCCCCGAGGGGGTACTTATTTTACTGACCTTAGAAGGATGGAAGGCTGAGTTAACCTTGAGATTGCTACCTGAGATTGAACCCCAGGTCATGAGCACAATTATAGCAGTTTAACCACTGTGCCATGAGGCTAAGGAAAATGGAAGAAGTGGGAGAAAGGAAAACACAGTTTGGGGTTTCTCCTGGACACTTCCTTGAGCCTAGATGCCCAGGTCACAGCTGTTGCCAGGAGAGCATTTACACAATTAAAACTATTATGCCAGTTACACCCCTTTCTTGAGAAATTTGGTCTGGCCACAGTGACACAAGCTCTAGGGACGTCCCAGCTAGACTACTGTAACACACTCTATGTGGGGCTATCATGAAAGTCTCAGGAACCTTCAGTGGGTCCAAAATGTTGCAGCCACATTGCTGACTAGGGTGGGTTACAAAGATCACATTGCACCCTTACTAAAGCAGCTCCACAGGCTGCCAGTCACCTATTGGGCAGAATTCAAAGTGTTCACATTAACGTTCCAAGCATTATTTGACCTGGGTCCAAGCTAACTCAAGGACTGAATTTCACAGTATAAACCGGATCAGGTGCTAAGGTGATCAGGAGAGGCCTTTCTCTCCATCCTACCACCCTCACAGATGCATCTCATAGCCTTCTCGGCTGCTGCGCCCAGACCCTGGAACTCCCTCCCACTAGAGACCAGGACTGCCTTATCTCTGCTGTCTTTTCCGGAAACGGGCAAAGACCTTTCTCTTCAGACAAACTCGGTGCTTATCTTTCTCCTTGTATGGTTGCATCACCAGTATGTTTTCAATGTTTAATTTCCATCCCTCATTAACTTTAGATGGTTTACCCTACCTGATTACAATGTCTGACTTCATAAGTACACCGTGTTTTCAATGTTAGTTCCATCTCTCATCATGGAATTTCTGTTTCTTGAACTACTTGCATTCTCTTTTATCTTTAATGTTGCAACTTAATCAAAGGACATCTGCCATGTGGTTGTCCAAATTTCTCTTCAATGCCTCCAGTGCTGGAACACTCACCACCTCTTGAGGTAATTAGTTCCATTGCCGTACTGCTCTAACAGTTAGGAAGTTTTTCCTGATATTCAGCCGAAAGCTGGATTCTCTTAACTTGATCCCATTGTTGCATGTCCTACACTCTGCGATGATTGAGAACAAATCCTGCCGATCATCTGTATGTCAGCCCATCAAATATTTGAAAAGTGCCGTCATAACATGCCTCAATCTTCTTTTCGCTAGATATTAACCATCCCCAGTTCTTCTGTCTTTCCTTATAGGGCTTGGTTTCCAACCCCCTGATCATCCTAGTCATCCCCCTCTGAACTTGTTCCAACATGTCAGCATCTTTCTTGAAGTGTGGTTCCAATACTCATGTTGACACAATACTCAAATTGAGGCCTAACCAGTGATGAATAGAGGGAGATGAGCACCTCACAGGATTTGAAAATTATATGTCAGTTAATGCAGCCTAAAATAGCATTTGCTTTTTTGTGACCACATCACACTGTTGATTCAGCTTATGATCTACCAGAATTCCAAGATCCTTCTCACATGTAGTATTGCTGAGCCAGGTGTGACCCATCCTGTAACTGTGAGTTAGGTTTCTTCTTCCTAGATGCAGTACTTTGCACTTACCTCTGTTACATTTCATTCTGTTGGTTTCCACCCACTGCCCCAGCCTATCAAGGTCATTTTGAGTTTTGTTTCTATCCTCCAGGGTGTTAGCTACTCCACTCAATTTTGTGTCATTCGTGAATTTGGCAAGCTTTCCCTGCATTCCCTTGTCCAAGTCATTAATAAAAATGTTGAAGAGCACCAGATCCAGGACTGATCCTTGGGATACTCCACTTGCTACCTCCCCCCACTAAGAGAAGCAGCCATTGATTATCACTCTCCGAGTACAATTCTGTAGCCAATTGTTTATAAAGTATTATGAATTTATCCATCCCACACCTAGTGAGCTTACTAATCAGGATAACATGGATAACATTATCAAAAGCTTTGCTGAAGCCAAGATATATTACATCTTCAGCATTACCTCTGGGAGGTTACTAGATCAAAAATGAGATCAGATTAGTCTGGGTCTGTTCTTGACAAACCCATGTTGTTTCCTAGTTATTGTTGCATTGCTTTCTAGGTGCTTGCATAGTGACTGTTTTATCATATGTTTCAGGATTTTTGGAATTAGTATTTACTTAACATGTTTGACAAAATATGCCATAGGAAGCAAGTCTACAATGCAAGGTCCACATCACTCTATTTCAATGCTTCCCAGAGTTGGGTAGTCTGGGTGTTGTTAGACTACAACTCCCAGGATATCTGGCCAGCATATCCAATGGTGAAATTTTCTGTGAGGTTTAGCCCAAGAACACCTGGCCCAAAGCTAAGAACCATGATTCTATTTAATTGATAGCAGTGTCTTCTGAAGTCTCGGTGGGCAGATGTCAGAACAGGAGAAAGAGCCCAAAGGTTCAAAGGCTAAAATAGGAAATCTCAAAAACAGCAGTTTGTAAAATTAGGCATGCATTTCCTCAAGCACAACAAATTGGTTTGATATCTGTTCCAAAGCAGAAATAAATCCATTGTGTTGTGAACATGTGGGTTGCCTTGGCATCACAGTGGTCCAAACCAAATAATGGTGCTGTTAAATTATTAACAAACTAGTTGGAAACAAATCTGAAACTCACCATGACAAACATATGGTGTCCTTCTTAGGGTTTGCAGAACTCTATGGGTGGCTGGGTAGTTGGCCACAACCCAGAACAAAGAAACACATCCGCCTTTGCTTCCTACCTTCCTCTTGCCTTCCTTTCCCCCTGCTATGCTTCCTGTTTGGTCCTCTGATCCTAGTCCTCTCGAGTATAACTTTTAAGAAAAATTTCCTTGCACCTGCTTAAGATGTGATGTAACTTGCAGCAATAACTCACCCAAGGCAAATACTGGCTGAAAAATTACTGCCGTTTCTGAGCTTCTACCTAGAGTTTAGACAACGGGTAGTAAGGAGTCAGATCCAGAAATCTGTGTGGTGGCTTTGATTTTAACATCCGTATGAACTCAAGCACACCTGGACCGTCACTTTCTCATTTGCACATGATTGAATGAGGGGAAAGGGTGTTGAAAGATAATCACCTTATGATGTAGAAACTTGACCTTAAAGCACAAAAGAAAGGAAAGAAGAATCTGTATGGCTATGTTAGTTAGTGCAATGGATATGGTGGAAACACTGTTATGGCTTCTGTCCTTGCTTGAGAACAAATCGTTCTGAGTAGAGATGGGCATGAACCGAAAAAATGACATTTTGGTTTTTTAGTTTTTTGTTGTGGGTCCGTTTTGGTTCGTTTTCATTTTTCATGAATTTTTTGAAAAAAAATTGTTTCGTTTTTCATTTTTTGTTTTTACCCACTTTTTGCACGACTTAAAGCATTTCTGTGCATGGACATCGCCCAATGCCCCAGACCAGAGGGAAAATACTTTTTAAAATGATGCTGGCAGAGACACAGTATAGACTAGGTACGCAGGGAGGCTGCAAAGGCAGCGGCGGGCATTGCCCAGGGCGTAAGGCAACCACAGAGTGACTGCACTGCAGGGCAGGGGAGGGTACTCACCGAGAGGGACGCACGCACACAGGGAGGCTGCAAGAGAAATCTCTTCTTTCTCTTCCCTAAGAGCCAGGCTGCAGCCAGCAGGAACACAGAGACACACACCTGTCTGGCTGGCCTAAAGTAACGAGTTGCAGAGACAGCAATCCCATTCTAACTCCCACCACAGACTATCCTATCACATGGCTTGCATCCATCTTGTGGCTGGAATCCATTTTGTGTCATCCTTAAAGGGAAAAGAAAAAATACACCGCGATGGGGGAGAAAGACAAAAACAAACGTTTTAAGGACCACAACTCCCTGGTAGGTAATAATTTCAAATAATTATCACTGCGTTTTTACGGATGTCCAGGGCGTTTTAATACCCAAGAAATCAATATTAGGCATCTGGGAGCCATTTTGGGTCGATGTCCCCTAACTCCCCTTAAAGGAAAAAAAAATACAGCAATCTGAGAAAAGACATAAATGCACATTTTAAGGACCCCAACCCCCCTGTTAGGTATTATCAGGCAGAATAAATAATTATCACTGGGTTTTTACGGATATTCAAGATGTTTTTTAACATTTAAAAATAGCTCATTTTATTGTGTGTTGCCATTAACGAAAATGAAACGTAACGAACCTAATTTTCATGGTTCTGTTCGGTTCGTTCCAATTTCATCACAATTTTCATTATTTGTTTTGTTATGTAACAAACTGAATAACGAATAACGGAACAATTTTTTTTTCATTTCGTGCCCATCTCTAGTTCTGAGAATTACATAGCTAAGATGAAAATACCTCTATGTCCCATTGATTTCAAGGCACATAGCTCTTTCCCACTGAATTCAGAAAGCAAAACAAACAAAATATATGAACATGCAAGGAAAATATGTTGACTTAAGCATTCATGAAATAATTCCACCATAGAAGGAAATACAATGTCATTTTTTTTTAAAAAAATAGTATTTTGTACTAAAGCTGACTAGCCGATTGTCTTTTGTTTCCTGGCATTTGAGCACTGGAGAGCATTTTCACAAAAAAAAAAAAAATAAGTAATCCTTCATACTTTGTACTGTATTGGGGAAGGAGCTTCTAGCCAGACAAGGTAATATGGTGGGAGCTGGAGTCATTGGATATAAAGGGGGAAATAAATAAATTCTTGTTTAGTGATTTTAAAAATAAGGTAGAGATTGAGAATCCCCTCCTGAATGGTTTAGTGACTACATGGAGAAAATATAGAAAAATTTTATCATCGAAGGGTTCCCCATTATGTTTAGTAACAGACTTGGAAAATTTTCCTACAAATTTGAAGCATTGTTTAGGGTTATTTAAAGCTAAGAAAATAGCCAGATTAAAAGACTGGTTGGCCAAAATTAGAACAAATCAGGACATAAAAACCACTTTGCAATCTAGTGATTTAATATGGATAAACTATGTCCAGTTAGAAAAATGGACAAAGGACTGGGTCAGAAGAAACAGTCAACTTAGAGAATTTACAGAGTTTGAACAGCTTTTATTATCGCTTGAATCTGACCAGGATAATATAGAGAAAGGACTAGTACATAAAATATACAAAATAATAGGGGACTCATTGGAAGTGAAGGAGTTAGATTATCTGAGAGAGGTATGGAAACAAGACCTTAATGTAGAGATTTAAAAAGAAGAAGACTGGGGGAAAATCTGGAACATGAGAATCTTGAGATCATTATCGGTTAGGATAAAAGAAAATTATTTCAAATTAGTTTCTAGATGGTACTTGACGCTAATTAGGTTAAATAGAATGAACGCTGAATATTCTAAGATGTGCTGGAAATGTGAAAAAAGATAGGATCTTCTTAAGTCAAACAATTGTAGTAGGAAAACACAGCAAATATCCTGGTTTAATTTTTTCCTTCAGTAAGTTTTTGTTTCATTTTGCAGTGAGAGTGGAGTTCAAGTGGGAAGAGTTTCCAGGCTTGGAAATTTTTCATTTTTAGCAAACTGCTGTGGGGAAGAAATCAGCAGAGAAGATAATCTTGAAAACCTTTTCTTGAAGATGGTTTGGAAAAGAGGTGCATTCAAGGGCACAGCTGATTTCCAAGTTGGATGGGCAATGGTCGATGTCTACTGCCGAAGGCTCCAATCAACTTGAAGGCTTTCAGCATTTGTGCTGATATGATTAAGTAAAGGGGGCTGGTCCAGTAGAGAATATTGTTTTAAAAGGGTTTGTTTTAGATTCTTTCAAGTTCAGTAAAAAGACTGCTGATTTCCAAAGTGAATTACCCAGGTATTCCCATTGCCAGTGCCACATATACCCATCAGAAGCTTTCAGTTTTAACACTAATCTATTAAGGCAAATGTGTGGGGAGATCCACCATTTTAAAGGGTTCCATTAAATGGTTTGAATGATTTTTCACCAGTGTTTAAAGAGATCTGATTGCTTAAAAGAAAACACAAGTGGGATTTTAAGAATAAGTTCCTAAAGCAGTCCTGGCAAGATCTGTGCTCATTGAATGGCAAGTGCCACCAAGCTGTCCAAAGGTGGAAGAAATAAATGGTCTGTCTGGACAACTGCCGAGCCTGTTGTTTCTAGCTGACTCATTTTATCACTCAAGTCACCATTCTATTTGCACTTTCTAATGTTTCATTTGTTCTTCATCAGCTTGGAATCTATTGGATGAAAGACACTTTTATATGTTAGATAGATAAATAAAGCATGATTTTTCAATGGAAAAGCCTCCGCTTCATCAAGCTTTTAAATGTTTGCAGCTGTGTTGGACAATTAGAATAAAACATCAAAACATTGACTGGACAATGACCTTATTAGAATCAATGCAAAAGCTGCAAAATAGATGGGAAGCCTGGAGGACGCATTTTCAGCTCGGATGTTGTGTGAAACAAAAGCAGCAAGGGTGTATTACAGGGTGGGGTGGGGTGGGGTGGAGAGAGAAATATAACAGGAAAGAACCCTCTGTGGTGGCCATTGCATAATTTCAGAAATACCAAGAATGCTGGATTAAACCCAAGACTAGAAATGGCTCTAATGCTAGGGAGTCCAAGTGTGGCTTGCATGCATTTTGAGATGGAACTGAGAAACATGGGAAGACCCATGACTAGCAAACACTCCCTTGGAGAATGAAAATAAGTACTTCTCTTAAGTTGAATGCTTCATTAATACCCAACTTAAAATGACCTGTATTAGTTTTTGCATCTTTGACTCAGACAACATTGCCCGTCAGTATTACTGGGGTCTTGTTGGTTAGTTACAGTACCTCAGAAAAGCAGCAGCTGAAACTGGGGCAGCCCAGTTGTGTTATTAAAGGCTGCTCATTAGCCTCTGGCTGACCTTGCAAATTCTGCATTTCACTCTGTTCCACAAATTGCCTTTACGGGGATCCTCTCCACCAGAGTTGACTGTGACTCATTCTTTTAAAGCCATTTTTTCCACAGGCACAAGACCTTCTTGTTTGCAGTCAACTCTGCTTCTATTGAGAGGGAATTCTTTGCAGGAGTGGTGGTGGAAGTGGTGGTGGAAATGAACTTGTGAACTGCTGAACATCTCTTTGAAGAGTTATTTGAATTTGATACTGCGTTCCACTTAAATGTTAGTTCCACAATTGTACGGTGGTCTTGTCAAAGTCATATCTTAATAGACCAAAAGATTTCATTTAAAAAAGAGGCTCAGCAAGTGTTACACTGACCTGTGGCAAGAAGCCCTCCAGTTATAGAAGTGCAGAGCTCTTTCAGACACCACATGCTTCAGAGCAAGAGGACTCGTACTTCCTCTCTGGTCACTTCCCCATCCATGCCAAGGACCTGAGCACTTCTTTTGCAGGTGTTCAGTGTTTTGCTCAGAGGGTCAAATGAGAGAAAAGAAAATGAACAGATAAAGACCAGGATGGAGGCAGGGAGAAAGCAAACAGCTCATCTGTGCCAAACAAATAAGGAAGAAGGTAGACTGGCACCTGAAGACAGCACTTAAGGCCTGTGGATATCCAAAGTGGGCCTTCAACAAAGCAGTGTCCCAACCCAGAAGAACAATGGATGAGCCTGAGAACCAGAGCCAATGGAAGAACCTGGTCATTCCCTAGATGTCTGAGAAGCTTTAAAGGATTTTTGGCAAACACCACATCCCTGTTTACTTTAATCCCACAAATAGAGATGGGCACGACTTAGCGGTATTCCCGTTTCCGTTTCCGTTAGTCGGTTCCGTTACTCTACGGAAACGGTAACGGGAATTACTGCCCCAGACTTCGAGCTCGAACCGACGAACGAACAATTTTGGTCTGATTTGTCGTGCTCGTTACTTGCGTGACGTCACGCGATCGCGCAATGCCAAGCGGCACAGAAAAAAAGTTTTTAAAAGTAAAAAAACCCCGATTCCCGGCCCTAAAAGCAGGCGAAAACTGTCTGAGGGCACCTACCAGGCCAGAAGGGTGGTTTTTTTGGGGGGTGGGGGTTTCCTCGCCCCCCTCTCCTTGGCTACTGCTACTGCTGCGCTGCTGGTACCAGGCGGGGGGGGGATCGTCTCGTCTGCCTTTGCCATGCGGTGTGCGGGCGGGGGGATCCAAAATGCCGACCGCAATATTTTTTTTAAATCGTGGTCCAAAACCCCACCAAAGCACCACAGAAACATGCGAAAATTAGCTATTTTAAATGCTTGAATTTTTACAGTAGCAGCAGTGGGTTTGTCTTGCAAAAAAACGTCTCCGTTGATTTTATTTTATTTCATTTTATTTTATTTTTTTACACCTGCGCATTTGCAAAGATGGGCTCGCCCATGGGAGTGGACCATGCAAAGTCTTGGAGCCATTCCACCAATCGCATGGCCAGGTTTTGCTGACTGAACCAGGCTGGGAGGGCGTCTCCATTTGCCATGCAGTGCGGGGGGATCTAAAATGGCGGCCGCAATATTTTTTTTAAATCGTGGTCCAAAACCCCACCAAAGCACCACAGAAACATGCAAAAATTAGCTATTTTAAATGCTTGAATTTTTACAGTAGCAGCAGTGGGTTTGTCTTGCAAAAAAACGTCTCCGTTGATTTTATTTTATTTCATTTCATTTCATTTTTTTACACCTGTGCATTCGCAATGATGGGCTCGCCCATGAGAGTGCAACATGCAAATTTTCCACCAATCGCAAGGCCACTTGGCCAGGTTGACCACAGAGACTTCTGGGATGTGCCAATCGGGCATAAACAGCCCACTAATCGTAGCCCGAACCTGAACCCTAAGCCTAAGCCTAACCCATACACCAGTACACTGTCCTTCTAAGTGGGTCAGAGAGGCACCCAGAGGTGCACCCCAATACTCACCCTAACCTCACCCGTCACTAGCCTAACCCTAGCTCTTGTGCACTGCTAACCCATCTTAATCCTAAGCCAGATCTACTTGCATTACACTACATACAAGTATGTGAAACGCAGCATGTGCAAAGAGTCTGCCAGTCCGTCACTTGTGGCTCTGGCTGACTCCTGCAGCTGCCTCCAGGAGCCCGCTACCCCCCCAAACCAGTACTAACGACAACGAAAAAACGAAAAAACGAACCGACTAATTTTTGCGAATTTTCGCGAAAAACGGAAACGAAACGAATCGGACCCTAGCCGAAAACGAAAACGAAAACGAAGGTTTTTTTCTGAGTCGTGCCCATCTCAACCCACAAACACACTAAGGCAGAGACTCATCCACCCAAAGAACCCAACACCAAAACACAAAAGGAGCAATATATGACATACAGTCCAATATAGTGAGGAGTGTGCAGTCCTCTACACTGGAGAAACTAAACAGCCATTATACAGGAGGATGGCCCAACATTGGAGGGCAACAGCTCAGGACCAGAGTCAGCAGTACTCCACCATTTGAAGGACAAAGGGCACTCTTTCAAAGATGAGGATGTACACATATTAGACAAAGAAGATAGGTGGTTTGATAACAACCCATACATAATGGGTGTTGGGAACATTAAAGGTGGGACTTTAATGCACCTCAGGCCATTGTCCACCTAATGAGCCTATTGTCCACCTAACAAACTTATTCAGGACATTGTTCATCTTATGATCCTATTTCAGAACAGGGTGACATGAGGTCAAAGTGAACTATAAAATGGAGGACTCGCAACTAGCTTTCTTCAGACTGATGAAGCTGTTTGGATAAGCAAGGAAACATTTCAATCTCTAAAGAAAAGAACCCCAGTCGCCATAACTCAACTTCCAGATAAACTCATCTGGATGACTGAGAATCTTCCCAGACACATCATGCAAAATGTTTATCCTTGCATAGACACAAAGGTTTCCTGCATGACAGCTCTGATTAATTTAATTGTCTTTCTTGCTTTCAGATAGGATGATATACATTGCAGTGCACAACTGTGTTGTAAACCTGTTGCCTTGGGTAAAGATGATGTGGATTTTGCTTCAGAGTTCCATTCCTACAGGAAGGACACTTATGCAGTTGCATGCATGTACCCACTGCAGTCCTTTGCTCACCCACATAGCTGAAAAGCTAGAAGAACATGATTCAAAATTATCATGGCTGGACCCCAAAAGGGATTTCTGTTAATGTTTATGAAAGGTTGCAAGGATTTTTGTAAGCATGTTATTACTTTGGAAGGTAAATTGCAAACATATGAAAGTTCTATTTTAGTCCATCAGAGGGCAATAGTGCAAATAAATATCCATGAAAGGCATTTTACATCTCTCTCTCTCTCTCTCTCTCTCTCTCTCTCTCTCTCTCTCTCTCTCTCACACACACACACACACACACACACACACACACACACACACACACACACACACACACACACACACACACATGTATATGTGTGTATTTACATAGATACATGTGTTCAAAGTGTCCATGGAACTTAGAAGGTCTCCTCATACCTGGCATTATCTTTCTTGCAATGTTCTGATATATTTTTTTCACTTTAAAATAGTGATATACATTGAAAACTCTTGAAGAGACATAAATGTTCAGTTGCATGGATTCTGTGAGAAATGAGAGCGTTGATTAGAGATGTATTTATTTCTTTAAAATATTAGATAGAATTAAGTACCAAAATTTCATTTTGGAATATGAATTCGTGCTTTGGAATTGGAACCTTTCAGATACAGAATTTGGAACATTTGAACTATGAACTTTCTGGAGACCTGGAACAAGAGTCAATATGAACACTATATAGTTATTATTTTCCTCTCTCTCTCTCTCTCACACACACACACACACACACACACACACACACACAGAGAGAGAGAGAGAGAGAGAGAGAGAGAGAGAGAGAGAGAGAGAGATTTTAAAAGGATTTCCCTGTGACACCCTCCCAGTGATTGTGTCAACAAAAAGGCTGCACATCAACAGCCAGCAGTGCATACATTTTAGGAAGTGACTGCAGTGCCATGGGCTTACTGCATGCACACCTCTACTTCTGCCTCTGCCCATGTCCATCCTCTGGGGTGGTGTCTCTGGATAGCCTCCTTCCATGCTCATCAAGATGGTGTCCCAGAAAGCTTGCCCTATTGTTGCAAGGGTGAAGGACTTAGGCTCCAGAATACAACTGCTAGTACTGTTGTTTGTGGTAATTATGAACATTGCTGGTTTCTTCCTACTCTGTGCGACACTTCAGTGCAACCCTGACTTTCTTTACTAGCTGCTGCTGCTGCTGCATGTGAGGGAAACCTGATTGGCATGAACTGCCTTGATGCTGTTAATATTCATTCCTCAGTGTTTAATTTGTGGGTCCATCAGGGTTGCAAGAACGCAATCTTTCTCTTCCACAAGGAGGCAAAACTGGAGTGGAGAAGAAAGAGACTTTAGTTTGCTGGCCAGGTTAAAAATACCTTTCTCTCTCTCTGGAATCCTTTATCCACCTAGACTGTGCCCTCATTATGCCCTTTATCATGTCAACCAAGCCCTGGAAAATCTGGGAGCACTTGGCTAAGGATCACTCTCTTCTGGATCAGCCTCGTGGCCCAGTGGCAGCACCTGACCCAGTGGCTCCTCAACAGTGGTGCGACACACACCAAGCACAGAGTACCTCCCAGAGGAGCATTCTCTGTTCAGGTGACCAGCCTGCCTCAGTGGGTGTTTCAGTTAAAAGGCCCCTAATTCTTGTCCTTGTGCACACATGCCACGTTTCTCACACGCCAGTCATGCTGTCACATAAGAGGCAGGAGGTGTGGCACGAGGCAGTCAACCCTCCATCAGCACAACACCCCAAGTAGGTACATTGGTGAGGACTGCCCTGGACAGCAAGGTACCAGCATGGGGTGGGTTTGCATGGCCAGCACCACAAACAGCCAATAGGAAATCAGCACAGGATTCTAGCACAAGGGTAGCAGCAGCTCACATTCAAAGGGAGGCAGCACACAGAGGGGCTATAGTCCATATTACTGCCCCAGTTGTCCCTGGTGTTACCTGGGACCAGTTTAAGCCTCTTCCCAAGGCTACCACAATCAGAGCCACATTCAACAGAGCCCATATACATCCTGTTCTTCTGTGTTTCCCTATACCTGGTGTTTTCACTTCCCAACAGTGTCCTGTAATGGAGAGAAAGAGTTTTGCACCTGGGCTGCTTTAGATACCACTTGTAAAATGTATCACCCGTGCCTGAGCCCTGCTGCTGTACCAGTTGAGTGACACCTCTTCATAGAGGCAGTGTAACTGCCGACAAGGTTACTCAGAAGTATCTTCCATGGGACCCAATGAGGCCTTTTGAAAAATGCAATCTTGACCTTTGTTGATAGATAATTGAAGGGTACAACTGTTGCAATTGAGCTGGCATCTGTTTTCATTTAAATTAGTATCTCTAGGTGAGGGATCAGCAGTTTCCTTGAAAACTCTTGAAGAGACATAAATGTTCAATTGCATGCATTCTGTGAGAAATGAAAGCATTGGTTAGAGATGTATTTATTTCTTTAAAATATTAGATAGAATTTATTGATAATGTTCCAATAAATCATTTTAAATGTTGGAATCTTGATTTCTACAACCTTATTTTAAGAGATGGTCAGAAAAGAATTTGTTTCATTTCCTTTTTCCTTTTTCTTTTTTTTCAGAATGAAATGAAAAAGGAATTGATTTTTAAAGAAAAAGAAACAAACTGAAATTTTTTGGTTTGTTCTGATTCATTTTGGTTAATGGAGGCATAAAAGGATAAAATAAAAGGATTAAAATGATTTAAAACCAACTTTAAATCAAATAAAATGATTAAATATTTAATAAATAAACACCTAATTCTGTGATTACTCTGACCAATTTAAAAAATATTTTTAAAGAATATTTTATCATTGTACAAGGGAGGAAAAGGTTTAAAATGGCAGCAGAGGCAATTATATTCCCTTTCCTCTCTCTTTTTTTATTTTTACAGTTGATTTGTGTTTAAAACCGTATATATTTAATTATTTTTAACTTTGAAGAAAAACAAAAAACAAAATGAAGCAAAAACAATTTTACTTAAAAATTCATTAAAAATGAAACAAAATGAAATGAAGAAAAAATGAACCGAAAAACAAAACGAAATGCCATTTTTGTTTTGTTTCAGGCCCATCTCTACTTATTTTCCTAAATAATCAGAGTTATGAAATTCTAATGTGGTCCTGTTCCAGATGCAAACAATTGAACCACTATTTATTTAATCTGTATTCCTCTTTATCTAAAAATCTGATTAGATGGATCTTGTGAGTATTCTCTAGATTTTCCTCACACTAGCTATCACACAGTCAAACAATACAACTGTAATTACTCTTATATATAATAGTTATCCATCCAGTTAGCCATCTGATGCCATCTGCACATGTTCCATCTTACCAGCTGAGAGGTGGGGACAAGTGCAGATACTAGGTCAGTGGTGGCAAAATGTTTTAGGCCACAACTCCCAGAATTCCAAGCCTGTATTGCCATTGACAAAGGACTGTGGGAGTGGTGGTCCAAAACATCTGGAGTGCCAAAGGTTTGCCACCACCACACTAGGTGGTCTGAAGTAGTGGTGGCCTCTTAAGAAGGCTGCTACCACTGTGATGGAGGACATAGCATCAGGAAAAGGTAGAGAGACAAAGGAACAGAGGGATAGGGTGGGAGAGAGGCTGTGGGGGTGGGGAGCAAGGTGGGTTGTTGCTGTTGTTCTCATTTAGGCAACCACAGGCTTGCCTAAAAAAATATCCCGAATGAATCAACACATTGATTCATGATTTGTTTTAAAAAAAATGTGTAACTTTGTGGTGGGTTGTGCCCATCTCTAGAGTTTAGTGCTACTGCTTCCCTCCTGTATTTGTTGCCTGGGTTGGTTACCTCATTGTACCTTATGAGAGGGTCTTCTGTCCCCCTTCTGCATAAACACAACTTTGTTTGGATGATTAAACTTTCAATCACCTTTAGCTGCATTTGTTGATTTCTTGTTAGGTCAGCCTCTTTGAGCCACATCTCCCACTGACATATTTAATTCACATGTGGAGAGGGATTTGGCTGTGTATGGCAAGGGCAGCCACTGATTTGGAAACTTTAGGAAAAACTGTCCCCAGAGGTGTCCCCGTAGAAAGAATGACTAATAGAGCACAACAGTGTCTGCTTCAAAAGATACTTCATG